>CM056720.1:125383578-125958578 GCA_029844215.1 Przewalskia tangutica
TATTCAAGATTCTTATTAATTAGAACTCAAGTCTAAAGACATCAAAGTAAAGCCAAATTTAGTTTAACACAGTACGTCTACCGTACTATATATATTTCACAAATATCATGCTCAAAGGGATAGGAAGAATCACATACCTCCTCGGCTAAATCCACTTGCCAAGTCGGATATGTCGCGCGCAGAGTGTCAACCTATAATAGTCAAAACACGCCTATCAACTTCTAGTTTTACGGATTCTTCTAAGTAAGATTTCTCTTAGTTCACGAAAAATTGGGCAGACCTCCCCCGTTTCTACTCAATTCTCCACCTTTTTCAAGGCCCGATAACAGTAACCAACATGCCATAAATAAGGCGCAATAATTCCGAAATTTAAAGAAGGGGATCACATGCCCAAACGGAACGCGATTAACAATCTTCCCCTTAACAACAACAATAATTAAAGAAGGGGATCACACGCCCAAACGGAACGCGATTAACAATCTTCCCCTTAACAACAACAATAATTAAAGAAGGGGATCACACGCCCAAACGGAACGCGATTAACAATCTTCCCCTTAACAACAACAATAATTAAATAAGGGGATCACACGCCCAAACGGAACGCTATTAACAATCTTCCCCTTAACAACAATGTAAATACAGTCCAAAGTAAATACAGTCCAAAGTAAATACAGTCCTTAAGTTGGGGTCCTTGGCCAACTTTTACAATTTTTCTTATCCAATTACTTCATTAGTCTTCCAACTTATATTCCAATCTTTATATAAGTTATAGTTTCTTTGTTGTTAACTTCTTAGTAAGTAATGGATACATTTTTACCATTTTAATGGCTAATATGCCAATTCTCCTTTTAACATCTTAACAAGATCCAAATCTTTCCTTATATCTCATACTCTATAATATACTTCCAATATATGTATAATATCCAATATACATAATAATCAACTTCACAAAGAGGTTAAGGTTCATTACCTCAATTTAGCCCAAAAATATCCAAGAACTTAAAGTCGTTCCTAAGCAAGTTTTAGCTCCAAATATTTGTGTTCCAAACCACCACAAGTCACCTTTAGAAGTTCCTAACCAACTTTTATTCAAGAATTAACTCCAAAAAGTGAAGAACACTAAGGCTCCATTTTTGGCATGCTCTCGGCCAAGGGGGGGTTTTTAGAGGCTAGGGTGTGAAATCTTGTCTAACTCTTGGTTACTAATCTTCCTAACACATTAAGGAAGAACACTTAGAAGTTTAAGAATTGTTGGACAACAATTGCTCAAAAATTGGGGCTTTGGACGAGAATACTAGGAAAGGGAGAGAAAATATTTTCAAGTCTTGAAATGTTCTAAGTGTGGAAGATTTTCATCAACTAGAGGGGTTTATATAGGACAACCAAGGGCTAGGATTGAAACATGTGTATGGTATAGATTGAGGACATGTGTTTTTGTGGGTCCCTTTGTCCATGTCCACCACCTCACAAATACCATGCAAGACTTTTGGCCACTTGTCTTGCCCACTAACTTGCAAAAAAACTGTCCACTATGCCATGCAAATGCCATGCAAAGACTTTGGCCACTTGTCTTGCCCACTAGTCTTGAAAAACGTCCACCCATGTCCACTTGGGGTGACACATGTCGCCCTCCTATTGGTCCAAAATATTTATCTCTCGGAAAAATTCCATAGTTGGTTAAAATATTGAAAACGTAAAATTTCCTTCACAAGGTTCGGAATATTTTCCGTCGGAAAACAATTCTTTCATTCTTACCCTAATTAGGGTTTATACATTCGTACGTACGTCCTTACATACATACTCCGGAGCTACGGGGTATAACATTCTCCCCCCCTTAGAAACATTCGTCCCGAATGTTCCTTCAATATTCAATTAAATCAGATAACAATATAGTCCCTCATAACTTGAAAAATTTGCAAATGCCACATATGGCCACAATAGAACACTTAAGTACATATGACAATTAAGTTTTAACAAGTAGAAAAGTGAGTTACCTGGAGGTGTAGGGAATAAGTGAGGATACTTCTGCCTCATGTCCTCCTCTGCTTCCCACGTCATTTCCTCTCTGTTCTCGTTCCGCCATAAGACTTTGACGGAAGCCACATCCTTTGTCCGCAGTCGCCTAACCTGACGATCGAGTATCGCTATGGGAATCTCCTCATATGATAATCCCTCTGTCACCTGGACATCATCAATCAGGTGCACTCTATATGGATCTCCGATACATCTCCTCAGCATAGAAATATAAAAAACCGGATGTACTGCCTCCAGATCGGACGACAGATCCAACTCATAGGCAACCTTGCCTACCCTATCGACAATCTGATAAGGCCCAATGTACCTTGGGCTGAGCTTCCCTTTCTTCTCAAACCTCATCACACCCTTCATGGGTGACACCTTCAGGAAAACCCAATTAGCAACCTCAAACTCCAAATGTCGACGCCGATGATCTGCATACGACTTCTGTCGACTCTGAGTTGTCATTAACCGCTCCTGGATAAGCTTCACCTTATCCACCGCCTGCTGAACCAAGTCTGGCCCGACTAACTGCACCTCACCCACATCAAACCAGCCTATCGGTGACCTGCACTTCCTCTCATATAAGGCCTCATAAGGCGTCATCTGGATACTGGAGTGGTAGCTGTTGTTATACGCAAACTCTACTAGCGGCAAATGATCCTCCCAGCTACCCCTGAAATCAATAACACAGGCTCGCAACATATCCTCGTTGTCCGGATAGTACGCTCATCGCGCGTCGATCGAGGATGGAATGCGATCGAGGCTCACTTGCGTCCTAATCCCTTCCGAAAGACCTCAAGTTAGCCGTAAACTGGGTTCCTCTGTCCGATATGATAGATATAGGGACCCCATGCAGTCTCACGATCTCTCGGATGTAAAGTCTAGCGTAATCCTCGGCCGAAAAAGTCGTCCGGACGGGAAGAAAGTGGGCGGATTTCGTCAGCCTATCGACGATAACCCAGATGGAATCATGCTTCCTCTGAGTGCGAGGTAACCCTGTAATAAAGTCCATATTGATCACCTCCCACTTCCATGTCGAAATCTCTATAGCCTGCAACAACCCACTGTGCCTCCGTGCTCCACTGACCTGCGACAACTCGCATCGAGCAACAAACTCGCAACGCCCCTCTTCGTGCCGCCCCACCAATACACGATCCGAGGTCGTGGTACATCTTTGTCGACCGGATGGATAGTAACGCCGCGTTGTGTGCTTCCCCTAGAACCTGCTGTCGAAGTCCTGCAATATCTGGAACACACAACCTGCCCTCAAACCTTAGCACCCCATCAGGTGCTACCTCAAAAGGACCCTTCCCCTCACGAAGAGTCGTATCTCGATATCGTGTCATAATCGGATCCTCATACTGTCGCCTCTTCACCTCCTCGACGATGGAAGATTTGGCAACCTCTCGAACCCGAACCCCACTACTATCAAAATCAATCAATCAGACTCCAAGGCTCGCTAGCTGATGTAACTCACGGACCATGCCCCTCCTCTCTGGCTGCACATCTGATAGACTACCCATCGACCTACGACTAAGGGCATCTGCCACTACATTGGCCTTCCCTGGGAGGTATATGATATCGACATCATAATCCTTGAGTAGCTCTAACCACCGTCTCTGTCACAAGTTCAGCTCCCTCTGGCTGAAGATATACTGGAGGCTCTTGTGGTCTGTGTAAATATCCACATGAACTCCATACAAATAATGTCTCCAGATCTTCAAGGCGTGAATCACTGCTGCCAATTCTAAGTCATATGTGAGGTAGTTCTTCTCATGCTTCTTGAGATGTCGAGATGCGTAAGCTATAACCTTGCCCTGCTGCATCAACACACATCCAAGCCCGATGCCCGACGCATCACAATAAACCACATAGCCGTCTGGGCCCTCTGGAAGAGTAAGAACTGGGGCGGTTGTCAACATCTCCTTCGAATCGGAAGCCTCTCAAAAGCATCATCCCATCAAACTTAGCCGCTTCTCGAGTCGGCTTGGTCAAATCTTGAAATAGAAGCAAACTTCTCCACAAACCTCTGGTAGTAACCCGCAAGGCCCAAAGAGTTGCGCACATCTGTCGGTGTAGTAGGTCTAGGCCAACTCCTGACTGCCTCGATCTTTGCCGTATCCACCCGAATACCATCGGCCCCGACAATGTGCCCCAGAAACGCCACCGAAGCCAACCAAAACTCACACTTCGAAAACTTGGCATACAACCGCTGGTCCCAGAGAACTTTCAGCACTATCCTCAAATGCTCCGCATGCTCCTTCTCTGAGCGAGAATAAATCAAGATGTCATCAATGAATACTATCACAAACGTATCCAAAAATGGCTTGAACACTCGGTTCATCAAATCCATAAATATCACGAGCATTGGTCAAGCCAAACACATGACTGAACTCATAGTGCCCGTGAGGGTCCGAATGCGATCTAGGGACATCCGTCTCCTAACTCGCACTGATGGTAACCGGATCGTAGGTCTATCTTGGAGAAACACTCGCACCGCAACCGGTCGAACAAGTCATCAATCCTTGGAAGGGTATTCTGTTTAATAGTCATCTTATTCACCGTCAGAATCGACACACATGCGCAGCTGGCCCCATCCTTCTTCTTCACAAACAATACTGCGCTTCCTGGGAGAAACACTAGCCCGATAAAGCCCTTCTCCAAAGAAATCTCACCTGGTCCTTCAACTCTCTCAACTCGGCGTGCCATTCTCAGATGGCGGAATGGATATAGGCCGAGTGTCTGGCAACACATCGATGCAAAACTCAATCTCCCTCTCAGGAGGGATACCCGGGAGGTCGTCTGGGAACACATCTGGGAACTCTCTGACTACTGGAACTGACTGAAGGTCTGGTATTTCGGCCTCAGTATCAAATACTCGAATGAGATGGTAGATATACCCCTTCTGCACCATCTTCCTGGCCTTGAGGTAAGAAATAAACTTACCCCTTGGCGACACAGTGTTCCCCTCCCACTCAATAACCGGCTCCCCAGGAAACTGGAACCGTACCAATCTCTCCCTACCGTCTACATTGGCGTAGCAAGAAGCTAACCAATCCATACCCATGATCACATCAAAATCGGTCATATCTAACTCTATCAAGTCGACTAGGGTCTGACGACTGCATATAGTCACTGGGCAAGCCCTATATACCCGCTCAACTACCACTGAATCCCCCACTAGCGTAGCTACCTCAAAAGGGTCTATGGACTCAGGCTCTATCCCTATCCTACTAGCAATATGGGGAGATATATAGGACAAGGTAGAACCTGGATCTATCAAGGCATACACGTCACAACAAGAAACTGATAAAGTACCTGTGATGACATCCGGTGACGCCTCCTGGTCCTGGCGGCTGGACATGGCATAAATGCGGTTCTGAGGACCGCTGGAACTAGGACCCTTGCCATGACCTCTGCCGCGACCTGCTGGCCCATAAACACCCTGCCCTCCGGGGCGAGTAACTGTAGGAGATGAAGACCCGGCTAAAGACCCTGTAGGCTGAACCCTACCATCTGCGCTGCCCTTGGTCGGACAGTCTCTCGCAAAGTGACCCTGCTGGTTGCAAGTGTAACAAGCTCCCGCAGTAGTACCACAACTCCCGTAATGGGATCTACCACATCGAACACACTGAGAGGAAGGTGGTCTCGATCGGTTAGCGCTCGCTACCCTGAAGTTCAAGTCCCGGGCCTTGACCGCCCCAATACCGCCGCCTCAAGACGGTGTAGGAGTGCTCTGAGCTGGCTGCGGTGAAAATCTAGTCTGCTGCTGAGGCCGTCCGCCCCGAGAGCTACCAAAATACCTGTCGCTGCCCCGGCCCTTCGCTGATATCTGTCAACCTGCTGCCTTCGCGCCTCACACCTAAGTGCATGAGTCAGATGCGGCAATGTCCATGCCCGGCCAAGAGCTACACCAGCAAGACTACGCCAAGTAGTCATCAAGCCTCGTGACGTAGCGGTGCACTCGTCCTCCATATTCGCCACTAACGCTGGGACATACCGAGCCAACGAGTCGAACTCACGTTGTACTCAATCAGGCGCCCGCTTCCGCCTTAGCATCAAAATATGTTTCGGCTCGTTTCCTCATCTGCGAGGCAAGAAGTGAGTGAGAAATGCCTCAGAACTGCCCCAAACAGCCGGAGGCGCATGCTCCCAGGGACGCTCCCATGAATCAAACTATCGATCGCAGATCACGCACCGATGTGAACCTAAGACCACCGACTCGGTCTCCAAGCCTTGATCACTCTCATGATTCGTCAGAATCGCTTGGATGAACTCCTCGGATCATCCTCGTGCCTCGACCCATAGAACTCGCGGTCGCAACTCGTAAAGTCCCGAAGTCTCAAACTATCCGACTCGGGTGAACCACGTACCATCGGAATCGAATCGATGATCCAAACTATCTCGTGCCTCGCCACGACCACGCTAATAATCGGGCCATCTCTGTAACCTATTCTCTCGCTTCCAGCCGTGGATCGAGGCTCGTGCCGTGACCTCGTGAGCCACCGCTACGCCTAAACTCGCTGGGGCGGCGTCGTGGAACTCGCCGTCGGGTATCACCGGGTAAAGGCCGGATCGCCTCGTGACCCTCTGTGTCCTACTAGCGCCTCCTGCCGCTTGCCTTCCGCCCGGCCGCTTGCGCGAGGCATAATTGGTAAACAAAAGAAATTGGCTGGAGGGTCAAACTTATAACATGCCTCTAAGCCACGATCTCGTAATGAGAAGAATGGAAACCAATCCTAAATATCCTGCAGCCTCACGATTATTGGTGCGCACAACACACCGATAATCAAGACTTACTAGATACGGCGTGAGACACTTTCCGAGGATTTAATCGCTCGATACCACTTTTGTCACGACGTTCCTACGCTCCGTGATCGTGCCTTACCCGCACCCAAGTAGACATACATCGAGTAACCAAGAAATATAAACTTGCAAACATGAAACAAGGTAAAATAAGAATACTATCCAAAGAAAAATTGCCTTTCGGCATGTATATAAATACCAAAAGTGAACAGCTACATCTCAACTTTACAACAGACTACAAACCTCTAAGAATGTAAACACTATGACGGACAGTGGCCGTCATACCCTGAATGTACAAAACATCTACAACACGGGAGAACTGCACAAAAGTCGAGCCTCCGAGAAATGGAGCTCGACACTGAGTAAATATCCTAAGAATGAGGATCCACCACCGCTTCCTTACTCATGCATGAACGCAGCTTCAAGGAGGTCGATAACAGTACCAAGTATGTGAAACTGTAAAGTACTGATATATATTATTATAACATTTTAAAACCAATTAACAAATATGTACGAAACAACCAAGTTAACCGCACATCGTGCCACATCATAAACAAGAGCAAAAATAGATATAACGAATCGGTCTTTTCTAGGCCGCTAATGATCGGGCAAGGCCAATCGCCCATAGTATCATTATGCGAGCCTAATCTCGAACTCCCGCAGTCCGCATAGCCCCTAGGCCCGCATGAGGTATTCTCGACGGGGTAGCTAACCCGCTGCATCGCCCCGACTCCCGCACCGCATGGCCACATAGACGCATGAGGTATTCCTCGACGGCGTAACACACCTGCAGTGATCATCCCGAACTCCCGCAGCTCCGCATAGGTCCCGTGGACCCGCATGAGGTATTCCTCGCATCGGGGGCGGCTAACCCACGACATCGTAACAAGTCAGGAGGGTGAGTGATATAATACTAACACAACGGCTTATCTTTAAACAACATAAGCACAACAAGAATAACCTCCTTACACAAGCGTCACAAGATACTAACACACGTAGCATCATAACATGTTTATCAAACCAACTTACCATACCTTCAAACATCATTTCAAGCATTTGATAAACAAATAATTAAACCGTTTCTTATCTTTCTTAAGTCGTTATAGATAACTTTCCATAAAGCTAGTATAACACTTAAACTTTTTATGAAAACCAAGTATTACTTTTCTTCCAAAATGATTCATAACTCTTTTTGAAATATTCAAGATTCTTATTAATTAGAACTCAAGTCCAAAGACATCAAAGTAAAGCCAAATTTAGTTTAACACACGTACGTCTACCGTACTATATATATTTCACAAATATCATGCTCAAGGGGATAGGAAGAATCACATACCTCCTCGGCTAAATCCACTTGCCAAGTCGGATATGTCGCGCGCAGATTGTCAACCTATAATAGTCAAAACACGCCTATCAACTTCTAGTTTTACGTGGGATTCTTCTAAGTAAGATTTCTCTTAGTCTACGAAAAATTGGGCGACTCTCCCGCTTTCTACTCAATTCTCCACCTTTTCAATGCCCGATAATAGTAACCAACATGCCATAAATAAGGCGCAATTATTCCGAATTTAAAGAAGGATCACACGCCCAAACTGAACGAGATTAACAATCTTCCCCTTAAAAACAACAATAAATACAGTAGGGGAGCACACGCCCAAACGGAACGCGATTAACAATCTTCCCCTTAACAACAACAATAATTAAAGAAGGGGATCACACGCCCAAACGGAACGCGATTAACAATCTTCCCCTTAACAACAACAATAATTAAAGAAGGGGATCACGCGCCCAAACGGAACGCGATTAACAATCTTCCCCTTAACAACAACAATAATTAAAGAAGGGGATCACACGCTCAAACGGAACGCGATTAACAATCTTCCCCTTAACAACAATGTAAATACAGTCCAAAGTAAATACAATCCAAAGTAAATACAGTCCAAAGTAAATACAGTCCTTAAGTTGGGGTCCTTGGCCAACTTTTACAATTTTTCTTATCCAATTACTTCATTAGTCTTCCAACTTATATTCCAATCTTTATATAAGTTATAGTTTCTTTGTTGTTAACTTCTTAGTAAGTAATGGATACATTTTTACCATTTTAATGGCTAATATGCCAATTCTCCTTTTAACATCTTAACAAGATCCAAATCTTTCCTTATATCTCATACTCCATAATATACTTCCAATATATGTATAATATCCAATATACATAATAATCAACACCTCAATTTAGCCCAAAAATATCCAAGAACTTAAAGTCGTTCCCAAGCAAGTTTTAGCTCCAAATCTTTGTATTCCAAACCACCACAAGTCACCTTTAGAAGTTCCTAACCAACTTCTATTCAAGAATTAACTCCAAAAAGTGAAGAACACTAAGGCTCCATTTTTGGCATGCTCTCGGCCAAGGGGGGTTTTTTAGAGGCTAGGGTGTGAAATCTTGTCTAACTCTTGGTTACTAATCTTCCTAACACATTAAGGAAGAACACTTAGAAGTTTAAGAATTATTGGAAAACAATTGCTCAAAAATTGGGGCTTTGGACGAGAACACTAGGAAAGGGAGAGAAAATATTTTCAAGTCTTGAAATGTTCTAAGTGTGGAAAATTTTCATCAACTAGAGGGGTTTATATAGGACAACCAAGGGCTAGGATTGAAACTTGTGTATGGTATAGATTGAGGACATGTGTTTGTGTGGGTCCCTTTGTCCACCACCTCACAAATACCATGCAAGACTTTTGGCCACTTGTCTTGCCCACTAACTTGCAAAAAAACCGTCCACTATGCCATGCAAATGCCATGCAAAGACTTTGGCCACTTGTCTTGCCCACTAGTCTTGAAAAACTTCCACCCGTGTCCACTTGGGGTGACACATGTCGCCCTCCTATTGGTCCAAAATATTTATCTCTCGGAAAAATTCCATAGTTGGTTAAAATATTGAAAACGTAAAATTTCCTTCACAAGGTTCAGAATATTTTCCGTCGGAAAACAATTATTTCATTCTTACCCTAATTAGGGTTTATACATTCGTACGTACATCCTTACATACATACTCCGGAGCTACGGGGTATAACAACTTTACTGCATAAAAATAGGAGGCTCATGATCAAAGTAGGGTCACCCGCCCATAGTATCATTAAGCGATCCTACTCCTGGGACCCGCATGAGGTAACTTCCTCGCATAGACTTTATCCGCCCGCATAGGTCGTGTGGACCCGCATGAGGTAATCTCCTCGCATAGGACTGGTCCGCCCCGCATAGGACAATTTCACCCGCATAAGCCCTACGGACTCGCATGAGGTATTCCTCGCATCATGGGTAGAAAATCCACGGAATATGCAAATGCCACAAACCCGGGGAATGACCCCGTAATGAACAATATATATATCCCTAGCACAACCGGCTATCATACATAACATAAGCACTACCGGCTTATCATACATAACACAAGCACTACCGACTTATCATACATAACACAAGCAAGTTAAGAAATCCCCTAACTTCTTATTAGATTTATTCATAAACACTCTCATTTTAGTTTACTTAAGGTACTAGCATGTCATTATAAAAATCCGGGAATTTTACCCAAAATACTACGTACTTCTACTCTTTTAAAATGACTCATTTTCATATAAAACTTCCAAGATACTTTTAACCGTAGTATCAAGTTATATCTACTTTTCAAAACAAGTCACAATACCTTTTAGAACTACATTTAAAGACTTCTAAATCAAGTGACTTTTTACTTTAAAACTTTAAGCAATTGATGCCTTCAAATCAATTTGCCTTTCCACATTTCAAGTCGTTTATCATTATTTACCTTACTTAGAGTAAACCACTCTTTTAACTTTCCATAAAGCTATTATAACCAACTTCCCATAAAGCTGTTATACTACCTTTATACTTTAGATACTTACATTCTTCTTTATAACCAAGAGTCTTAAACTTTCAAAACAAAACAAGTATCATATACTTTCAAAATACTTTAAGTCTCTTAACTTTTAGAAACTAAGATATTCTTACTATTTTTAAACAAGTGAGTTAATTCCCTAACTCAACCAATTTGGACATTCTTAAGATAAGCCAAGGATATCAAATGGACTAGATTAGTCGAAATCTCGTACGTCTACCGTACTATATATTTACAACTATTCATGCTCAAGAGATAGGAAAGTTCCACATACCTCTTCGGTTCAATCCACTTGCCAAGTCCAATATGCCGTACGTAGTATGTCAACCTATAATGACCATAATACGTCTATTAACTTCTAACTTCAAACGTAGAATATTCTAAGTGCAAAGTCACTAAATTCTACGGAAAATCGGACAGCACTTCCTTTGTTTCTACATACTTTTCCACCTTTTTCAAGGCCCGAATTCAATAACCAAACACGCCACATTTAAGGCTCAATAATGTAGTTAACAATAGGGTATTACACGTCTACAAGACGTGTAAAATTCCTCCCCACAATTGATATCAAACTAGTCCAAAAGACAATGTCATTTTCGGCAATTTGAGGGACAACAATACAAAGTCTTTTCCAATTCCTTTTCAATCCAGGTTGTTTAGTATAATATGTTATCAAGCCGCAATCGATTATAACTACTACAATCTTCAAGTAGGTAACATGCGACGATTCTAATTATCGACCAAATTGTATTTCAATTTCAAATGGCTAGCCATGGCAATTCGGATTTTAGGCTTCCACTATCCATACCACTTATCAATCTTCTATACATATACTTCATGCTAGTTAAAATGTAAGGCTACAACAATATGTAATCTTATAACACTTAAGAGAATAAGATTGTTACCTTGACGAGCCTTAATCCAACTCCAAGATCCGAAGTCGCTCCCTAGCAACTTAGAGCCTCTCATTGACACTCCAATCCGCCACTTGAAGCCCTTATAAGATCACAAACAACTTTCCTTTACTTTCCAATCCAAACCTATGAAAGTGGCTTAGGTTTTCACCTTGCGACTAATGCGAAAACGATATTTTTCCAGGATCTTTCTATTGAGATACCCTTACAATACCCTTAGGAACCTTGGTTTAAAGTGTGGAGATTATTGGACAACAAACAAATTTTTTTCTTGTTGGAACCCAAGTGAACCCGAGAGGTCTCTTAGCAAGAACAAGAATTCTTCAATTTTTTCTAAGTGTTAAGTGCCTTGTCTTGCTACTAGTATACATCTATAACACTATGGAGGGTAAAGATTAGAACAAATGGGTGGCTTAGATACAATTCATTAAAGATCAAGCCAAGTGATCCTTTGAATTATATCAAGCTCTTAGACTTAGCAAGACTTGGTCATCTTAATTATGGTCAAATGACCATTTTAGCCATGTCCATTTCGTCCAAGATCAACTAAGGGGGTGACACGTGTCGCACTCCCATTCGTCGCAATATTTCGTTTTCCGACAATTCCATAATTCCGATAAATTTTTACTAGTCTCAAATCTTAACATTTTTTAGTTCTTGCGTACGTTCTTATAAACATGTCCTGGAATTCGAGGTGTAACATTCTTCCCCCTTAGAAACATTTGTCCCCGAATGTTCTTTCGGAGTCAAACTTATAGATAGTGACATATTCTCCTTTTACAACCCTACATACCAATAATGTCACACGTGGCCACATAATATCACTTAAGCAAAATACTTAAATTAAAACTTGACAAGTAAGGGAAATGAATTACCTGAAGGTGTAGAGAATAAGTGAGGATACTTCCTCAACATGTCCTCCTCCGCTTCCCACGTCATCTCCTCCCTATTATCATTCCGCCACAATACCTTGACGGAGGCCACATCCTTGGCCCGCAGTCGCCTGACCTGGCGATCGAGTATCGCTATGGGACTCTCCTCATACGATAACCCCTCTTTCACCTGGACCTCGCTAGCTGGGAAAACTCTCGACGGATCTCCGATACACTTCCGTAACATAGACACATGGAAGACCGGATGTACCGCTTCTAAATCCGATGGCAGATCCAACTCATAGGCAACCTTTCCTACTCTACGGATGATCTGGTAAGGCCTAATGTACCTTGGGCTAAGTTTTCCCTTCTTTCCGAATCTCATCACACCCTTCATGGGTGATACCTTCAGGAAGACCCAATCGTCTACTTGAAACTCCAAATGTCGACGCCGATTATCTGCATAAGACTTCTGCCGACTCTGAGCTGCTAACAGTCTCTTCTGGATAAGCTTTACCTTATCCACAACCTGCTGAATCAAGTGTGGCCCAACTAACTGAACCTCGCCCACGTCGAACCAACCAATCGACGACCTACACTTCCGCCCATACAAAGCCTCATATGGCGCCATCTGAATGCTAGAATGGTAGCTGTTGTTATAAGCAAACTCTACAAGAGGAAAGTGATCCTCCCAGCTACCCCTGAAATCAATAACACAGGCCCGCAGCATATCCTCAAGTGTCTGGATAGTACGCTCTGCCTGCCCGTCGATCTGAGGATGAAATGCAGTACTGAGACTCACTTGTGTCCCTACCTCTTCTGGAAAGACCTCCAAAAGTTAGCCGTAAACTGGGCTCCTCTGTCGGATATAATCGATATAGGAACTCCATGCAGTCTCAGAATCTCCCTGATATACAATCTAGCATAATCCTCAGCCGAATACGTAGTCCTGACTGGAAGAAAGTGGGCTAATTTTGTCAGCCTGTCACAATAACCCAGATGGAATCACACTTCCTCTGAGTACGAGGTAACCCTGTAACAAAATCCATGTGGATCACCTCCCACTTCTATATCAGAATATCAATCGCCTGCAATAGCCCACCAGGCTTCTGGTGCTCAACCTTGACCTGCTGACAATTAGGACACTGAGCAACAAAACCTGCCACGTCCCTCTTCAGGCCATCCCACCAATACATACATCTGAGGTCATGTTACATCTTAGTCGACTCCGGATGAATAGAGTAACGAGCACTGTGTGCCTCCCCCAGAATCTGCTGACGAAGTCCTACAATATCGGGAACACACAATCTGCCCTCAAATATTAGCACCCCATCAGGCGCTACCTCAAACAGACTCTTCTCCTCTCGAAGAGCCGTATCTCGATACCGTATCATGACTGGGTCCTCATACGGTCGCCTCCTCACCTCATCAACGATGGAAGACTCGACAATCTCACGAACCCGTACCCCACTATCATCGGTATCGACCAATCGAACCCCAAGGCTCGCTAGCTGATGGATCTGACGGACCATGTCCTTTCTGTCTGGTTGTACCTCTGACAGACTCCCATGGATCTATGACTCAAAGCATCTGCAACCACGTTGGCTTTTCCAGGATGGTATAGGATATCAACGTCATAATTCTTTAACAACTCTAACCACCGTCTCTGCCGCAAGTTCACTCCTCTCGCTGAAGATGTCCGAGGCTCTTGTGGTCTGTATAAATATCCACATGAACCCCGTATAAATAATGTCTCCAAATCTTCAAGGCATGAATAACTGCGGCCAACTCTAAGTCGTGAGTAGGGTAATTCCTCTCATGCTTCCGTAGCTGCCGGAAAGCATAGGCTATTACCTTGCCGTGCTGCATCAATACGCACCCTAGCCCGATACCCGAGGCATCACAATAAATCACGTAGCCCTCTAACCCCTCGGGAAGAGTAAGAACTGGAGCCGTCATCAACTTTTCCTTCAGTAACTGGAAGCCCTTATCACACGCTTATGTCCACTGGAACTTAGCTGCTTTCCGAGTCAGCCTAGTCAATGGTGCTGATATCAAAGCAAACTGCTCCATAAACCTACGATAATAACTCGCCACTTCTAAGAAATCGCGCACTCCGCTTGAGTAGTAGGTCTCGCCAAGACTTGACCGCCTCACCTTTGTCGACAACTCAACACCGCAACCCCAATAATGTGCCCCAAGAATGCCACTGAGGTCAACCAAAACTCACACTTGGAGAACTTGGCGAACAACTACCACTCCGAGGACCCAAGTACCGCCTCGCTGATCTGCATGCCTCGCTTCAGACGCGAATAAACCAGGATGTCATCAATGAATACTATCACAAACGTATCCAAAAATGGCTTAAACACCCGGTTCATCAAATCCATAAATACCGCTGGAGCGTTGGTCAAACGGAAAGACATCACCCTGAACTCATAGTGCCCATACCGGGTCCTGAATGCAGTCTTTGGAATATCTGCCTCTCTAACTCGCACCTGATGATAACCAGACTGCATGTCTATCTTGGAGAAACACCTCACACCCTGCAACTGGTCAAACAAATCATCAATCCTGGGGATGGGGTATCTGTTCTTGATGGTTACCTTATTCAGCTGCCTGTAGTCAACACACATACGCAGCGTCCCATCTTCTTCTTTACAAACAAAACCGGCGCTCCCCAGGGAGAAACACTAGGCCTGATAAAGCCTTTTTCCAGCAAATTTTTCAGTTGGTCCTTTAACTCCCTCAACTCAGCAGGTGCCATCCTGTACGGCGGAATAGATATAGGTCGAGTGTCTGACAACATATCAATACAAAACTCAATCTCTCTCTCAGGAGGGATACCCGAGAGATCGTCTGGGAATACATCTGGAAACTCTCTAACCACCGAATCGATCAAGGATCGCACTCACCTAGATCGAATACCCGAACTAGATAATAGATGTACCCTTTCTGCACCATCTTCCTAGCCTTGAGGTAAGAAATAAACCTACCCCTCGGCGACGCTGTGTTGCCCTTCCACTCGATAACTAGCTTACCAGGAAACTGGAATCGGACCAACCTGTTTCTACAGTCTACTTTGGCATAACAAGAAGCCAGCCAGTCCATACCCATAATGACGTCAAAATCCGTCATCTCCAACTCTATCAAGTCTGCTAGGGTCTAACGACTGTAAATAAACACCGGGAAACCTTTGTACACCCGCTCAGCTAACACCGAATCACCCACTGGCGTAGCTACCTCAAAAGGCTCTATCGACACCGGCTCTATCTCGATTCTACCAGCAATAAGAGGGGACACATAGGATAAGGTGGAACCTGGATCTATCAAAGCATAAACGTCATATCATGAAATCAATAATGTACATGTGATGACATCCGGGGAAGCCTCCTGATCCTGCCGGCTGGCTAAGGAATATATGCGGTTCTGTGGACCTCTAGAACTAGGACCTCCACCACGACCTCTGCCGCGACCGCCACCGCGGAACACCGCCCGGGGCGCATAACCACAGAAGAAGAAGACCCAACAACTGACCCTGTCGACTGAACCATACCACCCCGCCACCTGGCCTGGACAATCCTCTTCATATGGCCTCGCTGCCAAAAGAGAAACCAGCTCCTGAAGCAATACGACACTCGCCCGGGTGAGATCTACCGCATCGAACACACCGAGATACGGGTGGTCTCGATCGTTACTGCCTCGCAACTCAAACCTCAAGTCCCGAGCACGACCCGCCTTTAATAACCCGGTTGATCAAATCTCCTGCCAGAAAACTGAGAATGGGAACTCTGTTCCGGCTGAAATGTGGACCTAGTTCATCACGAGGCCGCCCGCTAAAATTTCTCGAACTCGCTGCCCCGCCTTCTGGCCGCCTGGGCCGGATGATCTCTCTCTCTCTCGCCTCTATCCTCGTGCATAAGCTCGCATCTCCGCAATATCCATTCTCGATGAAGGGCCACTCCTGTGCATGCAAGAATCATATGACGGTCTAGCCCCATCACATAGCGATGAACTCTGTCTGCTATGTCAGCCACAATGGTGAGCGCATACCTGGCCAATGAGTCAAACTCCAGGTTGTACTCTCTGATAGTCCTCCAATTCTGTCTCAATGTCAAGAATCTATCCACGCGGGCTCTCCTCATCTCAGGAGGCAAAAAGTGATCTAGGAAGGCCTATGTGAACTCATCCCAAACAGATGGAAGAGCACCCTCACCTCTAGACAGCTCCCATGACTCAAACTAGTTCAACGCAATATCACGTAACCGGTAAGAGGCTAACACAACTGACTCTGTCTTCGAGGCCCAAAGCACCTGCATAGTCCGTTGTAACTGCCGAATAAATTCCTGAGGATCCTCCTCAGCTCTCGAACCATAGAACACGGGTGGATGGCAACCCAGAAAATCCCAATCCATGGCAAATCGCCGCAGGGCTAGCTACCGCTTCCCGCTTGCCGCTCGCCACTATGCTAGTCAATAACCCGACCGCTCTCCGTAATCTCTATACTCGCCGGCCGCGTCCGAGGCTCGTATCGTAACGCTCGAGCTACGCCGCTCGGCCTCTAATACTGCCGGCGTGGCTGAACTCGCCGACCTGCAAACAACCTCAGGCATAGTCTGGGCCTGAGTCCTAGTAATCCTTTGCATACCATCGCGGCTCGCTGCCGCTTTGCCCTTCGGGCCCCGTCACCTTCCGCGAGGCATAACTGATACACAAGAATAGGTCAGAGAGGATTCAACCTAATAAGACAGCTCTATTGCACGATCTCAGAGAGAGAAGAATGGAAACCAATCCTAAATGTCCTGCAGCCTCCTGATTATAGATGTGGTGCACAATACACCGATAATTAAGACTCTACTAGACACGGTTTGTAGACACTTTCCGAGGACTAACTGCTCGGATACCACATTTGCCACGACCCGACCCTGCTCGCGATCGTGCCCTACTCCGCACCCCTTTCTGTATACATCGAGAACAAAGAAATGAACATACACAACACATATAAATACTTAGACAATAAACATCACAGGCTAGCCGATAAGTCTACCTTTCATAAGATATACATAAACCAAAAGTAAATCAGTACATCTCTGTTCTTAAAACCCAATCCACAAATATGACTACAGACCTCTAAGAATAACAATCCAGACTTAACAGGCCGCCATACCTCGAATGTACATAGATCTACAACATCGTGGAAACTGCACTAAAAGACAAGCCTCCGAGAAATGGAGCTCGACACTGATCGATCCTAAGAATGAGGATCCACCACCGCTACTCCTACCGCGGCATTTAACGCAGCCCCGAGGAAGGGGGTCAGTACACAATATGTACCAAGTATGTAAAACTGAAAAATACTGCAATTTACATCATAAGTCTAGAATAAAGCTGAAGACATGTATGATAATCAAATTACAGTACATTGTGCCTTACTAACAATGAGAGTAAACAAGTGTATACTTTACTGCATAAAAATAGGAGGCTCATGATCAATGTAGGGTCACCCGCTCATAGTATCATTAAGTGATCCTACTCCTGGGACTATTTCACCCGCACAGGCCGTATGGACCCGCATGAGGTAACTTCCTCGCATAGATTGTATCCGCCCGCATAGGTCGTGTGGACCCGAATGAGGTAATCTCCTCGCATAGGACTGGTCCGCCCCGCATAGGACTATTTCACTCGCATAAGCCCTACGGACTCGCATGAGGTATTCCTCACATCATGGGTAGCAAATCCACGGAATATGTAAATGCCACAAACCCGAGGAATGACCCCGTAATGAACAATATATATATCCCTAGCACAACCGGCTATCATACATAACATAAGCACTACCGGATTATCATACATAACACAAGCACTACCGGCTTATCATACATAACACAAGCAAGTTAAGAAATCCCCTAACTTCTTATTAGCTTTGTTCATAAACACTCTCATTTTAGTTTACTTAAGGCACTAGCATGTCATTATAAAAATCCGGGAATTTAACCCAAAGTACTACGTACTTCTACTCTTTTAAAATGACTCATTTTCATATAAAACTTCCAAGATACTTATAACCGTAGTATCAAGTTATATCTACTTTTCAAAACAAGTCACAATACCTTTTAGAACTACATTTAAAGACTTCTAAATCAAGTGACTTTTTACTTTAAAACTTTAAGCAATTGATGCCTTCAAATCAATTTGTCTTTCCTCATTTCAAGTCGTTTATCATTATTTACCTTACTTAGAGTAAACCACTCTTTTAACTTTCCATAAATCTATTATAACCAACTTCCCATAAAGTCGTTATACTAGCTTTATACTTAGATACTTACATTCTTCTTTATAACCAAGAGGCTTAAACTTTCCAAACAAAACAAGTATCATATACTTTCAAAATACTTTAAGTCTCTTAACTTTTAGAAACTAAGATATCCTTACTATTTTTAAACAAGTGAGTTAATTCCCTAACTCAACCAATTTGGGCATTCTTAAGATAAGCCAACGATATCAAATGGACTAGATTCGTCGAAATCTCGTACGTCTACCGTACTATATATTTACAACTATTCATGCTCAAAAGATAGAAAAGTTCCACATACCTCTTCGGTTCAATCCACTTGTCAAGTCCAATATGCCGTACGTAATATGTCAACCTATAATGACCATAATACGTCTATTAACTTCTAACTTCAAACGTAGAATATTCTAAGTGCAAAGTCACTAAATTCTACGGAAAATCGGACAACACATCCTTTGTTTCTACATATTTTTCCACCTTTTTCAAGGCCCGAATTCAATAACCAAACACGCCACATTTAAGGCTCAATAATGTAGTTAACAATAGGGGATTACACTCCTACTAGACGTGTAAAATTCCGCCCCACAATTATCAAACTAGTCCAAAAGACAATGTCATTTTCGGCAATTTGAGGGACAACAATACAAAGTCTTTTCCAATTCCTTTTCAATCCAAGTTGTTTAGTATAATATGTTATCAAGCCGCAATCGATTATAACTACTACAATCTTCAAGTAGTTATAAAGTGTGGAGATTATTGGACAACAAACAAATTTTTTTCTTGTTGGAACCCTAGTGAACCCGAGAGGTCTCTTAGCAAGAACAAGAATTCTTCAATTTTTTCTAAGTGTTAAGTGCCTTGTCTTGCTACTAGTATACATATATAACACTATGGAGGGTCAAGATTAGAACAAATGGGTGGCTTAGATACAATTCATTAAAGATCAAGCCAAGTGGCCCTTTGACTAAGTCAATTATATCAAGCTCTTAGACTTAGAAAGAATTGGTCATCTTAATTATGGTCAAATGACCATTTTAGCCATGTCTATTTCGTCCAAGACCAACTAAGGGGGGGTGACACATGTCTCCCTCCCATTTGTCGCAATATTTCGTTTTCCGACAATTCCATAATTCCGATAAATTTTTACTAGTCTCAAATCTTAACATTTTTGAGTTCTTGCGTACGTTCTTATAAACATGTCCTGGAATTTTGTGGTGTAACAATAACGCTGCAATCATAACATATGTCTGAATAGACAAGCCGACAAGGCTGTCTTTACACATGAATAACCCTGTCTCCTGTGGAGTCACATCCAAATCAAGTATATCAAATAGGCGAGCCGACAAGGATGTCACTATATACGGGAACATCCCAAAACAGAGTACAACAAAACATATACAAAAATACGTTTACCACCCACAACTGTCTACAGACCTCTAGGAGTACAATAATGACATATGACGGGACAGGGCCCCGTCGTGCCCATAAATATACATAAGTCGGAATAAAGTTCTATACCAAAATGACAAGCTCTGAATCAAAGGAGCTTTCCAAACAGCTGAGCATGAATCCTAGACTGGGGAATCACCAAACTGAGCACATGTACCTGCGGGTATGAACGCAGCCCCTCGAGGAAATGGGAGTCAGTACGAAATAATGTACTGATTATGTAAAACATGTAGAACTATAAAGCAGATTATAACTGGCCAATAGATAACAGGGGACATGTAAGACTATCAAATACCAATTTCAACTGTGTCGTATACAAATGAGAGTCATATAAAAAATCATGAATTCTTATCCATATATATACATATATATACATATATATATATATATATATATATATATATATATATATATATATCTACTACTGGTATCTATACCCTCATCATGGATGCATGTCCATAGAATCATATCTACTGTCATGATTATCTATACCCGCATCATGGATGCATGTCCATGGAATCATCATCATATATATACACTGCCCGAACCTCTAGTGAGAGACGCGGTGAACATATAAGGTATACTGCCCGGCCCATTCTGGGATGCGATAAAATCATGTATGGTATACTGCCCGGCCCATTCTGGGACGCGATAAAGTCATATAAGGAATCTGTGCGCGTATCTGCCCGGCCCATTCTGGGACGCGGTAAGGTCATATAATCATATCAGCACGAATAGAATATCATGAGTAGTTATACAATTTAAATCATCACTTTGACTCTTAATGACATCATTATAATAAACTCTTTACTGAAAAATCATAGGCATTTTTCATAACTAACATTTTTAGGAATTAGACTGTGTAGACATCATGTACGTCCGCTGTACTTTCAGTAAACCATGACAAAAGGAAAGAAAGGATAGTTTCACATACCTTTTCGCCAAACTAACCAACTCGAAGAATAGGATTCGTCTCAACTAGTACGTCAACCTATAATGAAGGGTAATACACCCGTCAATTCTATGATTTCTAGTATAGTTATATCGAAAGACGACTCTCTTTTCTATAGAAATCCGGGCAGCACTTTCCCTATTTATGTTCATATCCATAACTTTTCAAATCAAGCCAGCAATACCAATTAACAATATGCAACTTAAAGATATAATCATAACAATCTCAAATACTCCATTTACGTCATTAATACACATTCCTTCTCTTTTATATTTATGCAATACAATTACCATAACAATCAAGGTGATTAAAGCACCTATTTCTCATGTCAATCTAACTCCTTTAATCATGTTAAAACAACCCTCAAAACAGCCCATACTTTAACAACAATATAAGCGCAAGTAACACATTTATATACTTTAATTCCTTTAGGTCATGTATTAGTAATTACCACAACGTATATTCATGTTCATGACTTATATTTTCAGCTTTATAACTTTGTTGCGATATTTCTAGATGCTTACGCAAGTGTACGTATCGTTCAAGTAATAAAGATCTATAAGACCGAGTTTATCGTCCATAGAGACTGGTTTATTAAGTACCGATTATCTATCATATGGTATCTATTTGGCAATCGTTCTTTTGTTTGAGAATTATAATTAAGAATTATGACTAAGTGCAGGAAATAAACTAAAGATTATAAGACCTTGGGTTTATAACAGTTATGAAGGAAATAGAGTTCCAATCTCCTCAATTATCCACTCTTTCACGTGTTAATGCAATGCTAATAATTCTACTTCTTATTAAGATAGCAGGTTAACTAATCTGTCATTATAATCCGGTTAGGACATACAAGATCTCAACCTTATGCAGAAACCTTCTATATTTCTATGATAAGTTTTACCACACAGGAGGATTAAGAACAATAACCTATAATACTACACAAGTATCGGGGTACTTTCGTCCACGATTTTAACCTATGTCTAGACAATTACAGCATATTCAAATCTCACCCTTCAGACTTTTGATTCGAAATCATATAAGTTATGACAATTACTAGCTAGTTAATTATCAAGAAATCATAACAATATTGAATAGATCTTAATATGATGAAGAAGAAATCAATAATCAATGCATTAACTATATGGAAGAGCTTCAAGAAGATTCGATGGAAACCCTATTAAAGTATTTAGCTCTTAAATATTGTCATGTCAAGAACTAAATTACAATCCAACATAAACTGAAATAAAGTAAATGAAATAAAATAACTTGAACAATGAGATGTCTCCAATTTTGTCTTGCCTCCTTTTCTCCTCTCCAAAGTTGTGTTTAGAATATGGTATAGAATATGGTATATGAGCAGGGTTTTAGGGATTTTGTAGCTGGTAAAAGTTGTATTTCAGACCATAAAAGCTCTCTCCAATTCGGCCCAGGAAACCTGAAAAATACGCGTCGGCACCGCGGTTCCTCTGAGAGGCACCTAGGTGCTAATTGGCTGAAAATCACTGGAAGTTACTGGAATGGAGGCACCGCGGTTCCTCTATCAGGAACCTCGGTTCCTCTGTCAGGCACCTAGGTGCTTTCTACTGTGATTCAGTTTCGGACTTTCGACAATTTTTACGCCTCGGTGCTAATTTTACTGACCGCGGTGCTACTTGGCCAGGAACCGCGGTGCCTCTTTGATTTTTGTCTGGAATCTACCAGATTTCTTCTGTTCTTCTTGGCAATTCTTAGGCTTCATTGCTTGGGCTGTGCTTGTGCAATTTTCATCCTCAGTTAAGCTCATTTCATCCTCAAAAGTAGTTCTTCTCCTTTATGCCCGCTGTGACACAAACGAAAGAAAAACACACCTAACACTTTACTAAACGCAAAATAAAAGAGTAAAATACTAACTAAAAAGGACTCAAAAGAGTGTATAAAATACACTCAACAAACACTCCCAAACTTACACTTTACTCGCCCTAGAGTAAAGCACTAAACAAAAACAAAAAATAAAAACAAAGACTCTATAAGATGGATCAAGTAGTTATAGCACTGCTTCCTCAAAATTATGGATGAAAGTTGGGATAATATGTTATAACATACATAACATGAATATTTAGAAATCTAGAATTTCAAGTTAGATATTTTGCAAATTCACTTAGATCATGATCAATTAGAAATACAAACATCTAACCTATGCATGTCAATCTCATTCCATCTTTCTCAAACGCTATAGATCTATTTACTTGATATTCTCCACTAATCATAGACATACATATTAAAGATCATCAGGACTTTCACTGGCTGTAATGTAGGCTTAGGCAAGGGTAGTTAAAGTAGGCATTTAGGCTCAATTACGTACCATAAGCATTTTCATTCAACTTTTTTTCCTTCTTTTTGACTTTCTTTTCAATTTCATACCTATTTTCTCCCATCTTTTCTTTTGAGAGAATGAGATACATTATAAATAACAAGCACCTCCAAACATAGATTTTTGCATATTTTTCATTGGGGTGCATCAAATTTATACTCTTTTTTTTATTCTTTTTCAACACTTTTCATTCCAAGAGTTTTCAAATATCACTTATGGCACAACAAAGAAATCATTGAGTGTCAAAGAAAGATCTTATTTTAGGCTCAAAGGGGCTGACTAGTGATACAATTTATGTCAGGATAGGTAATGAATGGTAGGAAGGGCTATCAAAGAAATGTCTGAATCATTTCCCTAAATATGTACATCTTAACTATTTCACCTCAAATAACAAGCAAACAGATTTTCTAGACATTTTCAACCTTTCTTTACATAACTGACACACACAGGCTAAGAGCAAATATCCCAAATAATTAGATGTCATGAATTTTTGGCATATCTAACTTAAGCACACAGATTGTCACTTTTAATTCCATTACATTATCCCACTTTATCCACTCAATATCTTTAGCAACTATAACATGCTTGCTCCATAAAAAAAATTAAGACTCATAAACACATAAAACAACAAAAAGACAACAAAAGGATTAAAAAAAACTCAAAATCAACAACAAAACAAAATAAGATCCCCCCAAACTTAATTGACACATTGTCCCCAATGTGTAAACACTAAAATTAAAGGGACAACTTACAGACACAACACAACGATCATAGCGGAGGTCTGGGAGAAAGGACAAATTACTGTGCACAAAGATGAAGGAGGCACCGCGGTTCTGCTCCAAGCACTGCGGTGCTAATTGCCGTAAAATTCCAGTGTCTTTAGTTTTCTGCATTGTTAACCATTCGCCCTTCGGAGTGAGTCCTGCCCTTCATCTGTCATCCAAAAACACTAGCATACCAGATCGTGAGACTGTTCAAGATAAAATAAAACAAACTGAAACAAAAATTGAAATAACATAATTAAAACATTGGGTTGCCTCCCAAGTAGCGTTGTCTTTAACGTCTTTTATCCGTACGCAAGTTACTTACTATATCAAGGGGTAGAGTGTCCCCTCCGCATATCCACTTTAGCACTATTTTCCTCCTCTTTCTCCTTTTCTTTTTCACAGGGCTCATTTCAGGAGGATTCATTCCATTGTTCTCATCCACAACATTATTTTCGGGTGCAGAATTCTTACCACAAGGGCATCAGTACCCTTGGAACTTTCATGAGGAGCCTTTTTATCAACTACACCAACAGCAAAGCATATATCATCGACTTGAGGTTCAGTGGGCTGCTTGAAAACTTTAAACACTATTTCCTCACCTTGAACTCTGATCTTTAACTCTCCCTTTTCAACATCAACGAGTGCTCTCCCTGTGGCTAGAAATGGTCTCTCAAGGATCATGGGAATATTTTCATCTTCATCCATGTCTAAAATGAGGAAATCAGCAGGAAGGATAAATTTATCCACTTGTACCAACACATCTTCAATAATTCCTTGGGGATGCACAACTGAGCGATCAGCTAGCTGCAAGGTGACTGTGGTTGGCCTTGCCTCCCCCAAACCAAGTCTTTTGAACACAGAGAGGGGCATTAGGTTGACATTTTCCCCCAAATAACATAAGGCTTGCTTGCATGTCACATTCCCTATGGTGCAATGTAGGGTGAAACTCCCTGGATCATTCAACTTTGGGGGAAGTTTCTTCTGCAATATGGCACTGCACTCACAAGACCACCGCCTCATAATCGCGCCTTCTCTTCTTAAAAAGGATGTCCTTCATGAACTTCACATACGCTGGCATTTGCTCCAAGGCTTCAATGAAAGAAAGGTTAATGTGCAGTTCTTTAAATACCTCCAAAAATTTTGAAAACTGCTTATCCAAAGCCTTCTTCTGCAGTCTTTGAGGTTAAGAGATTTTGTTTGTGTACTCCCTCATCACTGCGGGTGGAGCCTTCTCTAAATTAGGGCGGTCATCAGTAACCCCCTTCTTTACTACTTCAACTGTCTGCCCCACATTCTTCTCTTTTTCAACCACTGCTTGGGGTGCCCTTTGCTCTAACTTCTTCCCATTTCTCAAACTGATTGCTTGACATTGCTCCTTAGGGTTCATCACTGTATCACTAGGGAGAGTTCCCAGAGGTCTGTCATTCAACTTCTCTGCCAACTGCCCCATCTGAGTCTCCAAGTTCCTAATGAAGGATCTTGTTTCTGTCATGAACTGCTTGGTCTCTGTCATAAAATGTGCCTGTATATTGGCCAATGATGAAATTGATGACCTGGTTTCTGCCATGAATTGAGTCTGAGAATTGGCCAAGGTCAACAATGTTGTTTTTATGTCATATGGCTTCTCTTGTGGGTCTGGTGGGCTGAACTATTGTGAGGATGATGCCTGAAATAGTTGTTACTACCTTTGTTCATTCTTCCATAAAAAATTTGGGTGATTTCTCCACCCTGGATTATATATGTTGGAGAAAGGATTGTTGTAGGGTCTCTAAAAATTCCCCACTACCTGAACCTGCTCCATGGACACATTATTTGGGTCCACTGTTGTGCATCTATCAAAAGTATGGGGACCCCCACAAATTTTGCATCTAGCCGTGTCCGAACCGATTAATCGCCATAGTACTCACCAGACTGCTTTGTCAAAGTGGCCGCCTGCGCAGTCAATGCAGTGATAGCATCTAGCTCATGAATCCCAGTCACTTTCCTGTTGTTCATTGCTCTCTCATCTGCCCCCTGATGGTTGTTTGTGGCCATGTCTTCTAACAGATCACGTGCCTCATTGACACTCTTTCTCATGAATGTACCTCCTGTTGTAGCATCAATGATGGTACGAGTTGTACCACTCAGCCCATTGTAAAATATGTGGACTAGCATCCACTTCTCAATCCCATGATGTGGGCACTTCCTCTGCAAATCTTTGAACCTCTCACATGCATCATAGAGTGACTCTCCATCCATCTGATAGTAATTATTATGCTCTCCTCTGAGCTTTGCTGCTTTGGATGGAGGGAAGTAATTGACAAGGAACTTCTGGGCTAAGTCTTGCCATGTAGTGATAGAGTTTTCCTGTAATGAGTTCAGTCAACACTTTGCTCTATCCCTGAATGAAAATGGGAAGAGTCTCAACCGTATGACATCATCAGTGACCCCATTGTATTTAAAGGTTGCGCACAGCTCCAGAAAATTTGCTAGATGCAAATGAGGATCTTCAGACGGTAATCCCCCAAACTGGACTAAACCTTGGACCATGTGCAAGATTGCTGGTTTGATTTCAAAATTATTGGCTTCAACAACTGGAAGCCTGATACAAGCCTGCACCCCTGTAATAGTAGGCATCACGTAGTCCCCCAAGCTCCTTTCTGCAGGGACTTGTCTTAAGACAGGCGGTAATTCATCATCCACCAAATTTGTGTTTCGCTGATCTCCCATTGCTAAGGAATCAACTGCTCTTTTCTCTTTTTTGTTATGTCTGCACAATCTTTCAATCTCAGGGTTTAGAGGGATATGAGTGTCTGCTCCTCTCCTACTTCGTATAAACTAAGTTCCTGAGACTAATCAAAAATAGCAAACAGATCACGGCAAACAACACTAAAGAAAAAGAAAAAAAACTGAAAAAAAACAAATTAGAAATAAGAATAGATAAATCGATATTAACAGTATGCCAGTCCCCGGCAACGGCGCCAAAAACTTTTTACGATATTTCTAGATGCTTATGAAAGTGTACGTATCGTTCAAGTAATAAAGATTTGTAAGCCGAGTTTATCGTCCACAGAGACTTGTTTATTAAGTACCGGTTATCTATCCTATGGTATCTATTTGGCAATCATTATTTTGTTTGAGAATTATAACTAAGAATTATGCCTAAGTGCAGGAAATAAACTAAAGATTATAAGACTTTGGGTTTATAAAAGTTATGAAGGAAATAGGGTTTCAATCTCCTCAACTATCCACTCTTTCACGTATTAATGCAATGCTAATGATTCTTCTTCTTATTAAGATAGCAGGTTAACTAATCTGTCATTATATTCTGGTTAGGACATACAAGAGCTCAACCTTATGCAGAAACATTCTATATTTCAATAATACGCTTTACCATACAGGAGGATTAAGAACAATAACCTATAATACTACACAAGTATCGGGGTACTTTCGTCCACAATTTTAACCTATGTATAGATAATTACAGCATATTCAAATCTCACCCTTCAGACTTTTGATTCAAAATCATATAAGTGATGACAATTAATAGCTAGTTAATTATCAAGCAATCATAACAATATTGAATAGATCTTAATATGATGAAGAAGAAATCAATAATCAATGCATTAACTATATGGAAGAGCTTCAAGAAGATTCGATGGAAACCCTACTAAAGTATTTAGCTCCTAAACATTGTCATGTCTAGAACTAAATTACAATCCAACATAAACTGAAATAAGTAAAGGAAAGAAAATAACTTGAACAATGAGATGTCTCCAATTGTGTCTTGCCTCATTTTCTCCTCTCCAAAGTTGTGTTTAGAATATGGTATATGAGTAGGGTTTTAGGGATTTTGTAGCTGGGAAAAGTTGTCTTTCGGACCATAAAAACCATCTCCAATTTGGCCCAGGAAACCTGAAAAATACGCATCGGCATCGCGATTCTTCTGAGAGGCACCTAGATGCTAATTGGCTAAAAATCACTGGAAGTTACTAGAATGGAGGCACCGCGGTTCCTCTGTCAGGCACCTCGGTTCCTATGTCAGGCACCTAGGTACCTTTGACGGTGATTTAGTTCAGACTTTCGGCAATTGTTACGCCTCGGAGCTAATTTTACTGACCGCGGTTAAATGCACCGCGGTGCTACTCTTTGATTTTTGTCCGGAATCTGCTAGATTTCTTCTGTTCTTCTTGACACTTCTTAGGATTCATTCATTGGGTTGTGCTTGTGCAATTTTCATCCTCAGTTAAGCTCATTTCATCCTCAAAAGTAGTATCTTCTCCTTAATGACCGTTGTGACACAAACGAAAGAAAAACACATCTAACTCTTGACTAAACGCAAAATAAAAGAGTAAAATACTAACTAAAAAGGACTCAAAAAAGTGTATAAAATACACTCAACAAACTTCACAAAAACAACCCTTAAAATACACACAACAATGTCCAATAATTTCCATATGCGTCACGGTATACCCACAAGAAATATAATACCAAAACTCACCTCTTAATTCATTAAAATCCAACTCATGTCCCAACACTTTCATATAACTAATTACAACTTAAACATCAAGATTTTCTTTAAGGTTTCAACATGCAATTAGTGATAATTTTATAACCATAACAATAATCAAATCCAAAGTATCAAAATCAGTCCATAATCGGTAACAACAACATCACCAACAACCCAATGCAATCTCTTATTACCAATTCCTTGTCAACACGAGTTTATCTCTTAACTACAACAACATTTAATCTTCCAAGTATTTCATAAAAAGAAGATTCCTTACCTTAATTTTCCTCCCAAAACAGTCCCAATTTTTTATCCTCACTGCCCCTATTTTTGCAACATTCTTCACCCTTTCCTCAACTTATTATTGCATGTATATATTGTACAAGTTTACTTCATCATTCTTGCATGTTTCTCTTCCAAAATTCATCTCCAAATCTGGAAATTTTTGGGCAGTTTACACGGCAGTGGGAAACGTTTTTGCCACTGTTTTTGGTGTTCTTTCTTGGCTTAAAATTTGTACAAGAACTAACCTAGGAAAAAGGAGATAAATAACTTCAATTTTGCTAAAGAGAAGGGGTGTGTTTCGGCCGGTTGAAGAGAGAAGAAGGAGAGATTGAGTGAGGTGTTTTTGAGTTGGAAAAATAAGGTAAAGAGTTAATTAGGGATTAAATCAAATCTGAAAGTTTTTATTTGCGATATGGTCCAATTCTCATACTTGTCTACTTAAATTAACCCCTCTACTAAAATATATCCCTCCTATCCTCAATGTCAAGATTTTATAATACAACACTAATCCATGACTCCATTGGAACAAATTCGACTACTAACGTTAATTATCGTCGTCCCATTTGTAGTATTCAAAAATTAATCCGAGCTCACATCTATTTGTATACTAATTTCTGTATTAAAATATGTAAGTATACCTTATATCCAATATTCGAATCTTACTTCCTTAATGACGTTCTTAATAAATGTCCCTAATTCACGAGGTGTAACATATACTAGGATTTAATAGGTAACAATAATAAAGAAGTGAAAATATACCTCTAAGAAGAATACGAATGCAATCCTCAAGAATTTCTCCCTTAGTCTAGCTTTGATCCTGAGGTATAGGTTTTTGGAAAAGTGAGATCATTTTTAGGGTAATATATAATCTGACTGACAAGGATTCCTCTTCAGCGGAATTAACTCCACAGGTGCAATCTCAATTCAGCAGGAAAATGGTCCGCTGAGATAGAATCACCTAATATCCCGCCTTAGCGCTGAAGCGGGAGAAACTCCGCAGAAATACCATTGCCTTTATGAGAAATATTCATGATGTATATAAGAAGGGGATTGTATGGTTAGGTTGGTCGGAGTTGGTTTGGGGCTGTACGGACACAAATATGGGAGTCAAATGGAGGTTGGTGGAATAGATGATTTCCGGACAGTTTAGATTTGTGGGAGGTGTACGGGTGCCCTTAGGTGGTTTGGGGCTAAGACGTTTGGATATGATGAACTAGATATATTGTAGGATATGTTGGTGGTTGGTATTTGGTGGTTGGATGGTAGTAAGGTGGAGGAAACTGGTCAGGACAGTAAGGTACAAAGGTTGAACCCGGTAAGGATAGTGGAGTAGTTGGTTGAGTTCTCGGGTGTTTTTTATAGCAGTTGGTTAACGAGCTTTTTGGTGTAGGTTGGAGAAGTGTTGTAGTATAATGTGGTGTACGGGATTAAGTTTTTTGGACAATAATTGGGGACGAAATTGATAGACAAGTTCAGGTACAGGTAAGGTAATATAGGCCAAGATAACCTTCTAATGTGTTTGTGACAATGTAATCTGATAAAACTTTGGCTTGGGTATAGTTATATCACAAAAGTTCTAACTAACCTTGGTTTTGGACCACAAAATGACCATAAAAGGACCGAGGGTTGGACCACAAAAGGACCAACTAATATAACAACACAAAAGTTGAATAACATAGCAAAGTTTAAGAAAACTCAAATATATTTCATAAAAATTAAATGTCTCCTTTTATCAACTACATCCTCTATTTATACTAGTTCTAAACCTTCTAAAAAAGGTAACAAGATAGACATAAAAATGCATCTAGGCCGAATGGGAAAGGGGGAGAAGTTCGACTGATTTGGGAGAAGGGAAAAGACCCAACTCTTCATGTTCTCTAGGTCACCCTTTCATGTCATCCATATAGATAAGTGAATGAACTAGCTACTTCATGAATTACCTCCTTGAGGAACGTTGGAAGCTTATCCTTCTAGATGGTTCTCGGCTTGTTCATCTTATATTATTATATGGCATAGTAATTAAGCTATAAGGAGATCTAGTAATTAACCTAGGAATTAAATCAAGCTAAAAGGTGGTCTCGACCATGACCTACATAAAAGCCAAAAAAATATCTCATTCTTGGATCTTCAAGTCTTGTTTTCAACTCTACTCCACATTAAGCATGTCATCATAGGACAGTTGAGAATCGTTGGCACTCCTAGCAAATCACCTCGTGACTCATGTTGGAAACTTAACTTGATGACCTTCTTTTTATCATACTCCCCTTCTTTAACCAAATTTCCCCCCAAATTCTCATCATCTATGTATGGTGATAAGTCTCCAACATTAAACATTGAACTAATACCTCCATATTCATCTGGAATTTCTACCTTGTAGGAACTTTCTCCGAACTTGGCCAATATCTTGAAAGGACCAGTAACCCTTGGCATTAGCTTGTTCTTTCTCGTGTTGGGAAATCCTTCCTTCTTTAGGTGTAGCCAAACCAAATTATACGAATACAAGATAAAAGGTTTCGGCCTTAAATAATTTTGCCATTGGACCAAGGATCTCACAATATAAAATTTCTTGTCATAAGTAGAATAATTGAGTCGGGCACCACCCAATTTTTCTCTAAAGAAAGAAATGGGTTGTTTGTGTTGAATCAAGACGGCACCAACACCAACTCTACTAGAATCACTTTCAACTTCAAATAGTTTCTCAAAGTTTGGAATAGCTATAACCGTTGTTTCACATAACCTTCCATTCAAGGTTTTAAAAGCTTTTTGTGCTCCTTGGGACCATTTAAACTCACCATTTTTCATTAGTTCAGTGATAGGGGCAGCAAGGGTACTAAAATCTCAAATGAAACAGCGATAAAAAGAAGCCAAACTATGGAAACTTCTTACCTCACTTACATTTGTAGGCTCGGGCCAACTTCGGATAGCTTCCACATTGGATGGATCCAAATGAATGCCCTCGGATGATACTATGTATCCTAAGGGATACCAGTAATCATAAAATCACACTTCTTTAACTTATCATAAAACTTTACGTTTCCTAACTTCTCAAATAAATCTTCTAAATGCGACAAGTAAGATTCCATATCTTGACTATAAATTATATCATCTAAGTAAACCACAACAAATTTACCCATGAACGGTCGTAGTACCTCATGCATGAGCCTTGTGAAAGATCTTGGAGCATTATACAATCCAAATGGCATCACGACCCATTCATACAAACTATACTTAGTCCTGAAATTCGCCTTCCATTCATCTCCCTCTCGTATCCTCTTTTGATGGTAGCCACTCCTCAAATCTATCTTGGAAAACAACTTGGCCCCACGCAATTCATTCAAAAAATCATCTAATCTCGGCATAGGAAACATGTATTTCACGGTGATGTTATTGATCGCTTGGCTATCAATAGACATGCGTCAAGTCCCATATTTATTTGGCACCAACAAGGCAAGTACCGCACATGACTAAGGCTCTCTCGGACAAAGCCTTTATCTAGTAATTCTTGCACTTCTCTTTGCAACTTCTTAGCCTCTTTCGGATTGCATCTATAGGCTGAACGATTAGGTAATGAACTTCCGGGAATAAAATCAATAGCATGTTCAATACCTCTGATTGGTGGTAATTCGGGTGCAAGATCATCCGGAAATACATCTTCAAATTTCTTCAAGGGCTCCTTCAAGTAGGCATCTTCAACCGCATCTCCCACAAGACTCCTCTTATCCTTGCACAACAATTCATATATAGGACTCCCCTTCTTCAACTCCTCTTCTATCTCTGATGCATTAAGCAAGAGGGCCTCGGACTTTTCCTTGTAGTTCTTGGCATTGTGGATCTTGATTTTCTTCACCTCACTAGGTGACAATGGTATCAACCAGATCTTCTTTTCATCCTTTTGAAAATAATAGACATTTTTTTCTCTATCATGTTGCACTTTCCTATCAAATTGCCATGGCCGACCCAATAAAATATGACAAGCATCCATAGGTAGGATGTCACATCATATCTCATCTGAATACTTACCAACCCGAAACTAACAAGAGCTTGTTTCATTACATTTTGCCCTTTGCCTTTGTTCAACCATTGGAGAGCATATGGTTTAGGATGGTTGCGGGTAGGGAACTTCAATTAGTCCACTATTTCCATGGAGGCCGCATTGGTACAACTACCTCCATCAATGATCATATTACATACCTTGTCATTTACCTTGTATCGAGTGTAAAATAGTTGCTCTCTTTGTGTCTTCTCATGTTCTTCAAGTTGAACACTCAACACACGTCGGAGTACTAAACTTTCACCCTCTTCCGCGTCTTCTCATGTTCTTCAAGTTGAACACTCAACACACGTCGGAGTACTAAACTTTCACCCTCTTCCGCAAGATCAACATCTTCCTCTACGACTTCCTTGACTTCGGGTTCCTTAATAACAAAGGAATCCCCACAATCATTATACTCTTCGTTAATCATTACTCGAGGGTTAGGACATTCATTTGCAAAGTGTCCTAATCCTTGACATTTAAAACACCTTTTTCTAATTCTACCTACTCCCTTTGGTTACTCTACTTTCTTTCCTTTATCTTTATCTACACTTTGGCTATACAATGGGTTAGTAAAAGAGGTACTACTATTTTCTTTAACATTAGTGGGCTTTACATGGGATTTTGGGGGTACCTTTTTTTTGTTGTTTTTCAAACTTGAGTGCTAAGTGACATAAATCTTCAAATGTGTTGTATGTTTCAACTTCGACCTTCTCTTGAATCGCCACGTTCAAGCCTCCAATGACTCGGGCAATCCTTGGAGCCTCCTTTTCTTCTAAGTCACAAAGCATGGTGACTTTCTCGAACTCTCGAATGTATTCCTCAACTTTAAGAACTTCTTGATGAAGTTTGGTGAGATTGAGATATATGTCTTTTTCATACTCTCTTGGCAGAACTTCAAATGTTTCTTTAGTTTGTCCCAAGATTCAACGTTGATTTTCCATTTCCTCTCATGGTTTGTTTTGCGGTTTTCATATCACACAAAAGAGAATTCCTTCAACTTCAATGTAGAAACCTTAAAACACTTGTGGTCGTCATATTTCTTGTATTCAAAAAGTCTCTCAATGGCCCTTAACCATTCAAGAAACTCTTTTGGGTCCATATTTCCTTCAAATGTTGAAAGATCAAACCGTAGACTTCGGTCATCTTCCCTTTCATGCCTCAGGTTATCTTGGACATCTTCTCTTTCATGCCTCGAGTTGTTTCATGCAACCTCCTCTCCGGAATCGACATCATTAATCACGGTAGGCTCCGCAAACTCTCTTCTCAAGATTTACCTTTGTTCCATAATAAATCACTTATGGTCCTTCAAAGTTTTTCATTTATGTTAGCCATAGCGTCAAGGCGTGGGACGAGAAAACCTTTCTCTAATACCAAACTGATGTATATAAGGAGGAAATTGTATGGTTAGGTTGGTTGGAGTTGGTTTGGGGCTGGACGGACACAAATATGGGAGTCAAATGGAGGTTAGTGGAATAGGACGGTTTCCGGAGAGTTTAAGTTTGTGGGAGGTGTACAGGTGCCCTTAGGTGGTTTGGGGATAAGGCGTTTGGAGAGGATGAACTAGATACATTGTGTGATATGTTGGTGGTTAGATAGTAGTAAGGTGGCAGAAACTGACTGGGATAGTAAGGTATGAGGGTTGAACCCGGTGAGGATGGTGGAGTAGTTGGTTGGGTTCTCGGGTGTTTTTGATAGCAGTTGGTTAACGACCTTTTTGGTGTAGGTTGGAGAAGTTTTGTAGTATTTTCGGGTGAATGGAATTAAGCTATTTGGACAATGATTGGGCACAAAATTGATAGACAAGTTCAGGTGTGGGTAAGGTGATATAGGCCGGGATGACCTTCTAATGTGTTTGTGACAAATTAACCGGATATAACATTGGCTTGGGAATAGTTAGATCACAAAAGTTCTAACTAGACTTACACCTTAGGGTTGGACCATAAAAGGACCGAGGGTTGGACCACAAAAGGACGAACTAATATAACAATACAAAAGTTGAATAACTTAGCAAAGTTTGAGAAAACTCAAATATATTTCATAAAAATTCAATGTCTCCTTTTATCAACTACATCTCCTATTTATACTACTTCTAAACCTTTTAGAAAAGGTAACAATATAGACATAAAAATATATCTTGGTCGAATGGGAAAGGGGGTGAGGTTCGGCCGATTTGGGAGAAGGAAAAATACCCAACTCTTCATGTTCTCTAGGTCACCCTTTCGTGTCATCCATGCAGATAAGTGCATGAACTATCTAGTTCATGAATTACCTCCTTGGGGAATATTGGAAGCTTCTCCTTTTAGATGGTTCTCATCTTGGTTATATTATCTTATTATATCGCATAGTAATTAAGCTTTAAGGAGATCTAGTAATTAATCTAGGAATTAAAACAAGCTAAAAGGTGGTGTCGGCCATGACTTACATAAAAGCCGGAAAAAAAAATTCCTTCTTGGATCTTCAAGTCTTATCTTCAACTCCATTCCACATTAAGCATGTCACCATAGGACGGTTAGCAATCTTTGACACTTCCATTAAAGCACCTCGCGGCTCAAGTTGGAAACTTAAGTTTACAGCCTTATTTTCATCACTCCGTAGGGGAGAAAACCTCTCAAATAATCAGGGCCCGCATATGCGAGTCAACCATCGAAAAATCAGACACGCAGAGGTGTCCTACACACCACTGGTGCGGACATCAGACACCAGCAACATTAAAACTACATAAAGCTTCCACCAAACACCTAAAATGTTCCCGGAACCCCCCGGATACAAACCAAACATGATACCCTAAGGTTAATAGTGCTACGAACTCGCTCGCATCCTCTAATTTCTCATACGACTGAGTTAAGCCATACTTTTCTAAAGAATCACCTAAAACAACCAAATATCATAATTTTACAAATATGGTCATAAAGTACATCTGAACGCCTCAGAAAGCAAACTAATGACTTGACTAAGTCATAAATGACCCTCTAGAAACCAGAAGAAACAAAACTCGGAAACAAAAACCATATACTTAAAATCCAACTTTGGGTCAATCTTATCAATCGTAAGACTTCAATTTTGGGTTTTTCTTCTAAAAATCACATAAATGAACCTTGGGCTCCATGCTACCTATCCTCACACATCACAAACCCCACACAGAGTCTATGGGAAGGACAATATAGTCAAATAAGGGTTCTTAACTTAAAACGACCGGACTGATCATTACAAGATATAACTACCATCAATCTTTAACTACCATGTACTACCGTTAGAAAAAATACAGAATACTATGGTGTTCTTGGGACAAGGCTTCAACCTATTTAATTCATAAAAAAATATCCAGGTAATGTCAAGTTGTTAGTAGCATAGGTATTTGAAATAACATTGAGAACGCTCCAAGCAACCTGCTGAGAGGCATGCAAAATTGTCTACTTCTTATTTGGATGCATGCATAGGTAGAAATGATCCTGGTGCCACCAGTTATCCCTTTATCTGTAATGACTCGCTTAGTCATTTGGAGTTTTTTACTTATTTTCCCAAAATATCAATCTTGTAGCTTCATTTTGATGTTTGACTTGTATAGATGATGTCGTAGTTCCTGAGGTAATCAAGTAGGTTTTGGAGTGATTTTAGCAAATATGACAATCTCTTTTTTTTCAAAAAAAATGTGGATCTCTCACTCCAGGATTCTCCACACCCCGATCCGACAGAATTGTGAAAGAGTTAATCATGGTAGTTTCAAAGGTTAGACCACTATCACGCTGCGCACAAGGGGCCCTCCTTTATTTCAAGAAGTAACCCCCACTCTGCCGCTAGCGGGATTCAATCTTGGTCATTTTCCAATTATTCCCCTTGAGAACCAGTTGAGCTGCCCATGCGGACAATATGACAATCTCTAAGATAAAGAAAATAGGGTGTTTGACCAAAGTCAATAACAAAGGTAGATGTGTCATTACTGAAGTTTCATCAATTCTATTAGGTTCGGAATGTCATTTACTCATTTATGACTTATTCGAGCCATAGGTTCGAGTCCCGATAAATTCAAGTGTGATTTGGATAGTTGGTTGGAATAATAAAATTTTGTGATTTGGAGTTGACCTTGGTAAACTTCGGATCAAGATGACCTTTTAAAAAAAATTGAGTGCAAGAACAAGTTCGGCGTGTATTTTATGACTGAAATATATACTAATTTTCTCCTATGACCTTTAGGATATCAATGCACCAAAATATGTTATTTTAATTTTCTGTCCTTTCGTAATTCTCCAAAAAAATTATATATGGTATTGTTACATCAGATCCGTAACAATTTTCACTTAAGTTTTGTTTGCAAGAAGTAGATCTTACAAATACTGAGAAAGAAAAGAAAAATCACACAAATTTTTATGATGACAAAGTAAATTGCCTGCTCCATCTCTTGAACAATATAATATCGAAACCGAATCGACTTTATTTCCTTCCTTGCGTAAATAAAATCATGAGACCAAAAGTACATACCGGGAACCTAGCCAAAGGTCTGTTGAACAACAATTTCAATTGAATCATAAAAAATGGAAATAAATTAAATCAGAAGTGTAAGATTGTAATAATTTTTCTTGGGGAGTCTTCTCATTACTACAAAATATTAATATTGTGTACAATAGAGGAATCCTAATTCGGTAAGGATCCTATATACCATAAATATACATTTATCATAATTACACAATATACAGATAATATTCGGTGAATATTCACTAATAAACCCCCTCAGTCGGAGCGGGAGGAGACCGGACGCTGAGACTGGATCTGAAATCAAGAAATAATTGTCGGGGAAGTCCTTTAGTAAATATATATGCATACTGATATGATAAGTGCACGTATAATACTCTGACATGTCCTAGAGAAACCTTCTCACGAATGAAATGTATGTCCATCTCAATGTGTTTGGTTCGCTGATGTTGGACCGGGTTGTGAGAAAGATAAATAGCAGATATGTTATCACAATACACAATAGAAGCCCGACGTAAAGGACACTGGAGCTCCAAAAGTAAATTTCAGAGCCAACAAATCTCAGCTACAACATTTGCGACGCCTCTGTACTCAGCCTCGACACTCGAATGAGATAGTGTGGCCTGTCGCTTGGCAGACCATAAAACTATATTATCCCTAAAAAAATACAATAGTCGGAGGTGGAGCGTCGCGTGTCCGGACACCTTGTCCAATCTGCATCCGTATAAGATAGCAACATATTTAGTGCAGAGGGATATATGTGTAATCTATAATCAAGTGTTCCCTTAATGTATCGGATGATACGCTTAAGGGCAGTGAAATGAGATCCCCTGGGGGCACGCATAAACAAGCACACCTGCTGAACAACATAAGTAATATCTGACCTGGTAAATGTGAGATACTGAAGGGCACCTGCAAGACTTCTATATAGAGTGATATCAGAGACCGGAGCACCATCAATAGCACTAAGCCTGGATTTTGAATCAACTGGAGTAGGCATGATTTTGCAATTTGTCATCTTAGCCCTGTGTACTATCTCCTCCGCATATTTGTGCTGACTCCGGAACATGTAATATTTGGATCTGGTCACTGATATACCCAAAAAATAACTTAACTTACCCAGGCCAGTCATGGAAAATGCGGTGCTTAGCAATGCAATAATCTCATTCTTCAGTCCATCTGACGAAGCAGTGAGAACAATATCATCAACATACAAAAGCAAGTAGGTTGTGCTAGTGCCTTGGTGAAAAACGAACAGGGAGTTATCACACCTGCTGCAGACAAACCCAATCTGCAGAATATACCGGGAAAAACGATCATACCATGTTCTGGGTGCCTATTTTAAACAATACAACGACTTGCGGAGCCGAAAAAAATGATGAGGAGCTGCAGGATGAACAAAACCAGGTGGTTGATGCATGTAAACGGTTTTTTTTAAGTCCCCGTGTAGAAATGCATTCTTCACATCTAGTTGATGTATCGACCAATGCTTACCCATGACTATACTCAGAACTGTGCGAATGGTACTCGGTTTGACAATCGGGTTGAAAGTCTCACCATAATCAATACATTCATGTTGGTTTGTGTTGTTATCCAGGAGTCTTGCCTTGTACCTCTCAAGATCACCACTATCTCTGAACTTGTGGCGAAATAGCCACATGTATCGGACCACATTCACCCCCTCTGATCCGGGTACCAAATATCATTTGCGTTGTTTCATTAAAGCATTAAATTTATCATACATCGAGGCATTCCAATTAGGGTCCAGTTTGGCTAGTTTGGGATTTTTAGAAATTGGGGAAATTGTTTGGACAGACAGGTTGAATTGGGTCTTGGGTTTGAAAATTCCGTATTTGACACGAATTTCCATTTGGAGGATGGGGACATCGGGTTGTTTGGTTGGTTAGTATGTGGCTGGTGGGGAGGGGTTGAAGCAGGTGTTCTGGGATGGGTCTACTACTGGGTATGGTCGGTCGGGAGTGGTTGAAGATGGTTAGGTGTCAGGTAGTGGTTGTGGTGCTGGTGCTGGTAAGGTCGGGTATGGTGAGGGTGGTGGCGATGTGACACGGTTCTGGTGAGGTGAATGTTCGATAGTGGTGTCGAGAATATCAGGATATGCGATTGTTGGAGGATGTAATGCCGATAATCGATTTGGTCAGAGTGGGGTTGGTTGATGATGGTGGTCCGGTGAGAAGACAGTGTCGATGGGTCGATGATGTTGTCGAGATGAGACCGACAGAGACAAAGTAGGTGACCTGATTGGCGATGTCGTTGTCGGCCGATCTAGTGGTGGGGCAGACATTGGCAGTTGGTGGTGGCCGGTGGTTGACGGGAGGAGTTGATGGAGGATGACAGATGAGACGATTGGCTCGTCAAGAAAAGAGTAGTCTAGTTTTTAGAATTTTGAAGATTCAAAAATGGGAACGTGGTCTCGTCAAACATGACGTGACGAGAGATGTGGATTTGATGAGTGGACACATCATAGCACAGATAGCCCCTATGATTGGGTGGGAAACCTACGAAGACACATGGAGTTGTCTGAGGTGTTAATTTGTGAGGGGCAGTGGAGTGCGGACCATGTTATTAATGGTGCGGATAATGCGTTCAGCCTTACCATTTTGGGGTGATGTATGGGGACAAGAGAAACGAAAAATCATGTCATTTTTACTACAAAATTGGTGAAACATATAATTATTGAATTCACGACCATTATCACACTGAAATGATTTTATAGATTTTTCAAACTGTGTTTTTATAAATGTAAACTCAAGAAATTTGGTAAATACTTCCGATTTAAATTTGAGTGGAACAACCAAACATAATGAGAAAAATAATCTAACAATATCAGACAATATTTATGATCAGTGGAACTGGGAACAAGAGATGTCTACAAATCAGTATGAATAATATCAAATGGTGAAAAGTAATGTTAGTAGATGATTTAAACGAAAGACAAATATGTTTGCCTAAACAACACGAAACACAGTTTTGGGCAAGTTTCTCATTATTACATCTGATAAGGTTATTGTATCTAAGATAATTAAAGACTGGAGTGCAAGATCCGGCAGCGAAGGTGGAAGGAAATGGATAGAGATCCCCCGTGCTATTGTATCTCATAAGATGGGTCCTCGTACGAAGATCCTTCACAGAAAAATCAAACGGGTCAAATGCAATAGAGGCAGAATTATCACGGGTAAATTTTCAGACAGAAATTAGGTTCTTAATTATGTTGGGGGCATACAACACATTTTTAAGGGAGAAGGGTGGGTGTTGTGGTTTTGTGTATGATGTACCGTGATCCTGTATTGGAATACGATTGCCATTGCCTATAATAATGTATTGAGGATGCTTTAATGGAACCAGTCTAAAGAGATTACCTGCAGAGCGGGTGAGGTGAGTTGTGGCTCCCGAATCCATGTACCAATTTTCATTGGGCTGCTACAAGTTTAAACTGTTGAAAGCCTAGCCTAAATCAATCGGGGTGGGGCCATTGGTATGCTGATGAAAGTAGGCTTGATGGAAGTGGGCCTACTGGGTTAGGTTGGACGCTGGCCGAGAGCCTGGAGCCAGGCCCAACAATTCTTGTTGGGAATAAGGAAATTGGGCCGCGGCATATGCTGATTGTGAGGTCCAAGGTTGTTGTTATTGGAAGTGTGGTACTGGGCCAGGCCATTGGGCGTATGGATTGGGCTGCAGCTACTGGTTTTGGGTGTGCTAGCCGCGACCCTTTCTTCTTCCTTTGTTTCCCCTGCCACCACGTCCTTTGCCTCCCCTTCCACCAGGAAGTAAAGGTAACAATACCTTGTGTTATCATCTATGAAAGTCACAAAGTACTTGTTCCCCCCTCTAGTTGGTACGAACTTCAAATCACATATATCAGTGTGTATGAGTTCTAGAGGAGCGATTTTCCTTTTGACGGATCTAAAGGGAATCTTTGAAAGTTTTGCCTCTACACACACCTCACACTTACGTTGAGGGTTTACGTCGATAGATGACAATAACTCCAACTTTACCAATATTTGAATAGATTGATAGTTTACATGTCCTAATCTATGATGCCATAAATTAGATGACTCAAGCAAATAAGTAGAAGACTCAATTTTATTGATAATAGAAGCAGGAATTACAGATGAAACATTAACTTTAAAGAGGTCTTCACAGACGAAGCTCCTTCTTACAAATGTTTTTTCTTAGTGATTACAAACTTATTGTCCTCAAACACTAGCCTAAAACCAGCATTTACCAACAGCGATCCAGAAATTACATTTCTTCGAATTTTTGGGACATGCATCACTTCCTTCAGAGTAAGCTTCTTGCCAGAAGTCATCTTCAGAACCCCCAGCACCTCTGAAGAAGCGTTGTTGCCCATGAACAGGTTCTTATCCGTGACTGGTGTATATGTGGAGAAGACATCTTTGTTGGAACAGATGTGACGGGTAGCATCCGTGTCCATCCACCACGACATTGAATTCTCAACGAGGTTGACTTCAAGTACCACTGCTGAGAACTCCTCAATCATATCGTCTACGAGCTTGTCTTCGATGATGTTAGACTTAGCCTTGCCTTTGGCCTTATTCTCATTCTTGAGTTTGCGGCAATCCTTGACCATGTGACCAGGTTTATCGCAGTGATGGCAGGTCCCTTTAAACTTTTCAGTTGTTGGGCCCATACCGTCCTTCTAGAATTTTCTCTTCTTACTTGAACTCCCTTTGACTTTTGCCAGGTTTGTTTTAGACTCAGCGGGTTGTTTCCCCTTTGGCATGGTCTTCTTATTATCCTCCTGAATCTGGAGTTTGCTAATAAGTTCCTCTAGGGTCATCTCTTTTGTTTTGAGTTTTAGGTAACTCATTCCACGAGGAAGGTAACTTCTCAATCAATGAGGCAACCATGAATTGCTCGTTAGACTTCAATCCTTCCAAATCCAGATAATGTAAAATCATTTAAAATTCCTGGACTTGGGATCGCGGTTCTGCCATGGCTGGGCAGTGTCCGGTGGTGGTGGACCGACGGTACTATTATTTGGAGGTGGTATTTCAACCGCGAATGACTTTTGGGTGTGTTCTTCCTGCTTTGCCCGACGGGTTTCTTCTAGCAACAACTGTGATCGGGCTTTGTTAAAACTTGGTAATGGATCCTCCTGTTGAATCATAGTGTCCAGTGTATCATATTCGCCTTTTGGAAGGCCTACAATTAATTTTAAGACCATCTTAGTTTCAGAGACAGGCGTTCCGACGTTGGGAAGTTGATCCGTCACAAGTTTTAACTCTTTGCAATAGTCAGTCATGTTTGAGAAATTTTCAAGACGTGTGGTGTGAAATTGTTCCTCCAAGTAAACAGCACGAGTGTGATTGTTGTCTTGAAATATTTCTTCCAACCGAATCCATAAGTCACGGGCCGAGGCAACGGACTTCATTATAGTGAGAAGCAAATCCTGAGAGATACTTTCATATATCCACTGTTTGACAGCGGTGTCAAGCCTTAGCCAAAGAGCGTCGTCAACTTCATGAGGGCGTGGGAAGAAGTCATCTATGTGGTCAAGTACGTTGTAGAGACATGCATGAATACAGAAAAATTCGACCCATGGTGTGTATTGATCATTTTCTTGGTCAAGAATGATTGGGAGACAATTCTTGATGTTTGTGACAGTGAGTGTAGAGTGAACGGATGAAGAAAAAAATGTTTTTTGAATGTCTGAAGTGGCGACTATGGAAGAGGAAGCCTCGGTGGTGTTAGGAAGTTCAGGATTAGTCATGGTAATTTAGTGGAGAAGTGGAAAGAAGAGGAAGATTTTCGGAGGGACAGGAAATTTTCGGTAGCTTTGTCGACGGCGGAACCGAGAGAGGGTAAGGGAGGGAGGGGGGTGGGGCGACGACTGAATACAAAAACTCTAGGGTTTTGGCTACTGATACCATGTAAGATTGTAATAATTTTCCTTGGGGATTCTTCTCATTATTACAAAATATTTATATTGTGTACAATAGAGGAATTCTAATTCGGTAAGGATCCTAATATACCATAAATATACATTTATCATAATTACACAATATACAGAGAATATTCGGTCAATATTCGCTAATAAGAAGTATAAAATTTTAGCAAAAAAATATTGATGGAAGTAATTCACAACAATTGGCATATATAACTAAATAAAATTGTACATGATGGAAATTCGTTTCATAGTATTATATGTGCAATAAATTATAAATTCGAACATATCACTTTATCTATGAATCCAAGAACAAATAGTCGTGTGCTTGTGTACTTGGGAGTTGGAGAGATGGCCGCAGGAGGTATTGGCGATGGGGTTGATCATTAAATACTTGTGGAATTACAAAACCCCTTCTTCTAAGAGGAATAAAAGAGCTTCATAGTTAATGTATAATTTGTAGTAGTTGATTCCTATTTAAATTTAGATCTATTCAACAAGAAAGTTTCCTTTGCAAGCACAATTCCTCAATCACGTTCCATCACAAGATTTTCGTTAAGCGGAAAGTTTCCTTTGCACGCTCAAATTCTTAAAAGGAATATATTAAATGACTATTCCTAAATAGTTAGGAAAAAATAAAATTAATTAAATAATAATTTGAGAAAAATGGTAAATGATAATTTTATATATTATAGAGTTTCAATCAACATTTATGCTTTTAATATAATATAGATATATTAAAAGCATGAACTTCCTAACTTAAAAGTTAAATTACATAAATACTCTTATTTAATTTAAATACTCTATAACAATAACATACCCAGTGAAATTCCACAATGTGGGGTCTGGGGAGGGTAAAGTGTACGCAGATCTTACCTCTACCTTGGTAGGTAGAGTGGTTGTTTCCAAGAGACCCTCGACTCAAGACAAATCACAAGCCTAAGCAAAGTAAGACAAACAAAATGAGTAAGTCATAATAGTGAATTCTGAAAAAGAAAAGAAATAAAATGAAGCAATAAATAATGCAAGTAAATAAGACAAATAAAATAAACATAGCATCATAAATCAAACGACAAGGGACTATAAGACAATAATATGCCTACTAGTATGATAGGCTAAGCGAGCCTACAATAATAATATTACAACTACCTATTTGTAAGCGTAGATATGACTACGCTGGACTACCTACTACCCTTCTACCCTAATACGTGTCCTCCATAACCCCCTATCTAAGGTCGCACTTCTGTCATGTCCCGTCTAATCACCTCTCTCCAATACTTCCTCGACCTACCTCTACCCCCTCATGTACCCGTCCATAGCGAAACTGTCACGACCCGTTCCGGGGCCCGTGACTGGTGCCTTACCCGGGCACCCAAGTAGTCATACATCAGAGAAAAACCAGCGGAATATAAAACAACCAAGATATGAAACAGTATAAATAAGACACAGTTTCTGGAAAGAAGTTGCCTTTCGGCATAATGTATATAAATAACCCAAAATGAACAGTTACATCCCAACCTTACAACAGGTCTACAGACCTCTAAGAGTTTAAAACAACAATGGCGGGACAGGGCCCCGCCATACCCCTGAATACGAATATCTACAACGACAGGGGACCATACCAAAATGCTAAGCTTCCGGAGAAACGGAGCTTTCCCAACGCTGAAGCGGTGATCCTAAGAACGGGGATCAACAGTAGGAGTACCTTTACTGCAGATGAACGCACTTCGGCGAGGTCGATAACAGTACCAAGTATGTGAAATCGAAATATCAGAAATGAAATCATAGTAGTCTATATAAGGTGAGACATGTATGATAAGCCAAAACTACAGATTCACAATAAATAGCGATCATGTCAAGTCGTGACTCATGCCTCAAAGTCATCACAATAGAACTGCACGGTAAGTACGGCGTGGCCGACTACTAAAACCCAGCACCAACAAGGTCAGAATCAGATTACGAGATCTGTCTAGACCGTCACATGATCAAAGCTGGCCACTCGCCCGCAGTATCTAATGTGCGCATCTAGTCCTGGAACTTCCCGCAGCTCCGCATAGGCCAAACAGATAGGCCCGCATGAGGTATAACCCCGCATCGAGGGTAGCTACTCCGGCGCTAGCTGGTCTAGACTCGTCGTCGCCGCATGGCTACAAGAACCGCATGACCACCGTGGCCGCATACTAACTCGAACTCCCGCAGCTCGATAGGCCATACTGCACCCGCATAAGGTATTCTCGAATCATAGGTCCATCGACCACTGAGTCTACCCCAGACGGAGGGCAGCTTAACCCCCGGAGTTATGAATGATATAATATCAACATAACCGATTATTGCTAAACAACATAAGCACAACAAGGAAAAACCTATATACACAAATATCACAAGATACTAACTCACGTAGCATCCTAACATGTTTACTTATCCAGTCAACAAGAAAATATTACAAGACTATCACAAATCAATACAATCAAGTTATTCACACAAGGTACTTTCTACATTATGTTAACGAGTTCGGGTTGTTAGCCCAAAGTACTTCATGTATTACTCTTTAAAAGATCCGTTTCTTTTACAAAAGTCACACAATAACCGTAGTATAAAAATAGAGTAATTATCTTTTGAAGTACATTAAAACACTTCTCCTTGTAAAAATCAAGTAACAACATTCTTTTCCTAACGTTCAAGTTTGCCTAATTTCAATTACTCAAGTTTCTCATTTTCGAAAGGGTTTGTAGTTCATAGTTTTAATCCTTTAAAACAATTTGAGAAACATATACCCTAAGTGTGAGTAGGTTATTATTATTCGTAACAATCTTATTACAGCAGCCATGATCTAGTAAATGTAATATCATTTTGTCTCATCTTAGCTCCTATGCAGATGGAAGTTTCTACTAGTTTTAATAATACCTTATTAGTCAAAATAATTCCCTTTATTAGCGCTGCTGCGGTTTGTTCGACATTTATTCTGATTGGTAAAACATCATTCCTTTTGAAAACCAAAAATACTATTTACTCACTAATGAGGTTTCACACTTTTTAACAAAATTCATATTAGTATAATAAGTCAAGTCTCTTATTTCCTTAAATCAATAAATCGTTCTTTTTATCACTCTTAAGCCGTTATACCTAACCTCCCATAAAGCTAGTATAACTCTTAAGCTTTTAAAACCAAGTGTTACTCTTCTGTTAAAAATGATTCAGTATTCCTTTGAAATGTTTTCAGTTCTTTATTATTCAAAGCATTGCTGCATCGTGTTATTCAGGCTTAAGCTGTGAGGCATTGCCGTAAGTATTATTCAGGCTTAAGTCAAAGACATTGCCGTAGTTATTATTCAGTTAACACATGTACGTCTACCGTACTATATATATTGTAAAATATCATGCTTTAGGAAGAATCACATACCTTCTCGGCGAAAACCTCCTGCCAAGTTGAATATGTCGCGCAGAGTATCGACCTATAATACCAACACGCCTATCAACGCCCGCATCAGATCGCAAAGTTCTAAGCGAGGGTTCGTTATTCTATGGTCATTTGGGCAGCACTTCCCTACCCGTGAGCTACTCAAGTTCATCGTGAAAACAGTCATGTAAGTACAGTTCTATTATTCATCTTTTAAACCCTTCACTGTGATAATAGCTCAATTCTATTCTGCAATATCCTTCTAAGTATTTAATACTTATTCCTATACTTCTACAGATATATATTCTAATTACAAAAGGAGGATAAGGTTATTTACCTCGTAAGCCCAATAATATCCTAGATAAAAGTCGCGCTGAGCAAGGTTTAGCTCCTAAGTTGTGCGCTCCAGAGCTCGAAAACCTTAGAAGTTCTTCACAACTTCTACTAAGGACTAAGGGATTTGGGCTAGGGTAATTTGGGCATTATAACAATACTAGAAGGCAACTTTTCTACCAAGGAGGGGGTAGTGTTTGGCTAGGCTAGCTTTAGAGGGGTTGCTCGGCTAGGGCTTCTCAAAGGGAGGGTGTGTTTGGACGAAACAACAAGAGGGAGAGGAGGGATTTGAGACTTAGATAGATTGCTCAATTTAGGATGAAATAACTCTTCAACAAGGGTATTTATAGGTCAAGACATGCCAACCAATGGCCAAGATTATGCCAAGTGCAAGGCAAGTGTAGGGTGAGGATTTGGGCAAGTGTCCTTGGCCAACTTGCACACAAAATATCCTACCAACTACTTGACAAAAATTGTCATCCCAATCGGCCCTATTGCCGTGTGACATCCATCAATGAGAGGGTGACAAGTGTCGCCCTCTCGTTGGTCCAAAATGTTTCGTCTCTCGGAAAAATTCGCAAAAATTAGAAATGACATAGCCGGAATTTATCCTACGCGAGTTGTGTAAAACGTTTCGTCGAAAAACGACTCTAAACGGGTGTTGTGTACAAAGTGGAATTCGTCCAAGCCAACTAGGGGGGGTGACACGTGTCGCCCTCCTACTCGTCCAAAATATTTCATCTTCCGAAAATATCCACAATGGCCAAAATCTCGAAAACAAAGTGGGCCCCACAAAACCAGAATTTTCTCCCGTGGGCCCCACGTGACCATTTCCGAAAATAAAACTCCATAATTCTCTAAAATTCCAAGAAGTCCGAATACCAAATCTGGGAATCCAATTCCCATTAACGAATCTTTTTCCTTCACAAAAACCGGAAACTTTTCCGTGGAAAAATCACCTCTTTCTTCCATTCCACCTAATGTCGTATTCTCGTACGTACGTCCTCGCATACATACCCTGAAACTACGGGGTATAACATTCTCCCCTCCTTAGAAACATTCGTCCCGAATGTTCCTTCTAGGTATCAAAACAAACAGGCGCCAGTATAGTCCTTACTGCTATACTTACGGAAACAACCATGCCACACCTGGTCACAACACAACAAGCGCGCATACTTATCTCCAAGTCCACGAGGAATCACCTCTATCACAAAAACTCCTACTCGAGATCTAAAAAGATACTCCCTTCGCCCTACTCTTTACAAACGAATGATCACACCTATGCTCGTAATACATGCTCGTTCTTCCCTTACTCGTCGTGATACCACTTTTGTCACTTTGTCGCGAGCCTTGCCCCGACGACCCAACAAATGGTACCGGCCGCCATGATCCTCGAGGATGTCGTACACTTCTTGTACGCTCGAACTCTTACCACCCTTCTGTTACTGCTTAGTTTCCAAATCTCGGGGTTACTATCTCTAACGTGGTCATCATTAACTGGGAACACTCTGGGTGGATTTCCGATACTTTCCCGAACATAACAATACGAAAGACCGGACGTACTGCCTCCTAAGTCGGACGGCAATGCTAACATATAGGCAACCTGGCCTAATCTTCACATGAACTCAAAAAGCCCAAAGTAACACGGCTAAGTTCCCTCTGTTTTCCAAAACTCATCACACCCTATCCACAATCTGCTGGAACAAACCTGAACCAACTATCTGAACCTTGCCAACATCGAACCAATCGATCGGCAACTTATACTTCCGCCCCTACAAGGCTTCCTAAGGCGACATCCGAATACTGAAAATGGTAGCTTAAACATTCCCTTTACAGGAGACAACAATCCCCATAACTACTCCCGAATCCAAACATCGCCCGAGGCGAATGCGATTCGAGACTTACGAGTTCTTAACCCCGCTGGTAAAACTTCCAAAAAGGAAACAGCTGCACTGGCTCCACTGTCATCATAAGGTGAAGGTAGGCACTCCGTGCAGCCTTACAACCTTTCTGATATAATCACCCCTACCGAGTACACGGTCTTTGCTAGAAGACAAGACGGGCTGACCTCCTCGGCCCGACTACTGGTCGAATGTATCCACGAACTTGTACGTTGGTTAACTAAACTTGGGCCTAACACCCTAGTGACCCTACCACCCGGCGGGACCACCAAAAACTGACCCCACCACCAAACAGGCCACGGGTCGACCCGCCACATGGCCTCCACCCAACCCGGCAATGCGCAAACACTAGCTCCCTGATTCGGAACAATCTCACCAATCACGTTACGAAAACCTAGCGGTCTTCTACCCTCTTTCATTCCACATTACCTAGGGATTCATCCCACAAAATATCTCACGTATACTATGCACCTCGACAAGGGTCAAACACGAAGTAATTCTTTTACCAAAGATGGCCTCGCCTCTAAGGTCTCTACGTACACATCCTAAGGCTCCCACTTTCTCTATCCCCCAATCTTTCCTGATTAACTAATCATGATTCCCAATCACAGTTAACATAATGCTATCTGAAAATAATACTTAAGATATTCGCTACACATATAAATCTCTAAAGGGTTAAGGATATACCTGTATCTACGCGGCACTTCCCTTAGGTCGTTCTAATCAAACCCGCCCTGCTGGGCGCATAGCTGGGGAAGGTGATGAACTATCCATCGATCCCGGGCGCCGAGTCTCTACATCCGCACCACCCTTGGTCGGACAAGTCCTCGCAAAATGGCCCTGCTGGCCGCAAACATAACAAGCTGACGCGGAAGAACGACACTCCCCATGATGACATCGACCACAACGGCCACACCGAGCGGGTGGCCTCCTCCGCTTACACCCTCCTCTCCGAACCACCGCATCCACAATCGTCTAGTAGGCCGAGTCCTCGTGCTTGTATCCTTCCTCATAGAACATTCCCTTGCTATATGGCTCGACGGCCGCAATAAAAACAAGCACCGCAGAAAAGACGCACTTCCCGATGACACTCGCCACACTGCGGCACACCGAGGAAAAATCAACTCGCGAGGACACTGCATCGGGCGGAGGCGCATGTCTAATCTGCCGAGGCGATTCGCCTCGAGAGTTACCAAATGATCCCGCCAATCGGGCCTCTTCGCGCTCTCGGTCACTGGTCGATCTCTACCTCTCTCACCACGCACATAATCTGAACGCAAGCTGGCTCGTCCTCGATCAAGAGCTACTCCTCACAACCCTTCTTTAGATAAGCATCAATATCCTTGGAATACCAGTACATAAAATACTCTCGCTGCCAAGTCCTTTGCTAGCAACAGGCCGCCTCCTTCCAATCCATATTTTCTCGCTCAAGCCGTGGAACCGAAAGTCCGATGTCATGACCGCAGAGGAATCGCTGCCGTGCTAAACTCTATCTGCGGCGACGCCTCGTAATCCCTCGCATGAAGCATCACCTGGTGATGATTGGGCCTGTGCCTTTCTAAATCTCTCAGATTTACTCGCAGCCTCCTTCACGCTTGCCTTCTCGGGCCCGAGTTACTGGCGCGAGGCATCACTGGTAAGGAAAGGAATACGTTAGAGGGTCCAACTTATAACACGGCTCTAAAGCACGATCTCGAGTGAGAAGAATGGAAACCAATCCTAAATATCCTATAGCCTCCTCGATTATTGGTGCACAACACACCGATAATCAAGACTTACTAGATACGGTCTGAGACACTTTCCGAGGATTAATCGCTCGATACCACTTTTGTAATCAGGCCGCCGCCTGAGGCATTAACCTTCTCAGGCGACCCTACAAAGTGTACCGGGCTGCTTGCGATCCCTGAGGCATGCCCAACGGCCCTTCTCAGGATGTGCCATACGGAGAGCCACGGTTCGGGCCTGTTCCCGAGTGAGAGGCTCTGGCCTCTTTATACGCCACTCGGCCAGAAGGAGGTCGATAACAGTACCAAGTATGTGAAATCAAAATATCAGAAATGAAATCATAGTAGTCTATATAAGGCGGGAGACATGTATGATAATCCAAAACTACGATTCATAAATAAGCGATCGTATGTCAAGTCGTGACTCATGCCTCAAAGTCATCACAATAGAACTGCACGGGGTAAGTACGGCGTGGCGACTACTAAAACCCACAAGCACTAACAAGGTCAAATCAGATTACGAGATCTGTCTGCATCATTACATGATCAAAGCTGGCCACTCGCCCGCAGTATCTAATGTGCGCATCTAGTCCTGGAACTTCCCGCAGCTCCGCATAGGCCAAACAGATAGGCCCGCATGAGGTATAACCCCGCATCGAGGGTAGCTACTCCCCGGCAGCGTCCTAGACTCTTCGTCCGCAAGGCTACAAGAACCGCATGACCACCAGGCCGCATACTAACTCGAACTCCCGCAGCCCGCATAGGCCATACTGCACCGCATAAGGTATTCTCGAATCATAGGTCCATCGACCGCTGAGTCTACCCCGTGACGGAGGGCACTTAACCTGAGTTATGAATGATATAATATCAACATAACCGATTATTGCTAAACAACATAAGCACAACAAGGAAAAACCTATATACACAAATATCACAAGATACTAACTCACGTAGCATCCTAACATGTTTACTTATCCAGTCAACAAGAAAATATTACAAGACTATCACAAATCAATACAATCAAGTTATTCACACAAGGTACTTTCTACATTATGTTAACAAGTTCGGGTTGTTAGCCCCAAAGTACTTCATGTATTACTCTTTTAAAAGATCCGTTTCTTTTACAAAAGTCACACAATAACCGTAGTATAAAAATAGAGTAATTATCTTTTGAAGTACATTAAAACACTTCTCCTTGTAAAAATCAAGTAACAACATTCTTTTCCTAACGTTCAAGTTTGCCTAATTTCAATTACTCAAGTTTCTCATTTTCGAAAGGGTTTGTAGTTCATAGTTTTAATCCTTTAAAACAATTTGAGAAACATATACCCTAAGTGTGAGTAGGTTATTATTATTCGTAACAATCTTATTACAACAGCCATGATCTAGTAAATGTAATATCATTTTGTCTCATCTTAGCTCCTATGCAGATGGAAGTTTCTACTAGTTTTAATAATACCTTATTAGTCAAAACAATTCCCTTTATTAGCGCTGCTGCGGTTTGTTCGACATTTATTCTGATTGGTAAAACATCATTCCTTTTGAAAACCAAAAATACTATTTACTCACTAATGAGGTTTCACACTTTTTAACAAAATTCATATTAGTATAATAAGTCAAGTCTCTTATTTCCTTAAATCAATAAATCGTTCTTTTTATCACTCTTAAGCCGTTATACCTAACCTCCCATAAAGCTAGTATAACTCTTAAGCTTTTAAAACCAAGTGTTACTCTTCTGTTAAAAATGATTCAGTATTCCTTTGAAATGTTTTCAGTTCTTTATTATTCAGGCTTAAGCCGTGAGGCATCACGCAGTGTTATTCGTGCTTAAGCGGTGGCATTGCCGTAAGTATTATTCAGCTTAAGTCAAAGACATTGTCGTAGTTATTATTCGATTAACACATGACGCTCACCGCACTATATATATTGTAAAATATCATGCTTTAGGAAGAATCACATACCTTCTCGCGAAAACCTCCCGCCAAGTTGAATATGTCGCGCGCAGAGTATCGACCTATAATACCAAATACGCCTATCAACGCCCGCATCAGATCGCATAAAGTTCTAAGCAGAGGGTTCGTTATTCTATGGTCATTTGGGCAGCACTTCCTACCCGTGAGCTACTCAAGTTCATCGTGAAAACAGTCCTATGTAAGTACAGTTCTATTATTCATCTTTTAAACCCTTCTACTGTGATAATAGTTCAATTCTATTCTGCAATATCCTTCTAAGTATTTAATACTTATTCCTATACTTCTACAGTATATATATTCTAATTACAAAAGGAGGATAAGGTTATTTACCTCGGTAAGCCCAATAATATCCTAGATAAAAGTCGCGCCTGAGCAAGGTTTAGCTCCTAAGTTGTGCGCTCCGGTAGCTCCAAGAAAACCTTAGAAGTTCTTCACAACTTCTACTAAGGACTAAGGGATTTGGGCTAGGGTAATTTGGGCATTATAACAATACTAGAAGGCAACTTTTCTACCAAGGGAGGGGGTAGTGTTCTGCTAGGCTAGCTTTAGGGGGTTGCTCTCGGCCAGTGGCTTCTCAAGGGAGGGGTGTGTTTGGACGAAACAACAAGAGGGAGAGAGAGGATTTGAGACTTAGATAGATTGCTCAATTTAGGATGAAATAACTCTTCAACAAGGGGTATTTATAGGTCAAGACATGGCCAACCAATGGCCAAGATTATGCCAAGTGCAAGGCAAGTGTAGGGTGAGGATTTAGGCAAGTGTCCTCGCCAACTTGCACACAAAATATCCTACCAACTACTTGACAAAAATTGTCATCCAATTGGCCTCAATGCCGTGTAACATCCATCAATGAGGGTGACAAGTGTCGCCTCTCGTTGGTCCAAAATGTTTCGCCTCTCGAAAAATTCGCAAAAATTAGAAATGACATAGCCGAATTTATCCTACGCGAGTTGTGTAAAACGCTTCGGAAAAACGACTCTAAACGTGTTGTGTACAAAGTGGAATTCGTCCAAGACAACTAGGGGGTGACACGTGTCGCCTCCTACTCGCCCAAAATATTTCATCTTCCAAAATATCCACAATGGCCAAAATCTCAAAACAAAGTGGCTACAAAATCAGAATTTTCTCCCGTGGGCCCCACGTGACCATTTCCGAAAATAAAACTCCATAATTCTCTAAAATTCCAAGAAGTCCGAATACCAAATCTGGGAATCCAATTCCCATTAACGAATCTTTTTCCTTCACAAAAACCGGAAACTTTTCCGTGGAAAAATCACCTCTTTCTTCCATTCCAATTCCAATGTCGTATTCTCGTACGTACGTCCTCGCATACATACCTTGAAACTACGGGGTATAACAGAAACTTTCACACCTACGTACTGGGGCATTTGTGTCTCTCCTCTTCATGTGCCCGAACCATCTCAACCTCGCTTCCTGCATCTTATCCTCCACCGAGGCCACTCACACATCATCATTTCTAATTATATCCCTCCGTGTATGCCCACACATCCATCTTAGCATCCTCATCTCCACAACTTTCATCTTTTGTGTGTGCGAAGTCTTGACAGGCCAACACTCTGCCTCATACAACATAGTCGGTCTAACCACCACCCTATAGAACTTGCCTTTACATTTTGGTGGCACATTTATATCGCACAAGACTCCAGATATGAGCCTTCATTTCATCCACCCTGCCCCAAGATGATGTATGACATCGTCATCAATCTCTCAATTCCCTTGGATAATAGACCCGAGGTAATTAAATATCCATTTCTTTGGAATGACCTGACTACAAAGCCTCACCTCCACGCCTTTCTCAAGGTCTGTCCCGTTACTGAACTTGCACTCTAAGTATTTTGTCTTGGTCCTACTCAGCCTGAACTTTTTAGACTCCATAGTTTGTCTCCAAACCTCCAGCTTAGCGTTCACTCTACTACGAGTCTCATCAATCAGGACTATTTCATCTGCGAATAACATACACCATGGCACCTCCTCTTGGATTTGTCACGTCAGTCCATCTATCACCAATGAAAATAGGAATGGGCTAAGAGTTGATTTGTGGTGCAACCTCATCATCACTAGGAAAAACTCTGAGTCTCCTCCTACTATTCGCACCCTAGTCTTGGCTCTATCATACATATCTTTGACTGCCCTGGTGTATGCTAAAGGTACACCTCTAACCTCCAAATATATCCATAGAACCTTCCTATGGACTTTGTCGTATGCCTTCTCGTGGTCGATGAAAATCATATGTAGGTCTCTCTTCCTCTCCCTATACTGCTCCACCAACCTCCTAATAAGATGAATGAATTCTATAGTCGAACGCCCCGGCATGAATCTAAACTGATTCTCGAAGATAGACACACCTCTTTTCACCCTTATCTCTATGACTCTTTTCCAAACTTTCATAGTGTGGCTTAGCAGCTTGATACCCCTATAGTTATTACAACTCCAGATATTACCTTTGTTCTTGTAAAAAGGAATCATCGTACTCCCCCTTTATACTTCGGGTATCCTCGTCGTATTAAAAATGACGTTAAATAACTATGTTATCCACTCCAAACTTGCCCTACATGTGCTCTTCCAAAATTCAATTGGGATCTCATCAGACCCAGTTGCTCGTCCCCTACGCATCCTGCGAACAACACCCTAAACCTCCTCAATCTTAATGTTTTCATAATACCCAAAATCTAAGTACCTACCAGAGTACTCCAGATCTCCTAGCACAATGTCTCTATCTGTTTTTTTTCTAGAGTTTATGAAAGTAAGTCTGCCACCTCCGCCTAATATGCGTGTCCTCCACCAGTACTTTGTCGTCCTCGTCCTTGATGCACCTCACATGATCCAAGTCCCGTGCCCTCCTCTCCCACACCTTGGCTAGTCCGTACAACTTCTTATCCCTGCCTTTTTCCTCGAATTCCACATATAGACGTTCAAAAGCCGCCGTTTTCGCCGCCGTAATAACTAGTTTTTCCTCTTTCCGCACCATCTTATATGATTTCCTATTTGTCCACTTCTCCACCTCATCCTTGCTTTCTACCAATTTCGCGTACGCTGCTTTTTTGGCTTTCACCTTCTCTTGAACTTTACCATTCCGCCACCAGTCCCCTCGATGCTCTCCACGGCTACCCCGCGAGATCCCTAGCACTTCTCTAGCAACCTCCCGAATGCAAGTGGTTGTCTTGTCCCACATACCGGTCGCATCCCCACTACTCCCCCAAACCCCATTTGGCCATCAACATCTCTCTCATCTCCGTTGCACTAGCCATGGTCAAACTTCACCATTTGATTCTTAACCTGTCATCCACAACCCTCTTCTTTTTCTCCATCTTAATCCCCAAATCTATCACCAAAAGCATATGTTAAGTTGTAAGAACTTGCTTCGGAATAACCTTGCAGTCTTTACAAAGGCCTTTGTCAACCTTGCAGTCTTTACAAAGGTCTTTGTCAGTCTTCCTAAGTAGCAAAAAGTCTATCTGAGTCATAGCCACCGAACTACGGAAAGTCATCAACATTTTAATCATTGAGTACACATGAAATATAGCGGTTAACTAGACTGTCTTATATTCCGGTTATGATATATAATCGCTCAACCCCAGTGCAAAAACCTTCTATATTTCTATGATAGGTTTTACCACATAGGAGGATTAAGAACAATAACCTATAATGCTACACAAGTATCGGGGTACTTTCGTCCACGATATTAACCTATGTTTATTCAATTACAGCATATTCAAATCTCTCATCTCGGTTATTGATTCGAAATCATATAGATTATGATAACTAGTGATCAATTAACTATCAAACATTCATACCAATATTGAATAAATCTTAAAAGTGAAGAAGATATCAAACTAATGCATTAATTCATGAAAGAGAGTTTCAAGCGATTCAATAGGAAAGCCCTAATAAAGTGTTTAGCTCCTAGCCATAGACATGCTAAGAACTAATACAAATCCAAACATGAACTGAATGAAAATAAAGGAAAGAAAAGTACTTAGAACTAATGTCTCCAATTGTAGCCGCCAAACATTGTGTTGCGCTCTGAGAGATGATATGTGATAGATCCTCCATCCCCTAAAATCTGTTCCAAGGGTTTATATATGTTGTCCAAAACGTGTGCCTTGAACCCTTTTGCCCCTTGCCAATTCTATTTCGGATTGAAAATTCTCGCATCGGCACCACGATCCTGCAGAATGGCACCGTGGTGCCGAAAGTACTGCGTATTATCAGTAATTGTAGCACTGCGGTCCTGCACTCCCGCGGTCCCGAGGTCTTTCATCCTGATCTCCCAACTTTCGTCCTTTTTTCTTCGGGAGCTCTTTTTCTGCATTTTCTGCCCACTTTTAGCTTCTTTTTGCCTTTTTGCCATTTAGAACCGCTGCAACTCAAAAGAAAGAAAAACAACCCTAACATTATACTAAACACAAACGAAATGAGTAAAATACTAACTAAAAATGACTCAAAAAGTGTATACAAAATAAGTCTAACAAATACCTCCAAACATAACCTTTGCTCACCCTCGAGCAAAGATCAAAACAAAATCAAAGAAAACTGACTCTAATCAAGCAGCTGCACAAGGTTACTTAGAAAAGCATGAATGTCAGTTGGGATAATATGTTGGAACATACATAGCGTGAATTTAGCAATCTAGAATTTCAAGTCAGATATTTTGCAAATTCATTTCAATCCTAATCAATTGAAGCATGAACACCTACCCTATGCATGTCAATTTCGTTCCATTTTCCCAAAGACCTATGGGTTTGTTTACTTGTTATTCTCCACTAATCATAGACATACAATTTAGAGATCTTCAGGACTTTTCAGGGTTGTAATGTAGGCTTAGGCAGGGGTAAGTAAGAGTAGGCATTTTGGCTCAATTTACGTACCATAAGCGTTTTTCTCTTTCAACAATTTTGTCTTTCTTTTTGGTATTTTTTTCAGTTCATACCTATCATTCTCCTCTTCTATTTTTGAGAGTATGAAACAATTCACATAGGCACCCCCAAACTTAAGATTTTACATCTTTCTTATTGGGGTGCATCAATTTTTCACTCTTTTTTCGTATTTCCTTTTATACACTTCTTCGTCCCAGTTTTTCAATTACTGCTTATGGCACACAAGAGAATCATAGGGTGTCAAAGAAATAACTTATTTTAGTCTCAATGGGGCTGACTAGAGATACAATTTATTGCAAGATAGGTAATGAATGGTAAGAAGTGCTAACAAAGAAATGTATGAATCATCTCCCTAAACATGTACATCTTAACTATTTCGCCTCAAATAACATGCAAGCAGAGTTCATAGACATTTTTCAATCATTCTTTCCACAATTGACAACATATAGGCTAAGAACAAATATCCTAAATAATTAGATTTTCATGAATTTTTGGCATATCTAACTTAAGCACACATATTTTAGCTTCTAATTCCATTACATTATCCCACTTAATTCACTAGGCGTTTCAAACAGCTACATCATGCGTGATCATAAAATAAAAAAAATTGACTCATATAGACACAAAAACTCAATCAAAAAGACTCAAAAACAGACACACAAAAATAAAATAAGAAATAAACCTCCCCCAAACTTAAATGACACATTGTCCCACATGTGTAACGACTCAAAAATTAAAAAGGGACGACTTACAGGAAATAGCGGCTCAAAATAGTAGCGATGGCGACAGATGTTGCATTGACCATTGGGTGAACATGAAACTTAAACTATCAACACGCTGGGTCAGGTGTTGATGGTCTTGCATAATTTGTTGTTGATTCTGCATTATGTTCTCTTGGTTTTGCAGCATCCTTTATTGATTTAGGAGCAGTTGCTCCATCATTGGCATTGGAGGCATTTGTGGTAGATTTTTGGTGTTTGGGAATGTATTTTCGACGCTTGGTATAGAGGGGAAGAGTTTGTGTGAAAGTGGGAAGAATTGGGGATTTTAGGGCTTTTTATTTCTGAAATCGTGTTTCGGCACCGCAGGCCTGCAGAATGGCACCGTGGTGCCGACCCGATTCCGTGTTTTCCACCATTTTCTTCGTGCTTAGTCTCTGATTCCCTCACCTATCATCACAACACAACCAAAAATACCATCAAGTGAGACTGTTCAAGTTAAACTAATTGCATAATTTAAACCTTGGGTTGCCTTCCAAACAACGTTGTCTTTAACGTCTTTTAGCCGGACGCAAATCCTTTATTCAATCACTGGGGAAAATTAACCCCACAACCTATCCATTTAAAGATCATTTTACTTTTCCTCACTCTATTCTTCTTTTTCGCAGGATTGGGTTCAGTAAGGTTTACCTTTTTATCAGTTTCCATCTCATCCATTTTTGTTTCAGTAATCCACCTAACCTGTGGGTTCACAGCTGTTGCAATGATTCCCATACATTTAGTTTGTACTTTATGAGATGTTGTGTCAGCTGTGCTTACTGTAAAACATTTGTTGTTGGCCTGGGATTCAATGGTATATTTGAAACTTTGAATACCATCACTTCTTCTTGAACCCTGAGTCTCAACTCTCCCTTCTCCACATCAATTAGGGCTCTACCCGTTTCAAGGAATGGTCTCCCCAAAATTATGGGCATGTCCTCATCTTTCTCCATGTCAAGAATGAGGAAGTCCGATGGGAAGAAGAACTTTCCCAACTTGACTAGCACATCTTCCACTATACCTCGGCGATGTACCATGGATCGGTCAGCAAGCTGCAGATTAACCGTAGTTGGCTTGGCTTCCCCCAAACCCAATCTTTTGAATACTGATAAAGGCATAAGATTTATGCTAGCCCCTAAGTTGCAAAGTGCCCTGTTGCAGGTTACTTTTCCAATAGTGCAGGGCAGGGTGAAACTTCCTAGATCTTTCAATTTAGGAGGCAGTTTCTTTTGTAAGATGGTGCTGCACTCCTCTGTCAGCACTATTATCTCATAGTCCTCCAATCTTCTCTTCTTTCCAAGTATCTCCTTCATGAATTTGAAATATGTGGGAATTTGTTCTAACGCCTCAATGAAAGGGATATTGATGTGGAGCTTCTTAAATACCTCCAAGAACTTGGAGAACTGTTTTTCTAGGGCCTTCTTTTGGAGTCTTTGAGGGTAAGGGATTTTGTCAGTGTATTCCCTCAAAGGTGCTGGTGGAGCTTTCTCTACTGTAGGGCGGTCCTCAGTGACCCCCTCCTTTCCTACATCAACTCTCTTCTCACACTCTTTCTCATTCACCACTACTGGTTGGGGAGCAACCTTCTCCAACTGCTTTCCACTTCTCAATAAAACTGCCTGGCACTGCTCTCTCGGATTAACCTCTGTGTTTCTTGGGAGAGTACCCTGCGGTCTGTTATTTCCCATCTTCGTCGGTTACCCCACCTGCGTTTCCAAGTTCCTGAGAGAGGACCTTATTTCATACATGAACTGATTCTGCGAATTGGTGAGTGTAAGCAATGCTGCTCTCAGTTCATCAGGCTTCTCCAGTTGGGTAGGTGGTCTAAACTGCTGGGAAGATGTAGCCTGATTATGTGCCTGATGGTTCTGGTAATTACCTTGATATGGTGACTGCTGGGCTTGGTCATTCCTCCACGAAAGGTTGGGGTGATTTCTCTACCCCGGATTCTATGTGTTGGAGTTATAAGGGCGCTGAAAGTTCCCCACTGCTTGAACCTGCTCCATGGGCACATTATTAGGATCCACCACTGTGCATCTGGCAAAAGAGTGTGGGCCCCCGCAAATCTCACAGTTCACCGGCATCTGGACTGCATTTACAGACATAGTGTTCTGCTGCAGCTGTTTTGTCAAAAGGGTCACCTACGCATTCAATGTAGTGATAACATCTATCTCATGTATGCCCATAGTCTTCCTGCTACTCACTGATCTGTCATCTGCCCCTTGATGATTATTCGCAGCCATGTCTTCTAGCAACTCATGTGCCTCATTGGCACTCTTTATCACGACCCGACCCCGGGCCGCGACTGGTGCCCTACCTGGGCACCCGTACGGGTATACATCAGAGATAATCAGCGGAACATACATGAAACTTATAAAATAAATCAACAGAAATAAAATCAACAGGTTAGCCGATGAGACTACCTCCCTGGATATATATATATATATATAAAACGTAAACGAAGCAGTTGCCTCCTTTCCTTTACAAACTAACCCACAACATGTGACTACAGACCTCTAAGAGTTTTAACATAACAACTGTGGCGGGACAGGGCCCCGCCATACCCCTGAATATACATGAATCTACAACCTCAGGGGAAACCGTACCAAAAGATAAGCCTCCGGAGTAAATGGAGCTTTTTCCCAAAACTGAACCGAGATCCTAAGAGCAAGGATCACCAACCTGTGTACCTAATACCTGCGGGCATGAACGCAGCTTCCGGAAGTCGATAACAATTATCGAATATGGAACGGAAATAAGGTACAGTAAACAAATCATAACTGTACAAAATAATGACAGAGGCAAGTATAAAAAAGGTAAATACCAGATCCTACCGTGTCATTACTATATAACTTACTTACCTTGCATAACATAATCCAGCCCTTTAGAGAGGGATGCCTATACTGCCCGGCCCAATCTGGGACGCGATAAAGTCACATAAGTCTGCCCATAGAGGTATACTGCCCGACCCAATCTGGGACGCGATAATGTCATATAGTCTGCCCATAAAGGTATACTGCCCGGCCCATTCCTGGGACGCGATATAGTCTGCCTATAAAGGTATACTGCCCGACCCATTCCTGGGACGCGATAATGTCATATAGTCTGCCTATAAAGGTATACTGCCCGACCCATTCCTGGAAAGCGATAATGTCATATAGTCTGCCCATAAAGGTATACTGCCCGGCCCATTCCTGGGACGCGATAATGTCATATATTCTGCCCATAAAGGTATACTTGTTACACCCCGTATTTCCAGTACATGTTTAATAAGGACATATGTAAGAATCCAAATGTTAAGATTAAAGACTTGTAAAAATTTATAGGAATTAGGAAATTGTCGGAAAACGAAATATTGTGACGAATGGGAGGGCGACACGTGTCACCCCCCCTTAAGTGAGCTTGGGCGAATTGGACATGGCCAAAATGGTCATTGACCATAATTTTAGGATGACAAGTCTTGCAAGTAGTGAGCTTGATAATATTGACTTGGTCAATGGGACCACTTAGCTTGATATTTAAAAGAGGTGCATCCAAACCACACATTTGTTTTAATCTTGACCCTCCATGTTTCTATATAGTAACACTACTAGCAAGACAAGCTCCCACACTTAGCAAAATTTTCAAGAAACTAGTTCTTGCTATTGTAAAGCTCACGAGTTCACTACAAGAAAAAGAGAAAAAAATTTGTTAGTTGTCCATTAAGCTCCACACTTTAAACCAAGGTTCATGAGGGTATTGTAAGGGTATCTCAATAGAAAAATCCCGGAAAAGGATTGGTTTCGTATTAGTCGCAAGGTGAAAACCTAGTTGCTTTCCTAGGTTTTGATTGAAAGATTTAAGGGAAGTGGTTTGTCATATTCTAAGGGTCTCAAGTGGTGGATTGAAGTGTCAAGAAGAGGCTCTATGTGCTAAGGAGCGACTTTGGATTTGAAGTTGGATTAAGACTCGTTGAGGTAACAATCTTGTTCTCTTAAGGTGTTACAAGATTATATATTGTTGTTAGCCTTACATTTTACTAGCATGAAGTATATGTGTTGAAGATTTATAAGTAATATGGATGGTTGTAGCCTAAAATCCGAAATGACATTAAGCCATTTGAAGTTTGAATTACAATTTGGTCGTATTTAGAATCGTCGCATGTTACTTACTTGAGGACTGTAGTAGATATAATCGATTGCGACTTGATATCATGTTATGCTAACAATTTGGATTGAAAAGGAAATTGGATAAGAATTGGTGTGGTTGTATCTCAAGTTGCCGGATTTACACTTGTAGTTGTTTTAGTTTGATATCAATTGTGGGGCGGAATTTTACACTAGTAGGCGTGTAATCCCCTATTGATTAATTACATTGTTGGGCCTTAAATGTGGCGTGTTTGGTTATTGAATTCGGCCTTGAAAAAGGTGGCAAAGTATGTAGAAACAAAGGAGGTGCTGTCCGATTTTCCGTAGAATTTAGTGACTTAGCACTTAGAATATTCTACGTTTGAAGTAAGAAGTTGATGGACGTATTTTGGCCATTATAGGTTGAAGTACTAAGTATAGCGTATTCTACTTGAAGGATGTAATAGCTATCAAGGTTGAAGTACTTTGGAGCATTTTGCTACTTGTCGATAATCATCGCGAGGTATGTGAACCTCTTCCTTCTTTTGGCATGATTCTATGTATGGAATATACATGTGGTAATATTTCATGTTCCCTTCTACTCTTAGAAGTTAAGAGGTATGTATGTGATTTACTCTATGTAAAGGTTATGTCTAGGTTATCCTAAGTTCTTACCAAGTCTTATGGGGGATGTTGGTAAGAGTCGTTAGGAGGTATTTGGAGCCAAGTTGACTTGGCTAATTTTACGGCACAAGTGAGAATAAGTATCGAACAAGCCATTGCAGCGTTAATAAAGGAAAATGTAATTACAATTAATTATATTAAAACAAGTAGAATTCTCCATGTGCATAGAAGCTAAGATAAGACAAAATTGTATTACATTTTCTAGATCATGGCTACTTGAATAAGATCGTTATAAATAAGTATAACTTATTCACAACGCACCAAAGTATATGTTACTTAATTTAAGGGAGTTTACGTATGAAGTTTTTAAGACTATGAACCTTGAATTCTTAAAAGGTTAAGAAACTTTATTTTTCAAGTTATGGGACTTGATTCTTAAAGGAAGAAATGAATTGATTTAAAGTATAGAATACTTGATTTGGAAAGTATTGATTTCTTGCCATTCTAAAGTTAAGAAGCTTGATATTCTAAGTTAAGAAACTTGTTTTCTTAAAAGTTAAGAGACTTGAAGTATTTTGAAAGCTTTGTAATTCGATTTGAAAATATAAGTCTCTTGGTTATAAAATGAATGAATTTGTCTAAGACATAAAGAGTTATAACGGCTTTATGGGTAGTTGGTTATAAAAACTTTATGGAAGATTAAAAGAATGGTTTTCTTCAGTAATGTAAGCAAAGGAATGATTTGAAATAAAGAAGGGCAAATTGTTTTAAAGGTACCAATTGCTTAAGGTTTTTAAGAAAGAAGTCACTTGATTTAGAAGCTGGTAATTGTATTTTCTAAAAAGGGTAATGTGACTTGTCTTGAAAAGTATATATGACTTGATACTACGGTTATTAGTATCTTGGAAGTTTCATTTGAAAAAGAGTCATTCTAAAGGAGTAGAGGTACATAGTACGTTGGGTTAAATTCCCGGAGACTATATGACTTTACCGCGTCCCAGATTGGGTAGGGCAGTATACCTTTATGGGCAGACTATGTGACTTTACCGCGTCCCAGATTGGGCCGGGCAGTATACCTTTATGGGCAGACTATGTGACTTTACCGCATCCAGAATGGCGGACGATATACCTTTATGGGCGATTCGTGATCTTACCACGTCTCGATTGGGCCGGCGAGATACCTTTAGGCGGGCAACTACTTTACTGCGCGTCCCAAATGGGCGGGCGGTATACCTTATGGGCGGACTATGTGACTTTACCGCGTCGAGAATGGGCGGGCGATACCTTTATGGGCGACTATGTGACTTTATCGCGTCCCCAGTTGGGCGGGCGATATAAGCGTCCTCCATAAAGGCGGATTATGTTATGTAAGGTAAGTAAGTTATATGGTAATGAACTTGATGATTTTCCTAAGTATGTACGTAAGAAAGTGACTATAACTTTTATTGAAAAACGGGAAAAGATAATAAGGTACGATTAAGTTCACGAGATGGTAATGACATGGTAGGTTCAGGTATTTACTTTTTTTACACCTACCTTTGTCATGCTTTTATACAGATATGTTTTAATTGTTGTACCTTACTTCTGTTCCATATTCGGTACATGTTATCTTGACCACTTGAAGCTGCGTTCATGCCCGCAAGTTTTAGGTACACAGCTTGGTGATCCTTGCTCTTAGGATCTCGGTTCAGTTTTTGGGAAAAAGCTCCATTTGCTCCGGAGGCTTATCTCTTGGTACGGTTTCCCCTGAGGTTGTAGATCATGTATATTCAGGGGTATGGCGGGGCCACCGCCACTTGTTGTTATGTTAAAACTCTTAAGGTCTGTAGTCACATGTGTAGGTCGGTTTGAAAAGGAAATGAGGCAACCGGTTGTATATATATATGTCGGGAAGGTAGCCTATCGGCTAACTGTTGTTTTACTCTGTTGTTTTATTTTATAAGTTTCATGTATGTTCTGATTATCTCGATGTATACCGTAGGGTGCCCGGGTAGGGCACGATCGCGAGCCGGTCGGTCGTGACAATACTACCCCATTCTGGGACGCGATAATGTAATATAGTCGCCCATAAAGGTATCTTGCCCGATTCTGGGGCGTGATAATGTCATATAGTGCGCCCGTAAGGTATCTTGCCGGCCCATTCTCGACGCGATAATGTCATATAGTCCGCCCATAAAGGTATCTTGCCGGCCCATTCTGGGGCGCGATAATGTCATATAGTCGCCCGTAAAGGTATCTTTGCCTGACCTATTCCTGGGACGCGATAATGTCATATAGTCTGGCCATAAAAGTATAGTGCCCGGCCCATTCCTGGGACGCGATAATGTCTCTTTTCATAACTTTTTAAATCATCTTTTCATTTCTTCTTTAGTCGTTATAACAACTCCCCATAAAGCTATTATAACAACATTTCGCTTTAGGGAACTTAATGCACTTTTATTTCTTTTTACATTAGGGAAAGATTAAACCCAAAAGTACTACGTACATACATACTTAAAAAGAATCATAAAACTCCTTCTCTTTTTTTTAAATCCATAAACTTCTTCTTTTAAAAACTCAAGTTACATTCTCTTTTGAAATCAAGCCTCTTAACTTTTGAAATAATTCATAGAAACCATACTTCTTAAATCTAGTCATTTCTTCCTTTAAGAATCAAGTCCCATAACTTGAAAAATAAAGTCTCTTAACTTTTTTAGAATTCAAGGCTCATAGTCTTAAAACTCCATGCGTAAACTCTTTAACTTAAGTAACATATACTTTTATGTATTGTGAATAGGTTATACTTGTTTATAAGGATCTTATTAAAGAAACCATGATCTAGAAAATGTAATACAATTTTGTCTTATCTTAGCTTCTATGCAGATGGAGAATTCTACTCATTTTAATTTAATTGATTGTCGATACATTTTCTTTTATTAACGCTGCAATGGATTGTTTGATACTTATTCTCATTCGTGCAGTAACTTAGCAAAGTCAACTCGACTCCAAATACTTCCTAACGACACTTACCAACATCCCCCATAAGACTTGGTAAGAACTTAGGATAACTTAGACATAACCTTTACATAGAGTAAATCACATACATACCTCTTAACTTCTAAGAGTAGAAGGGAACATGAAATAATACCACATGTATATTCCATACATATAATCATGCCAAAGGAAGGAAGAGGTTCACATACCTCACGACGATTATCGACAAGTAGCAAAATGCTCCAAAGTACTATAACCTTGCTAGCTTTTCCACCCTTCAAGTAGAATACGCTACTCGTAGTACTTCAACCTGTAATGGTCATAATATGTCTATTAACCTCTAGCTTCAAACGTAGAATATTCTAAGTGTAAAATCTCCAAATTCTACGGAAAATCGGACAACACTTCCTTTGTTTCTACATACTTTTCCACCTTTTTCAAGGCCCGAATTCAATAAACAAACACGCCACATTTAAGGCTCAATCAATGAAGTTAACAATAGGGGATTACACGCCTACAAGACGTGTAAAATTCCGCCCCACAATTGATATCAAACTAGTCCAACATACTATGTCATTTCAGAAACTTGAGGTACAACAACACAAATTCTTATCCAATTCCTTTTCAATCCAAGTTGTTTAGTATAACATGATATCAAGACGCAATTGATTATAACTACTACAATCTTCAAGTAGGTAACATGCGACGATTCTAATTAGCGACCAAATTGTATTTCAATTTCAAATGGCTAGAATGTCATTTCGGATTCTAGGCTACTACTATCCATATCACTAATAAATCTTCAACACATAATACTTCGTGCTAGTTAAAATGTAAGGCTACAACAATATGTAATCTTATAACACTAAGAGAACAAGATTGTTACCTTAACGAGCCTTAATCCACTTCAAGATCCGAAGTCCCTCCCTAGCAACTTAGAGCCTCTCCTTGACACTTCAATCCGCCACTTGAAGCCCTTAGAAGATCACCAACAACTTTCCTTTAACTTCCAATCCAAATCTAGGAAAGTGACTAGGTTTTCACCTTGCGACTAATACGAAAACGACACTTTTCCGGGATATTTCTATTGAGATACCCTTACAATACCCTTAGGAACCTTGGTTTAAAGTGTGGAGATTATTGGACAACAAACAAAAAAAATTGTCTTGTGAAGAGGGGCAAACCCGAGAGCAACATAAGATAGGAACAAGTTTTTCTTGAAATTTTTCTAAGTGTAGAACCCTTGTCTTGCTACTAGTATGTATATATAACATAATGGAGGGTCAAGATTAGAACAATTGGGTGGCTTGGATGAATTCCACTTAAAGATCTAGCCAAGTGGCCCTTGGACTTAGTCAACAATATCAAGCTCTAGCCTTAGCAAGACTTGCTCATCTTATTTATGGTCAAATGACCATTTAGTCCATGCCAATTTCGTCTAAGACCACTAAGGGGGGTGACACGTGTCGCCCTCCCGTTCGTCGCAATATTTCATTTTCCGACATTTCCATAATTCCGATAATTTTTTACTAGTCTCAAATCTTAACACTTTTGAGTTCTTATAAACATGTCCTGGAAATTCGGGGTGTAACATTCTTCCCCCCTTAGAAACATTCGTCCTCAAATGTTCTTTCGGAGCTCAATCTATCATTTCTCGGCATAATCTCATAAAACTACACTTAATGAAACCTAATTATGTCACATATGGCCCTAATACCTCGCACACACATATCCATCCATCATGAGCCCAAAAAGGATTATCTTTTCGTACTTCCAACCCCTTCTAGCATATATACATAGTCTCAATATAATCCGTTCATGACACTTAAACATACAACAACTTTATCATGCATACAAGTATCTAAAGGGTCAAAGACATACCTGAAATCATATAGGCGGTTCAAAGGACCGCTAAAACTGGGAACTTCCACCACGACCTCTGCCACGGCCTGTCGGTGCATGAACATCCTGCCTAGCTATTGAAGGCGAAGAACCCGCAACTGATCCGGTAGACTGTGCTACCCCACTAGTGTCACCTCTATAAGGACACTCTCTTAACATATGGCCCAAACGACCACAAGAAAAACAAGCACCCGTACCGGCGCGACACACCCCAGAATGGAACCTACTACACTGGGGGCATTGAGGCAAAAGTGGCCTCGACTGACTGGAACCCCCATCTCCCTGAGAACCTGAAGCTCTAGAGATCTGACCGGCCCCTGCATTCCCGGGGTTGTAAAACCCTCCGCCGGAAAATTGTGGAGGAGCACTCGGTGCTAGCTGAAATGTAGACCTAACTTCTTGAAGCTGTCACGCTCAAAATTTCCTGAAACCACTCGCTGCCCAGCCTCTTGGCCTGGCCTCGGTCTGGATGGTCCTCTCTCTCTCTGTCCTCGATCCCCTGTGCATATGCCTGCATCCTAGCAATATCCATACCTGGCTGAAGGGCCACTCCTAGGCAATCTGTAATCATATAACGGTCTAGCCCCATAACATAGCGATGAACTCTATCAGCCATGTCAGCCACAATAGTATGCGCATACCTGGCCAACGAGTCAAACTCCAGGTTGTACTCCTTGATGGTCCTCCCATTCTGCTTCAATGACAAGAACCTATCAACTCGGGCTCTCCTCATCTCAGGAGGCAAAAAGTGATCAAGAAAGGCATCTGTGAACTCATCCCAAACTGTTGGACGAGCACCCACACCCCTCGACAGCTCCCAAAACACAAACCAGTTCAATGCAATATCGTGTAACCGGTAAGAAGCTAACACAACTGACTCTGTCTCCGAGGCCCTAAGCACCTGCATAGTCCGCTGTAGCTGCCGAACGAACTCCTGAGGATCATCCTCAGATCTCGAACCATAGAACTCGGGTGGACTACAACCCAGAAAATCCTGAATCTTCAAACTGTCGGCTCTAGGGTTAGCTACCTGCTCCTGTCGGAGTTGCCCTACCACTATGCTAGTCAATAACCTGATCTGCTCTCCATAATCTCTAAACTCTTCCCTTGGCTGTGGAACTGGAGGCTCAGGTATCGGAACCTCTGGAGCTGCGCCGTTTCGCCTCTAACATCGCCGGCGAATCGAACTCGCCATCGAGCCACAACCTCGGGCATAACTGGGCACGAGCATCGTAACCTCTGTGGATCACTAGCGGCTCCTGCTGCTGCCTTGCCCTTCGGGCCACGTCGCTTCCGTGGAGGCATAACTGATACATAAGAATAGGTCAGAGAGGATTCAACCTACTATGACAGCTCTACTGCACGATCTCAGAGAGAGAAAAATGGAAATCAATACTAAATGTCCTGCAGCCTCCTAATTATAGATGTGGTGCACAACACACTGATAATTAAGAATCTACTAGACACGGTCTGTAGACACTTTTCGAGGACTAACTGCTCTGATACCACTTTTGTCACGACCCGACCCCGGGCCGCGACTGGTGCCCTACCTGGGAACCCGTACGGGTATACATCAGAGATAATCAGCGGAACATACATGAAACAAATAAAATAAATCAACAGAAATAAAATCAACAGGTTAGCCGATGAGGCTACCTCCCTGGATATATATATATATATATATATATATAAAACGTAACCGAAGCAGTTGCCTCATTTCCTTTACAAACTAACCCACAACATGTGACTACAGACCTCTAAGAGTTTTAACATAACAACTTTGGCGGGACAGCGCCCCGCCATACCCCTGAATATACATGAATCTACAACCTCAGGGGAAACCGTACCAAAAGATAAGCCTCCGGAGTAAATGGAGCTTTTTCCCAAAACTGAACCGAGATCCTAAGAGCAAGGATCACCAACCTGTGTACCTAATACTGCGGGCATGACGCAGCCCAGAAGGGGTTAGTACAACAGTGCAGAATATGGAAGTACAATGAAACAAATCATAACTGTACAAAATAAGGACAGAGGCAAGTATAAAAAAGGTAAATACCAGATCCTACCGTGTCATTACTATATAACTTACTTACCTTGCATAACATAATCCGAGCCTTTGAGAGGGACGCTATCTTGCCTGGCCCGACGGGGCGTGATAAAGTCACATAAGTCTGCCCATAGAGGTATACTGCCCGGCCCAATCTGGGACGCGATAATGTCATATAGTCTGCCCATAAAGGTATACTGCACGACCCATTCTTGGGACGCGATATAGTCTTCCCATAAAGGTATACTGCCCGGCCCAATCCTGGGACGCGATAATGTCATATAGTCTGCCCATAAAGGTATACTGCCCGACCCATTCCTGGGACGCGATAATGTCATATAGTCTGCCCATAAAGGTATACTGCCCGACCCATTCACGACTCGATAATGTCATATAGTCGCCCATACTGGTATCTTGCCGCCCATTCACGACGCGATAATGTCATATAGTCTGCCCATAAAGGTATCTTGCCCGCCTATTCACGAGACGCGATAATGTCATATAGTTACGCCCATAAAGGTATACTTCCCGGCCCATTCCTGGGACGCGATAATGTCATATAGTCTGCCCATAAAGGTATACTGCCCGGCCCATTCCTGGGACGCGATAATGTCATATAGTCTGCCCATAAAGGTATATTGCCCGGCCCATTCCTGGGACGCGATAATGTCATATAGTCTGCCCATAAAGGTATACTGCCCGACCCATTCCTGGGACGCGATAATGTCTCTTTTCATAACTTTTTAAATCATCTTTTCATTTCTTCTTTAGTCGTTATAACAACTCCCCATAAAGCTATTATAACAACCTTTCGCTTTAGAGAACTTAATGCACTTTTATTTCTTTTTACATTAGGGAAAGATTAAACCAAAGTACTACGTACATATATACTTAAAAAGAATCATAAAACTCCTTCTCTTTTTTTTTTTTAAATCCATAAACTTCTTCTTTTAAAAACTCAAGTTACATTCTCTTTTGAAATCAAGCCTCTTAACTTTTGAAATAATTCATAGAAACCATACTTCTTAAATCTAGTCATTTCTTCCTTTAAGAATCAAGTCCCATAACTTGAAAAATAAAGTCTCTTAACTTTTTTAGAATTCAAGGCTCATAGTCTTAAAACTCCATGCGTAAACTCTTTAACTTAAGTAACATATACTTTTATGCATTGTGAATAGGTTATACTTGTTTATAAGGATCTTATTAAAGCAGCCATGATCTAGAAAATGTAATACAATTTTGTTTTATCTTAGCTTCTATGCAGATTGAGAATTCTACTCATTTTAATTTAATTGATTGTCGATACATTTTCTTTTATTAACACTGCAATGGCTTGTTCGATACTTATTCTCATTCGTGCAGTAACTTAGCAAAGTCAACTCGACTCCAAATACTTCCTAACGACACTTACCAACATCCCCCATTAGACTTGGTAAGAACTTAAGATAACTTAGACATAACCTTTACATAGAGTAAATCACATACATACCTCTTAACTTCTAAGAGTAGAAGGGAACATGAAATAATACCACATGTATATTCCATACATAGAATCATGCCAAAGGAAGGAAGAGGTTCACATACCTCGCGACGATTATTGACAAGTACCAAAATGCTCTAAAGTACTATAACCTTGCTAGCTTTTCCACCATTCAAGTAGAATATGCTACTCGTAGTACTTCAACCTATAATGGTCATAATATGTCTATTAACCTCTAGCTTCAAACGTAGAATATTATAAGTGTAAAATCTCCGAATTCTACGGAAAATCGGACAACACTTCCTTTGTTTCTACATACTTTTACACCTTTTTCAAGGCCCGAATTCAATAACCAAACACGCCACATTTAAGGCTCAACCAATTAAGTTAACAATAGGGGATTACACGCCTACAAGATGTGTAAAATTCCGCCCCACAATTGATATCAAACTAGTCCAACATACTATGTCATTTCGGCAACTTGAGGTACAACAACACAAATTCTTATCCAATTCCTTTTCAATCCAAGTTGTTTAGTATAACATGATATCAAGCCGCAATTGATTATAACTACTACAATCTTCAAGTAGGTAACATGCGACGATTCTAATTAGCGACCAAATTGTATTTCAATTTCAAATGGCTAGAATGTCATTTCGGATTCTAGGCTACTACTATCCATATCACTTATAAATCTTCAACACATAATACTTCGTGCTAGTTAAAATGTAAGGCTACAACAATATGTAATCTTATAACACTAAGAGAACAAGATTGTTACCTTAGCGAGCCTTAATCCACTTCAAGATCCGAAGTCGCTCCCTAGCAACTTAGAGCCTCTCCTTGACACTTCAATCTGCCACTTGAAGCCTTTAGAAGATCACCAACAACTTTCCTTTAACTTCCAATCCAAATCTAGGAAAGTGACTAGGTTTTCACCTTGCGACTAATACGAAAATGACACTTTTCCGGGATTTTTCTATTGAGATACCCTTACAATACCCTTAGGAACCTTGGTTTAAAGTGTGGAGATTATTGGACAACAAACAAAAAAAATTGTCCTGTGAAGATGGGCAAACCCGAGAGCAACATAAGAGAGGAACAAGTTTTTCTTGAAATTTTTCTAAGTGTAGAACCCTTGTCTTGCTACTAGTATGTATATATAACATAATGGAGGGTCAAGATTAGAACAATTTGGTGGCTTGGATGAATTCCACTTAAAGATCTAGCCAAGTGGCCCTTGGACTTAGTCAACAATATCAAGCTCTAGCCTTAGCAAGACTTGCTCATCTTATTTATGGTCAAATGACCATTTAGTCCATGCCAATTTCATCCAAGACCACTAAAGGGGGGTGACACGTGTCGCCCTCCCGTTCGTCGCAATATTTTGTTTTCCGACATTTCCATAATTCCGATAAATTTTTACTAGTCTCAAATCTTAACACTTTTGAGTTCTTACGTACGTTCTTATAAACATGTCCTGGAAATTCGGGGTGTAACACTCTTCCTCTTGAACGCTCCCACTGCTGCAGCATCAATGATGGTACGAGTAGTACCACTCAACCCATTATAAAAAATGTGTACCAACATCCACTTCTTTATGCCATGATGTGGGCATTTTCTCTGCAAATCCTTGAATCACTTCCATGCATCATACATCGACTCTCAATCTACCTGATATTAATTATTCAACTCTCCTCTTAACTTTGCTACCTTTGTAGGAGGGAAGAACTTTACAAGAAACTTTTGGGCTAAATCCTGTCAGGTGGTGACGGAGTTGGCAGGCAATGAGTTCAACCAGCTCTTGGCTCTGTCCCTAAGTGAGAATGGGAAGAGCCTCAATCTAATGGTGTCGTCAGTAACACCATTGTACTTGAAGGTGGCACATAGCTCCAGAAAATTGACAATGTGCATGTAGGGGTCTTAAGACGGCAATCCCCCAAACTGTACTATGTTCTGGACCATGCTCAGGATGGCTGACTTGATATTAAAGTTATTTGCCCCTATTGTTGGGAGCCTGATGCATGGTTGTGCACCTATAAATGTGGGCATAACGTAGTCCCCTAAACTTCTCTCTGCTGGGACATGTATTGGCTCCCCTACATTCTCAGGAACCTCATTGTCCACCTTATTCTGATTCGGTTGGTTTTCCATGGTCACTGAATCAGATATCTTCTTGTTTCACCTGTTCTGCTTGTAAGTTTTCATAATTTCAGGATTAAAAGGAACAAGTGTATCTGCTCTTCTTCTTCTTCGCATAAACTGCGTCCTGAAAACGAACAAAATCAAAGCAACAGGGTTCTATAAATAAAAATTAAAAATTAAAAAAAAAACAAAGTAGAATTAAGAATAAATGGTTCGATATTAGAATTACGCCAGTCCCCGGCAACGATGCCAAAAAACTTGCCAGACCGATTTCCACGTGCTCATGCAAGTGTATGTATCGTCACAAGTAATATAGTCTTGTAAGACCGAATATCGTCCTCAGAGACTGGTTTCTAATTACCGAACATCTATTCTAGGTTATCTATTTGGCAAACGATAAGTTGATTTGGTTGTTATCTAACACTAGTAGAGTAATTGCAAAAATTGAACTAAATTATTGAGTTTTAATCCGTTATGAAGGAATTAGGGCTTCCAATATCCTCAACTATCCACTTTTTTCAATCCTTAATGCAACTAGAATGACTTCTTCTTCTACGTTTAACTAGACTGTCTTATATTCCGGTTAGGATATATAATCACTCAACCCCAGTGCAGAAACCTTCTATATTTCTATGATAGGTTTTACCACATAGGAGGATTAAAAACAATAACCTATAATGCTACACAAGTATCGGGGTACTTTCGTCCATGATTTTAACCTATGCCTATTCAATTACAGCATATCCAAATCTCTCCTCTCGGTTCTTGATTCGAAATCATATAGATTATGATAATTAGTGATCAATTAACAATCAAACATTCATACCAATATTGAATAAATCTTAATCAAGTGAAGAAGAAATCAAACTAATACATTAATTCATGAAAGAGAGTTTCAAGCGATTCAATAGGAAAGCCCTACTAAAGTGTTTAGCTCCTAGCCATAGACATGATAAGAACTAATACAAATCCAAACATGAACTGAATGAAAATAAAGGAAAGAAAAGTACTTAGAACTAATGTCTCCAATTGTAGCCGCTAAGCGTTGTGTTGCGTTCTGAGAGATGATATGTGATAGATCCTCCCTCCCCTAAAATCTGTCCCAAGAGTTTATATAAGTTGTCAAAAACGTGTGCCTTGGACCCTTTTGCCCCTTGCCAATTCTATTTCGGATTGGAAATTCCCGCATCGGCACCGCGGTCCTGCAGAATGGCACTATGGTGCCGAAAGTACTAGGGCTTCTCAGTAATTGTGGCACCGCGGTCCTGCAGTCCAATGTCGCAGTCCTGATCTACCAACTTTCGTCATGATCTGCCAACTTTCGTCCTTTTTGCTTCAGGAGCTCTTTTTCTGCCCACTTTTAGCTTCTTTTTGTCATTTTGCCATTTAGAACCGTTGCGACTCAAAAGAAAGAAAAAAACCGTAACACTATACTAAACACAAACGAAATGAGTAAAATACTAACTAAAATGACTTAAAAAGTGTATACAAAATATGCATAACAGGCTCCATAGCGAAGTTTGATTCTCCAGGTCAGGATCACACGTGGCGTATGCGCCTAAGGTCTTGTAAGAAAATAAACCCAGAGTCCAGTCCACATCCTAAACAGAATCCACCCAGAAGGAACAACGAGCCACCATTTTCTTCGGGTATGCCTACATCAGTTGATACCCCTCCACTTCCTCCATCAACCCAAGATGTGGGTGAACTTAGCCAATCTGAAGGTCCAACTGTCATGACCACATCGTTTATTAGAAAACAGATTAACTTAAGTATCCACAACATTATGTACCAAGTTTCCAAAATGTTGGCTGACATTGTCAATCCAATGGTACATAATGAGGTTTAGTAGGCGAGGGAACTGGAAGCCAATCGACTGCATCCAGTAGAAGGTTCGGCTAGTTCTGTCATCCCTCTAATGAATGGCAATGTGCAACATGCATCTGTGACTCCAGATGTTGTTCCTCAGCCGAATGTGTATCAGTCGGTACCTACTCAGGTACAACATATAGCATACCTAGGAGTACAAGCCCAATCACTGTAAACTCCATCAGACGGTTGCCACCAAATCTTTGGAAGCGTGCCACTCGACCAAGCGAGTCTGCAGTATTGACATATCAATATGGTTCGGAGAACAGTTCAGGCATCTGGACACCTTAGTTTTCCACGTTGTTATGTCGTAGTTTCTACAATAACCCTACGGTGCAGACGATTAATACTGGCCAGCCGAACTGGCTGTCGGTGGCCCCTAGCTATGACCCCGCCTGACTATCAGGTGATGTTGCCTACAGTGGGACACCATTCCAACAATCATAGCCAGTACCCAATCCATACCATCCAGAAGGCACAAACTTTCCAAGAACGACTGATGTCCGGGGAGAGCATACATGGAATACTGTTCCACCTTATTTTCAGACTCCATCGACTGTTCCACCTTATCTTCATATTTTGGTAATGGCCAGCAGAATACATACAACCTTCAAAACCCTGCTCAACAAGGTACAAAATGGAGGCCTTTAATTCAGAACGCATACCTGCCGGTTCCAATTGAGAATCGGCAGGGGACTTCACAACTGATGAACCTTGAAACTATCGTGAATACCATGAAGAGGTACTTTGGCATCTAACTAAAGCCCTTGTATATGCCTGTTTATGAGAAGCCCTACCCTTATTGGGTAGATCGGATAGAACAACTGCCAAAAGGCTTTAAAACACCCAATTTTGCCACTTTCTCGAGTGATGATGACAAATCTACCATTGAGCACATCAGTAGATTAACCACCCAATGAGGAGTGGTTGGACAGAATGAATATCATAAGATGTAGTTGTTCCCCGTTTCTCTAACAGGAATATCATTTGCCTGGTACTCATCTTTGGCCCCCAACTTCGTACAAAGCTGGGCTGACATGGTTTTCATGATATATTTTACTGGCACCAACTTCAGGTCACTGTAACTAATTTGATGAATCTCAAGCAACATGTCAATGAGTCGCCTACCGATTATATCAAGAGATTCATAAGGAAGGTGGGGAAATGTACGGTACACTTTCCAGAATTGGAATGCGCCCATATGATAATTAAACATGCATTCTCAACTAAAAGAGAAATTAGTGGGACAATATTTCTCTAACTTAAGCCAGTTAGCCGAGAAGCGTAGTCAAATAGAGCAGTATATCTAGAAGAAGAAGAAAATAAGATCTAACTAAAATCGAGACTCCCATTTAGTATCCATTATTGAGGCAGAGAAGTCTGACTTAGAGTCAGTTGATTACACGACAAATGCAATGGTACCGAGATTTTCAGGGGTAAGGTTTATTTTTACCCAGCCCTGAAAGCCACGAAAGGAAAGGATACGAGGTCAACTAATAACAGTGTCGGTTACTCGTTTGACATTACAAAGGCATATCAGATCTTTGACTACCTACTTAAAGATAATAGATCGGGTTGCTTGATGGCCATAGGATTTCTCCTGCCGAAGAGCTCAAGGATAAGAAGGACAGTAAATGGCACAACTCATATGGCAACACTACTTCTAATTGTGTGGTCTTCAGGAAGGAAATTCCAAAAGGGTATCAAGGAGGAGAGGTTCAAGCTAGCCGATAAAAGCATAGCTGCAATATCTGTTGATACTGACCCCTTTCCCGCAGAACTGATATCCATGGTATCCTTTGCTAAGATGGACCAATCAAAGGATATGAAGGGGAACCTACTGATGAAAAATATATGGAGCCCAAAGAATCTCACTGGTAAGGAGGAGTCCACAAGGACCTCTGTGTTTGATCGACTAGATGACTTACGTGACATCTATAAGGACACGGACAGGCCGCCAGATGAAAGCAATTTTCATAGTTGCCCTTATAAATCAGAGCACATTGCTCGAGAACCTCACAAGAAATACCCAAAATTTAAAAGGAACCCAGCAGACCCCAAGCGCAGGCTTGGGGGCAAGCATGGCTACCAGTCTACGAGAAGTCGAGTGTGCCCTAGATAAATGAGGAAATACTACATATAGCTAAACATAAGGTGGATGAATTCAACGTATAGACTATGATAGAAGTTTTCATATGGTATGACCCACCTAGAGATAGTAGAAGTTGTAAAAGTCAAATCATGCACGTACAGTGTTAGAAAGAGAAGGTAGAAAGTTATAATTAAAATGGAGCATAATATGAATTATTCTAAAGTAGCAAGACAAGGAGTACACTAATAACACTTAAGTTAAACTTATCATTGTCCTTAGAAAAGGTACGACCAGACCTTCACTTAGCAATTCTACATGAATACGATAAAGACCTACCTTATATAGAGTCCCCAATAACTATCTTAGGTCATCAGGTTCGTGAGTTCGATGAGAATCAGAAGAGAGAGATAAAGTCATTGTCGTTCACACCCATACCAGGAAACATGAAACGAGAACATGAAATAAGGTAGAAACAATGAGATAACCTTCATAAAGGCATTACAAATGAGTGGGACCCGAGCAGAGATGTTTAAGCGATAGGTAAGTAAAGATAAATGTGAGGTCATTCAGAGTGCAACACTATATTTATCCAGAAGCAGGATTAAGGGAGTCTCTTATGTATATTTGAGGCCAGTTATTATTATATATTCTTTGGTGGGGCCCTGTGTGGCGCATCGTGTATTTCTGGATTGCGTACAGGTTTGGGTAGTCAGTACAGATGAGATTCTACCAAAATTTTCAAAAAGGTTCTATAAGAGTTAATCCCTTGTGCAAGTCCTACATTCGATGATGAATTATCCTAAGGGGAGGATGTTACATCCCATAGTTCCCACATTAAGTTTTATCAAACTTTGAAATATTAAACAAGTTATACAAACTTTTTACCTGTAAAATGGTACATTTGAAGTTGTATAATGGTCAAGAACACGTGGATCTCAAGTGACATGTTAGATAGGAATCTTAGATGAATTATACAGAAAATGAATAGTAATAAGACAAAATAATGTAAATCTTAGCTTGAGCCTTATGACAACTTCTGGACAAAGTGGTATTAACTTGTATGAAAGCACATAAATCAAGAGAATAACAATAAGTATTTTGTAATTGCTATAATCAAATGGGTTACAATGGAAGGAAATATCATATTTATACATGAGCTACACGGGTACACAACCCACAAAATATACCTTCATAAATACATGAGAATAAATGTTGTAATAATTGGACAATCAATCTCTCAATAAATGTCATTAAATGGGTTTTTGAAGTCATATGAATGGCATTAGTAATGGTCATCTATTCCGATGCAAACGACTTTTAGCCTTCTTTTCTACTAGTATCGACCTTGCTTGTGTCGCTCTCGGTACCATGCGTACCAAAACAATAGCACTATAATCTGACGTGGAACTCAACATCACACATGTCACATCATAATTCATACACTATCTTATATGGATTTTGCCTTATACAAATAGTCCTGACACTTTCAAGTTGTGGCTTTTGTGTAGCCGAGAAGTGGACTTAACATAACCAATCAATTCTTCATGCATTGGCAGGAATTTAAACCATAATAATTACAGAACCTGTCAAACATCACATCCATTCACTCCTTCTTAAATGGCAGCCATTGTATCATCTTTCTGATCAACATGAACTGTTGTAGTGATGGTTCACATCCTTTCACCTCCAAAAATGCTATATATTTTTTATCATAAATAGGAGGTCGAATCTCTCACATAAGTAAACCACATATTTCATTGATTTCCTTAAGAACTTTTCCTTCTTTCAAATTTTTCTGATAATGTCTTCTACTAAATCTTCTACTTCCCACTTTTTTTAGTGTAATGACAACCCTCCCAATTGTCGCCAAGGAAAAGAACCCATTCCCCTTACAACCAAGTAAGTGGATTTACACTCTATGTTGTCGAAATCCTCTCTTTAGGGTTCAATTTTTAGGAGACCTCCATGTTCAAACGAACTAAGAATATGTTGAAAACTTTGAGTCTAAAATAACAACCAAGTTTCTTCTTACTATTATAACGGATTGTGGTTTTTCTCTTGACATAGTTGTTAAAATGGTTGATCCTGTTGACCATGTACATCAATATATCTAACAATTTATTATGATGTACACTTATCCATTCACCATTAGTATCAAGCTCCTCATTCTAGAGATTATGGAGGATTTCTGTTGATGGTATAGGTTTTGCTTAGGCCAAGTGGCTTCACATATTTGGAGACTTGTCTTTTGCATCCAGATGTTAGACAACACTTGAAACACCCCCGGTGGACCATAGATGTCACGACCTGACCCCGGGCCCGCGACTGGTGCCTTACCTGGGCACCCTTACAGGTATACATCAGAGATAACCAGCGGAATATAAATAAAGCTCATAGACATGCAGTAATGTGAAATAAAAATCAGGCTAGCCGATAAGGCCACCTTCCTGCGTATATACATAACAAAGGGATACATCTTTTACAAGTCCAACCCACAAAATATGACTACAGACCTCTAAGAGATTGGACCCTATCTATGATGGGACAGGGCCCCGCCATACCCCTGAATATACATAAATCTACAACAACAGGGATCCACACCAAAAGGTAAGCCTCCGGAGTAATGGAGCTTCCTAAAAGCTGAACAGTGATCCTAAGAGTGAGGATCAGCAACCTGTTTACCTCTACCTGCGGCATGAACGCAGCCCCCGAGGAAAGGGGGTCAGTACAAAACATGTACCAAGTATATGAAACTGAAAGTACTGTAATGAAATCATATAGTCTAAAATAAAGCTGGAGACATGTATGATAACCAAATTAACAGTACACTGTGCCTTACTAATAATGAGAGTAAATAAGAGTAAACCTTACTGTTTAAAAATAGGAAGCTTATGATCAAACTAGGGCCACCCGCCCGTAGTATCATTATGCAATCCTACTCCTGGGACTATTTCACCCGCATAGGTCTTGTGAACCCACATGAGGCAATTTGCCTCGCATGGGACTATTTCACACGCATAGTACTATTTCACCCGCATGGACCCTGTGGGCCCGCAATGAGCATATACACCATACTCGCATCGTGGGGAGCAAATCCACGGAAATGCAAAATGCAACATGACCCGGGGATTGACCCCGTAATAAATAATATAACACTAGCACTAACGGCTATCATGAACAACATATGCAAGTTAGCAATCTTTAACTCTCATTAATTAAACTTAAGGCACTATCATGTAAAATCCGGGAATTTAACCCCAAAGTACTACATACTTCTATTCCTTTAAAAAGAACTTTTTTCATATAAAAGCCACAAGATACTAACACCCGTAGTATCAAGGCATGTCTATTTTTCAAATCAAATTACTACACCTTTAGAAATTCATTTCAAGGCTTTGAAACCAAGTAACTTCTACTTTCCAAACTCAAGTAACTTATACCTTTAAATCAAGTTACTTATACTCTTTAAGTCAAGTATCGTATACTTTCAAAAATCAAATTATTTATTCTCTTTTAAATCATTTAAGTAAACCACTCTTTTAACTTCCCAAAAAGTTGTTATAACTAACTTCCCATAAAGTCATTATAACACTTTATGTTTTTAGAAAACCAAGGCATTTACATCATTTAAAAACCAAGTGAGTTCAACTTTCCAACTCAACTAAACTTGTACCTTTTTAAATCAAATCAATGGTACCAAAATGAAACCGAATTCATTTAAGACATGTATGTCAACCGTACTATACATTTATAAGAATACTGCTCAAGAAGATAGGGAAAGTTCCACATACCTCTTCGGCTTAATCCACCCGCTAAGTTGAATACGCCGCACGTAGAATGTCAACCTATAATGACCATAATACGTCTATCAACTTCTAGCTTTCTAAGGTATAATAATACTAAGTATAAGGTCTCTTATTCTACAGAAAATTGGTCAACACTTCCCCTGTTTTTACGTACTTTTCCACTTTTTTCAAGGTCCGAAATCAATAACTAATACGCTACATTTAAGGCATAACCAATCAAACAACAATACAACATTAGTCCTTTTTCAATTCTTTAATCCAAGTCGTTACTCCAACGTGTTAATACGTCATAACAATTATAACAACTAAATTCCCTTTCTTGTATAACATGTGACGATTATAACTAACAACCAAATTGATTAACAACTTCAATGGCTAGCATGCCATATTTCGGTATTCACCCTCCAAATTATCCAACACTTATAAATCTTTATTCCTTATATCACAAGCTTATTTATCAACTACTATAACATGTAATCTTCAATTACATTAGGAAGACAAAGATCATTACCTAAATAAGACCAAATATAATCCAAGACTAAAAGTCGATCCTTAGCAACTTTAGCTCCTTTTCTTTACGTTACAATCCACTCCAAGCAACCCTTAGAAGTTCATAACCAACTTTTCTTCAAGTTCCAACTCAAAATATGAAGAACACCTTAGGATTTCAAGGTGCGACTAGCGAATTAACGTAGTATTGCCGGGATTTAAGAGGTTGTTTATGCTTAGTATACTAATAGGGATCCTTGGTTTAAGTATGGGGATTTATCAAGAAGATTTGAAGAATTTTTCTCCTTCTAGGTTGCCTTGGCCGAGAGCCTCCATGAAGTGCACAATAATTCTTGAAAATTTTCTAAGTGTTAAAGTCTTGCACCAGTATGGATATATAATGAAACCAAGGGGGGAGATTAAAACAAATGTGTGGCCAAGATTGAGATGAACAAATATCTTGAGTCAACTTGGCCACTTGGCCATGCCATTCTCGCCCAACATGGGCCATGTGGGGGTGACACATGTCACCCTCATATTGGTCCAAAATATTTAATCTCTCCATAATTCTAATAAATTCCATAAGTCTCAAATACCAAATTTGAGAATCAAATTCCAATTATTAAACATTTTTCCTTCACGAGGTTCAGAATATTTTCCGTAGGAAAAAGTAATCTTTCTTTCGTTTCAAGCTTAAAGTCGTATTTTCTCACGTAGGTCCTTATATACATCTCCTGGAATTACGGGGTGTAACATTCTTCCCCCCTTAGAAACATTCATCCCGAATGTTCTTACTAAGTTCAATCTTAAACCGATGTCGGCATAGTCCCCTTTAACTATACCCAACATAAACAAATATGCCACACATGGCCACAATATAATACTTATGCATATACGTCAATCAAAATCGACAAGTAGGGAGAATGAATTACCTGTAAGTGTAGGAAACAAGTGAGGATACTTCTTCATCATGTCCTCCTCTCTATTATCATTCCGTCACAAGACCTTGACGGAAGCCACGTCCTTAGTCCGTAATCGTCTGACCTGGCGATCAGTATCGCTATAGGACTCTCCTCATATGATAACCCCTCTGTCACCTGGACATCACTAACTGGTAAAACTCTGGATGGATCTCCGATACACTTCCGTAACATAGAAACATGGAAGACCGGATGCACTGCCTCTAGATCGGATGGCAGATCTAACTCATAGGCAACTTTGCCTACTCTACGAACAATCTGGTATGGCCCAATGTACCTCGGGATAAGTTTCCCCTTCTTTCCGAACCTCATCACACCATTCATGGGTGATACCTTCAAAATCACCCAATCGTCAAGCTGAAACTCCAAGTGTCGACGTCGATTATCTGCATACGACTTCTGTCGACTCTGAGCTACTAATAGCCTCTCCTGGATAAGCTTTACCTTATCCATAGCCTGTTGAATCAAGTCTGGGCCAACTAACTGAACCTCGCCAACATCAAACCAATCGATCGACGACCTACACTTCCTTCCATATAAGGCCTCATAAGGCGCCATCTGAATACTGGAATGGTAGTTGTTATTATATGCAAACTAAACAAGAGGCAAATGATCCTCCCAACTACCCCTGAAATCAATAATACAGGCCCTCAGCATATCTTCAAGTGTCTGGATAGTACGCTTTGTCTGTCCGTCGGTCTGAGGGTGAAATGCAATACTTAGACTCACCTGCATCCCTAACCCCTTCTGGAAAGACCTCCAGAAGTTAGTCGTAAACTGGGACCCTCTGTCTGATATAATAGATGTAGGAACTCCGTGCAGTCTCACAATCTCCCGGATATACAGTCTAGCATAATCCTCAGCCGAATAAGTAGTCCTGACTGGAAGAAAATGGGTTGATTTCGTCAGCATGTCTACTATAACCCAGATGGAATCACACTTCCTCTGAGTACGAGGTAACCCTATAAAAAATCCATGTTGATCACCTCCCACTTCCACGTCGGAATCTCAATCGTCTGTAATAGCCCACCAGGCTTCTGGTGCTCAACATTGACCTGCTGACAATTCGGACACTGAACAACGAACTCTGCTACGTCCCTCTTCAGGCCATCCCACCAATACACACCTCTGAGGTTATGGTACATCTTAGTCGACCCCGGATGAACTGAATAACGAGCACTGTGTGCCTCCCCTAGAACCTGCTGACGAAGTCCTGCAACATCGGGTACACACAATCTATCCTCGTACCTTAGCACCCCATCAGGTGCTACCTCAAATGAACTTTTCTCCTCTCGAAGAGTCATATCTCGATATTGTACCAAAACCAGATCCTCATATTGTCGCCTCTTCACCTCCTCAACGATGGAAGACTCGGCAACCTCTCGAACCCGAACTCTACTATCATCGGAATCAACCAACCGAACCCCAAGGATCGCTAACTGATGAATCTCACAAACCATGTCCCTTCTATCTGACTGTACGTCTGACAGACTACCCATAGATCTACGACTAATAGCATCTGCAAGAACGTTGGCTTTCCCCGGGTGGTATAGAATATCAACATCATAATCCTTCAACAACTCTAACCACTGTCTCTGTCGTAAGTTCAGCTCCCTCTGCCTGAAGATATACTGGAGGCTCTTGTGGTCTGTATAAATATCCACATGAACCCCATATAAGTAGTGCCTCCAAATCTTCAAAGCATGTATCACTGCCGCTAACTCCAAATTATGAGTAGGGTAGTTACTCTCATGCTTCCTGAGCTATCGGGACGCGTAAGTTATACCCTTACCATGCTGCATCAACACACAACCAAGTCCGACACCCGAAGCATCACAAAAAATCACATAACCCTTTAATCCCTTGGGAAGAGTAAGAACTGGAGCTGTCGTCAACTTCTCCTTTAATAACTGGAAGCCCTTCTCACAAGCATCCGTCCACTGGAACTTAGCCACCTTCTGAGTCAGCCTAGTCAAAGGTGCTGAGATCGAAGCTACCTTTTCCACAAATCTCCGGTAATAACCCGCAAGCCCTAAGAAGTTACGCACCTCAGTCGGTGTAGTAGGTCTAGGCTAAGTTTTCACCGCCTCAATCTTCGCCGTATCAACCCGAATATCATCGGCCCCGACAATGTGCCCCAAGAATGCCACTGAGGCCAACTAGAACTCACACTTAGAGAACTTGCCATATAACTGCAGGCTCTGGAGGACTCTAAGTACCGTCCTCAAATGATCTGCATGCTCCTGCTCCGTGCGAGAGTAAACCAGGATGTCATCAATGAATACTATAACAAACGTATCCAGAAATGGCTTGAACACCCGGTTCATCAAATCCATAAATACCGCTGGAGCATTAGTCAATCCGAACGACATCACCCTGAACTCATAATGCCCGTACCAGGTCCTGAATGCAGTCTTCGGGATGTCTGTCTCTCTAACTTGCACCTGATGATACCCTGATCGCAGATCTATCTTGGAAAAACACTTCGCACCCTGCAACTGATCAAACAAATCATCAATCCTGGGGAGGGGGTACCTATTCTTGATGGTTACCTTGTTCAGCTGCCTGTAGTCAATACACATACGCATCGTCTCATCATTCTTCTTCACAAATAATATCGGCGCTCTCCACGGTGAAGTACTAGGCTTAATAAAGCCTTTCTCCAGCAAGTCTTTCAGCTGGTCCTTCAACTCTTTCAACTCAGCAGGTGCCATTCTGTACGGAGGAATAGATATAGGTCGAGTATCTGGTAGAAAATCAATACATAACTGTATCTCCCGCTCTGGAGGAATACCTGGGAGATCATCTAGAAAAACATTCGGAAATTCTCTAACCACCGGAACTGACTGAAGAACTGGCACCTCAACCTCTGTATCTAACACCCGAATAAGATGATAAATATACCCTTTCTGAACCATCTTCCTAGCCTTGAGGTAAGAAATAAACCTACCCCTCGGCGACGCAGTATCCCCTTTCCACTCAATAACCGGCTCACCGGGAAACTGGAATCGAACCAATCTGTCTCTACAGTCAACATTGGCATAACAAGAAGTCAATCAGTCCATACTCATAATAACATCAAAATCTATCATATCCAGCTCTATCAAGTCTGATAGGGTCTGACGACTATGTAATAATCACCGAGCAATTCTTATATACCCGCTGAGCTACCACTGAATCACCCACTGGCGTAGCTACCTCAAAAGGTTCTATTGACACCGGTTCTATTCCTATTCTACCAGTAATAAGAGGAGATATATAGGACAAGGTAGAACCCGGATCTATCAAAGCATTAACGTCACATCATGAAATCAATAGTATACATGTGACGACATCCGGCGAAGTCTCCTGATCCTGTCGATTGGATAAGGCATAGATGCGGTTTGGAGGACCGCTAGAACTAGGACCTCTGCCACGACCTCTGCCGCGGCCTGCTGGCCCATAAACACCCTACCTTCCGGGGCACATGACCACAGAAGATGATGACCCGGCAACTGACCCTGTAGGATGAGCCATACTACCCGTGCCGCCTCTGGTCGGACAATCCCTCTTCAAATGGCCCTGCTGGCCGCAAGAGAAACATGCTCCCGAAGAAATACGACACTCCCTCGGATGGGATCTACCGCATCGACCACACCGAGGTAAATGTGGCCTCATCTGGCTAGTACCCCTGTTCCCCTGGAAACCCGAAGCCCTGGAGCCTTGACCTGCTCCCGAATAACCCGGCTGATCAGACTGGCTGCCAGAAGACTGGAGAGGATTACTCTGTGCTGGCTGAGACGCAGACCAAGCCTGCTGCTGAGGTTGTCCGCCTCGAAAGTTACCCGAAAACCCTGCCATCCTGGCTCTCTTATACTGGCCTTCATCTGGCTGACTCCCTCTATGTTTGTCTTCCTCTCCCTGTGCGTATGCCTGTATCCTGGCAATATCCATACCTGGATGAAGATCCACTGCCATGCATCCATCAACCAAGTGGCGGTCTAGCCCTATCACGTAGCGGTGAACTCTATCCGCCATGTCAGCCACAATAGCGGATGCATACCTAGCCAATGAGTCGAACTCTAGGCTATACTCTCTGATGGTCTTGCCACCCTGCCTCAATGTCAGAAACCTATCAACCCGGGCTCTCCTCATCTAAGGAGGCAAAAAGTGATCTAGGAAGGCCTCCGTGAACTCATCCCAAATGGCTGGAGGAGCACCCACGCCCCTGGACAGTTCCCACGACTCAAACCAATTCACTATAACATCGCGTAACCAGTAAGAAGCTAGTACAACTGACTCGGCCTCCGAGGCCTTAATCACCCGCATAGTCCGCTGCACCTGCCGAATAAAATCCTAAGAATCATCCTCAGGTCTCGACCCATAGAATTCTGGCGGATTGCAACCCAGAAAATCCTGAACCCTCAAGCAGTGCGCTCACAGGGTTAGCTCTGCAGCTCACATGCGTCTTCTTTCTGCCCTTATCACGGCGATGTAGGCTGTATCTCGTAGTCTCTATCATGCCCCGGTGGCGGAGGCTCGGGTATCGGGCATTGGAGAAGCGGTGCTCTAAGCCCCTCTGGTACTATCGGCGTAACCGAACTCGCGGCCCAGGCCTGACCTCGGGCATAGTGCGGGCACGAGCCTAGTGACTCTCTGCGTCCTACCGACTCTCTCTTTGTCTTGCCCATACGGCTTTCTTTGTTGCCATACGTGGAGGCATAAGCGTACACAAGATTATGTCAGAGAGAGATCAACCTAATTGTTACACCCCGTAAGTCCAGGACTTGTATAAGAGAATGTATGTAAGGAATCAAGACTTGAAAATTGGTACGAAAGGAAGAATTGTTTTTCCGGCGGAAAATCTTCCGAACGTCGGAAAGGAAAAATGTTCGTTGTTGAGAATTGGATTCTCAAAATGCATTATTTGAAGAGTATGGAACTTTTTAACATTTTGGAAATTTATTTTTACGAATTTGGTCATGTGGGGCCCACCCGAGGAATTTTACATTTTTGTGGGGCCCACGAGGGTTACGGAATTTTATGGATGAATGAGAGGGAGACACGTGGCACCCCCATACATGGTCTTGGACGAAAATTTGTAAGGGTAAAATGTTCATTTACCATCAAGGAAGATAAGTCTTGCTAGCTTGAGTTTGTTGACCAAGTCAACTTGTCCACTTGGCTTTACATTAATTGCTCTTCATCCTAGCCCACAAGTGTAATAATCTAAGCCTTCCATAGTGTTATATAAGCATACTACTAGTGCAAGACTAGTCTTCAACACTTAGAAAATTTCACAACACCTTGTTCTTGAGATTGAGCTCTCGGCTTTAGTGCAAGTCCCACAAGAAAAATTTGTAGTTTTGATCTATTATTCACAAGACTTTAACCCAATGTCCCTAAGGGTATTGTAAGGATATCTCAATAGAAAGATTGCGGAAAAATGACGTTTTCGTATTAGTCGCAAGGCGGAAACTTAAGGAGTTCTTCAACTTTGAAGTTGGAACTTGAAGATGGGTTCTTCATAGGCCTCTAAGGAGTGCTTAGAGCGGATTGGAACATAAGTAAAGGAGCTAAGAATTGCTAAGGCGCGATTTTGAATCTTGGATATTTTAAGGGCTTATAAAGGTATAAATCTTGTCGTTTTAGCAATTAAAGTTTACTTATCATTGTAGCTACGGATATTATCAAGCATGAGATGTTTAGTATGAAGTTTGATAATTATATTGGCTATTGGAACCCTAATCCGAAAACTAGCATGTTTAGCCTTAAGATTACAATTCGAGTTGATTATTAGTTTAAGTCGTCGCATGTTGTATAAAGAAGGAAATTGTAGTTGTTGAAGTTGTTTATGACTATATAACATGTTTGACCTTAGAACTTGGAATTGGAAAAGGTTTGGAAAAGACTTTGAATTGTTGGTTATTGTTGGCCGAGAATGGCTAGTAAGTATTAAACTACTTGGTATGAATTGTGGGGCGGAATTTTACACGTATTGTAAGGCGTGTAATCCCATTTATTTGGTTGTTGTTTTGAGCCTTAGATGTGGCGTGTTGGTTATTGTATTCGGCCTTGAAAAAGGTGGCAAAGTGAGTAGAAACAAAGGAAGTGCTGCCCGATTTTCCGTAGAATTAGAGACCGTATACTTAGTATTATTCTACGTTAGAGACTAGAAGTTGATAGTCTTTTTGTGACCATTATAGGTTGACACTTCTACGTGCGGTGTATTCGGCTTAGCTTGTGGATTTAGCCGAAAAGGTATGTGAACTATCTCCTCTTCTAGCATGATTCCTTAAGATAAAGAAAGTATGTCCTACTCCTTAAATGATCCATTCCTTGGTTGTATTTGGTTTGCCTAAAATAGAATTCGTTCTATGTACTCCCTTGATTGTACTTTGATGTCAAATTGTAAGTTGTATAATCCATTTCCTTAGTGAAGTTTGGATTCTTAAAAGTGAAAGTATTTTACTTAAAGTACATAGAGTCTTGAAAGGGAAGTGGTTTCCAAACCTTTTGGCTAGTGCCTTAGTTTCAAAACCTAATGGTCGTTCTAATGACTTTAGGGGAGTCAAAGGAGTGATTTACTTAATTGTTTTAAAAGAGGAGAAATGACATGATTTAAGAGAAGTAACTTGTTTTAAAGGTGTGAGTTACTTGAGGTTTAAAAGTAGAAGAAACTTGTTTTCTAATTATTAAGAGACTTGAAGTATTTTGAAAGTTAAGAACTTGATTTGTAAGTATGTGATACTTGGTTTTAAGTATAAGTCTCTTGGTTATAAAAAGGAATGAATATGTATAAAACCCTAAAGGGTTATAACGGCTTTATGGGAAGTTGGTTATAACAGCTTTATGGAAGGTTAAGAAAGTTATCTATTTTGATTATTGGGCATAAGTTGCCTAGATTGTGAAAATTTGAAGTTACTTGATTTCAAGCTTTGAAATGAGTTTTCTAAAAGTGTAGTAACTTACTTTGAAAAATAGACACACCTTGATACTACGGGTGTTAGTATCTTGGGGTTTTACATTAAAATGAGTCTTTTGAAAAGAATGTACGTACGTAGTACTTTGGCTTGGTTAATTGAGAATTATTCTATGTGTGCCTTGATAAGTACTTTGGCTTGATTAATTGAGAATTATTCTATGTGTGCCTTGATAAGTACTTTGGCTTGATTAATTGAGAATTGCCTATATGTGCTGGTGATAGCCTTTGAGTGCAAGTATTATGTTTTATTACGTTGCCGCGACTCTCGGTTGGAGGGTCGGCTGCCTTGTTGTAAGTTTACTTGGACGTACCGACAGTGAGGTGGGATTCCACGGGTATGCTTCCATTATTTGTGTTACCCTACGGTCATGCTTATACGATGTGGGATGCCGGGGCATGCGACCGCGAGGGATACCCTATGGTCATGCTTATACGATGTGGGATGTCGGGGCATGCGACCACGAGGGATACTCCTTGGACATGCTTATACGATGTGGGATTCCGGGGCATGTGACGAGTCGGTTAGATTCCGGTTGTTTGTGTTACCCTACGGTCATGCTTATACGATGTGGGATGCCGGGGCAAGCGACCGCGAGGGATACCCTATGGTCATGCTTATACGATGTGGGATGCTGGGGCATGCGACCACGAGGGATACTCCTTGGACATGCTTATACGATGTGGGATTCCGGGGCATGTGACCAGGAGTCGGGTTAGATTCCCGGATTTGTTTGTGTTACCCTACGGTCATGCTTATACGATGTGGGATGCCGGGGCATGCGACCGCGAGGGATACCCTATGGTCATGCTTATACGATGTGGGATGCCGGGGCATGCGACCACGAGGGATACTCCTTGGATATGCTTATTGGTGTTACATTATATCATGGACTGCCGGCAGTGAGAAAGGATTCCACGGGCATGATTGATATTATGGGCGTGAGACCCATAGTTATATTTGAATAGTGACTTTGAGGGCATGCGTCCCTGACTTGATATAACTGCTTATGTATTGTAATCGTAGGTTGGCTATCATACATGTCTCTGTTTTGTTTAGATTGTTATGATTTCATTCTGATTTCATCGTTCACATACTTGGTACATTCTTCGTATTGACCTCCTTCGGGGGGCTGCGTTCATGCCGCAGGTTTAGGTACGTTGTTTGGTGATCTGCAGGTGTAGGACCCTGCTCGGAGTTTTTGGGTAGCTCCCTCTGTTCAGGAGTTTATCTTTTTGGTATAGTTCCTTCAGGCTTTTGTACGGTTATGGGTACGGCGGGGCCTTGTCCCGTCATATTTCAGTCAAACTCTGAGAGGTCTCTATTCATATGTGGGATTGGACTCATGTACAGTGTAGTGTCTTTTGAGTATGTATATTATATGGCAGCCTTATCGGCTTTGCCCTTGTACGTATGTTGGTTTTAAAAAAAAAATGAGGTGTTATTTAATTTCCGCAGTTTTACTTAGTTGTTAAGGTAGAAGGGTGCCCAGGTAGGGCACCAGTCACGGGCCCGGGGTTCGGGGCGTGACACTAATAACACAGCTCTACTGCACGATCTCAGAATGAGAAGAATGGAAACCAATCCTAAATATCCTGTAGCCTCCTGATTATAAGTGTGGTGCACAACACACCGATAAGCAAGACTCTACTAGACACGGTCTGTAGACTTTTTCCGCGACTGGTGCCCTACCTGGGCACCCTTACAGGTATACATCAAAGATAACCAGCAGATTATAAATAAAGCTCATAGACATGCAGTAATGTGAAATAAAAACCAGGCTAGCCGATAAGGCCACCTTCCTGCATATATACATAACAAAGGGATACATCTTTTACAAGTCCAACCCACAAAACATGACTACATACCTCTAAGAGCGGGACAGGGTCCCGCCATACCCCTGAATATACATAAATCTACAACAACAGGGATCCGTACCAAAAGGTAAGCCTCCGAAGTAATGGAGCTTCCCAAAAGCTGAACAGTGATCCTAAGAGTGAGGATCAACAACCTATTTACCTCTACCTGCGGCATGAACGCAACCCCCGAGGAAAGGGGGTCAGTACAAAACATGTACCAAGTATATGAAACTGAAAGTATTGTAATGAAATTATATAGTCTAAAATAAAGCTGGAGACATGTATAACCAAATTAACAGTATACTGTGTCTTACTAATAATGAGAGTAAATAAGAGTAAACCTTACTGTTTAAAAATAGGAAGCTTATGATCAAACTAGGGCCACCCGCCCGTAGTATCATTATGTAATCCTACTCCTGGGACTATTTCGCCCGCATAGGTCTTGTGAACCCGCATGAGGCAATTTGCCTCGCATGGGACTATTTCACCTGCATAGGACTATTTCACCAGCATGGACCTTGTGGGCCCGCAATGAGCATATACGCCATACTCGCATCGTGGGGTGCAAATTCATGGAAATGCAAAATGCAACATGACCCGGGGATTAACCCCGTAATAAATAATATAACACTAGCACTAACGGCTATCAGGAACAACATATGCAAGTTAGCAATCTTTAACTCTCATTAATTAAACTTAAGGCACTATCATGTAAAATTCGGGAATTTAACCCCAAAGTACTACGTACTTCTATTCTTTTAAAAAGAACCCTTTTCATATAAAATCCACAAGATACTAACACCCGTAGTATCAAGGCATGTCTATTTTTCAAATCAAGTTACTACACCTTTAAAAATTCATTTCAAGGCTTTGAGACCAAGTGACTTCTACTTTCCAAACTCAAGTAACATATACCTTTAAATCAAGTTACTTATACTCTTTAAGTCAAGTATCGTATACTTTCAAAAATCAAATTATTTATTCTTTTTTAAATCATTCAAGTAAACCAATCTTTTAACTTCCCAAAAAGTCGTTATAACTAAGTATAAGGTCTCTTATTCTACGAAAAATTGGCCAGCACTTCCCCTGTTTTTACGTACTTTTCCACATTTTTCAAGGCCCGAAATCAATAACCAATACGCCACATTTAAGGCACAACCAATCAAACAATAATACAACATTAGTCCTTTTTCAATTTTTTAATCCAAGTCGTTACTCCAACATATTAATACGGCATAACAATTATAACAACTAAATTCCCTTTCTTGTATAATGATCGGTGTATTTTATATACACCTTTTGAGTCATTTTTAGTTAGTCTTTTGCCCATTTTTGTACAAATACATGTCGTCTTAGGATAGATTTTCTTTCTTTTGAGTCATATTGGTTAAAAGTGGCTCATTGGCGAAAAGGGAGCAAAAAGATGGCAGAAACAGAGGTCCCAGAGCTCAAAAAGCGAGAAAGTTGGCGAAAGGCACGAGCAGGCGGCGCGCCAGCCAGCCAGTCGAGCGCCACAGCCCAATTTACTGAGACTTGCGCAGCGATTTGGTCGCGGCGCCAGATTGCAGGCCGCGCACCGAGGCGAAAAGCATCAAATTTGAATGGAATGGCCAAGGCACAAGGAAACTGAAAACGGTGGAGGCTATAAAAAGCAGTCTTTAGGTCAGAATTAAGGGTTCCAAAGTGCAGAGCTTTAGGCGCCACGACGCCGAATCTCAGGGTCGCGGCGCCCTGAGCCCAGAAGGCGAAATAAGGCTGGAAGCTGTTGTGAACGCACCCCAGGTGAAGATACCATACCCCCAGAGGCTAAAAACAAGTGCTCTTGACAAACAGTTCTCTAAATTTTTGGAAATTCTCAAACAATTGCAACTCAATATCCCGTTTGCTGAGGCACTAGAGCAGATGCCAAGTTATGTAAAGTTCATGAAGGATATTCTTAGCAAAAAGAGGAGGATAGAGGACTACGAAACAGTGGTGTTGACTGAAGAATGCAGTGCAATCCTACAGATAAAGCTACCTCAGAAATTAAAAGATCCTGGGAGCTTCACCATCCCATGCACTATTGGAAAGTTTGAGTGTCAGAAGACGTTGTGTGATCTGGGGGAAGGCATAAATTTGATGCCCTACCTAGTGTTTTTCAAACTTGGAATGGGAGAAGTCAAACCTACAAACATCACTTTGCAGTTAGCTGACCGCTCCATAGTCCATCCTAGAGGAGTCATCGAGGATGTGTTGGTAAAGGTGGACAAGTTCATCTTTCCCGCTGATTTCATCATCATATACATAAGAGATAACGACATAATCCCCATCATACTTGGAAGACCCTTCCTAGCCACATGACAGGCTCTCATCGATGTTCACAAAGGGGAGCTGAAACTTCGGGTGGAAGAAGAAGAGGTGATTTTCAATGTTTTTCGGACAGCAACCTTCCCAGATGCAAGTGGCAACTGCTTCGCCATTGACAAAATCGAAGATGCGATTAATCGGAAAAGGGTGAAAATGCGATACACTTGAAGATCTGACGGATGGGATGATAGTAGTGGAAACGACCCAAGGCTGATGGAGTATGCAAATTGGATGAATTCCTATGAGAAATGTGATAAGAAGAGATATGAAGAGCTTGGGCAGATGCCAGAGAGATCAGTACCATCCACAGAAAAGGCTTCAGAGTTAGAGTTAAAAATTATACCCGATCATTTACAGTACCAATATCTAGGTGAAGATCAATCATTACCAGCGATCATCTCATGTCATCTATCCACAGTAGAGATTGAGAAGTTGTTGAGAGTACTGAGGGCTCACAAGCATGTCATCGGGTGGACATTAGCAGACATAAAGGGGATAAGTCCGTCAACAGTAATGCACAAGATCCGTCTTGATGAGGAGAGCAGACCCTCCATTGAGGTACAGAGGAGACTAAACCCAAACATGAAAGAGGTAGTCAGAAAAGAAATCATGAAATGGCTCGATGCGGGAGTAATTTATCCTATATCTGACAGTGCATGGGTGAGTCCAGTACAAGTGGTGCCCAAAAAGGGTGGTATGACAGTAGTGACCAACGAAAGGAATGAGCTCATCCCATCTAGAACAGTTACTGGGTGGAGAATCTGCATTGACTATCGCAAGTTGAACAAGGCGACCAGAAAAGACCACTTCCCGTTGTCATTTCTAGATCAGATGTTGGATAGACTTGCGGGGCACAACTACTACTGCTTTTTGACAGGTTACTCAGGGTATCATCAGATTGCGATAGCACCAGAAGATCAGGAAAAGACAACATTCACCTGCCCTTTTGGTAAATTTGCATTCAGAAGGATGCTATTTGGGCTTTGCAATGCACCTGCGACCTTTCAGAGGTGTATGATGGCAATTTTCTCGGACATGGTGGAAAGAACTATAGATATTTTCATGGATGATTTCTCGGTCTTTGGGCCCTCATTCGACGAGTGTTTGAGGCACTTGGAAGTCGTGTTAAAACGATGTGAAGAGTCCAACCTTGTGCTGAACTGTGAGAAGTGTCACTTCATGGTAAAAGAGGGGATTGTCCTGGAACACAAAATATCCAACCAAGGTATTGAGGTGGACAAAGCAAAGATCTCAGTAATCGAAAATCTACCACCTCCAGTATCAACAAAAGGGGTCAGAAGTTTCCTTGGGCATGCCGATTTTTATAGAAGATTCATCAATGATTTCTCAAAAGTCTCAAAGCCTCTTTCCACCTTGCTAATGACGGGGGTTTCTTTTGAATTCAATAAGGAATGCATGACCGCTTTTCAGACACTCAAGGAGAAGCTTATCTCAGCGCCCATAGTCATTGCACCAAACTGGGAGCTCCCATTTGAACTAATGTGTGATGCAAGTGATTATGTAGTGGGGAAGTGCTTGGGCAGAGAATCGATAAGGTATTTATATCCATTTACTATGCTAGTAAAACTCTGAATGACGCGAAGTTAAATTACGCGACTACAGAAAAATAATTGCTAGCAATAGTGTATGCATTCGAGAAATTCAGGTCATACTTGATTGGGAATAAGGTGATAGTATACACTGACCACTCTGCCATAAAGTATTTGATGACAAAGAAGGATGCAAAACCTCCCCTCATCCAATGGGTCCTGCTACTACAAGAATTCGACGTGGAGATTCGTGAAAAGAAGGGGACAGAGAACTCAGTTGCAGACCACTTGTCAAGACTTGAGAACACAGAGAGCCAGAACACCAAGGATGTGCAGATAAATGATCACTTCCCAGATGAGCAATTGTTTCAAGTAAGTGCGGTTTTTAAGTTACCTTGGTACGCTGATTTTGTTAATTTTCTTGCAGCTAAGGTAATACCCCCAGGATTGACAAGACAGCAAGTGAAGAGGTTTTATTCCGAAGTAAAACACTACTATTGGGAGGAGCCGATGTTATACAAATACTGCGTCGATCAAGTCATCAAGCGATGTACACCAGAAGAGGAGATGCACTAGATTCTCACTCATTGTCACACCCTACAATGTGGTGGACACTTTGGGGCATCAAGAACAGCGGCAAAGGTACTACAAAGCGGGTTCTATTGGCCAACCCTTTTTAAGGATGCCCACATCTTTGTGAAGAAGTGTGATCGTTGTCAAAGAACAGGGAACATATCAAGACGAAATGAAATGCCTTCGCATGAGATCTTGGAGGTGGAACTATTTGATGTGTGGGGGATCGACTTCATGGGTCCATTCCCATCGTCCTTTGGAAATCAGTAAATTCTTCTGGCAGTGGATTATGTGTCCAAATGGGTAGAAGCGGTAGCCACTAAAGAAAATTACAGTAAGATTGTTCAAAGATTCCTCCAAAAGAATATATTCACAATGTTTGGTACCCCTAGGGCCATCATCAGTGATGAAGGAAGTCACTTTTGCAACAGGCAGCTTAATACATTGCTTTCCCGATATGGAGTCTACCACCGCACCACACTTCCCTATCACCCTCAAGCGAATGGGCAAGCAGAAGTGTCAAACAGGGAAGTGAAGAGCATATTGGAAAAGACGGTGGATGGCTCAAGGAAAGATTGGTCTATCAAACTGGATGACGCACTGTGGGCATACAGAACAACATTCAAAACCCCAATTGGAATGTCACCATATAAGTTAGTTTTTGGTAAAGCATGTCATTTGCCAGTAGAGTTGGAACACAGAGCTTATTGGGCAATGAGGAAGCTGAACATGGATGCCAAGGCAGCAGGGCAGAAGAGGCTGCTACAGCTGAGCGAGTTGGATGAATTCAGACACAACGCCTATGAGAATGCAAAGATCTACAAGGAACGAACTAAAGTATGGCATGATAAGATGTTGATCCCGAAAGACTTCCAAGCAGGACAACAAGTGCTTTTATTCAACTCAAGGTTAAGGCTGTTTCCAGGCAAGCTCAAATCGCGTTGGTCAGGACCATACACTGTGGTAAGAGCATTCCCCTATGGTGCAGTTGAAGTAAAAGGGAGAGAGGGAGCCCCCTTCAAGGTAAACGGACAGAGGTTAAAACTCTATGTGATCAATGAAACGGAATATATGAGCCTAGTAAACCATCTCACTCTAACATGATAAGGAACTTGCATCCAGCTAAAAGACGTTAAAGACAGCGCTACTTGGGAGGAAACCCAAGGTTATTTTATTCTATTTAATTTAATGCAATTAGTTTCAACTTAGAACAGTCTCACGGATGGTATTGTTTGCATGTTGTGATGACAGGTACAGGGCCAAAAATTTGGAGGACAAAAACGGAGAAATAAAAGGAAAAAAAAAATCGGCTCAACGTCGCGGCACCAGTCGCAGGGCCGCGGCGCCAAAAGTCCAGAAGAGCGCTGAAGTTTGGGCGCCGCGGCGCCAAAGCAGAGCGCCACGGCGCTGGAAGTCCAGAGGGTCGCAGAAGTTTGAGCGCCACGACGGAAAATCTGAATTTTGAAGAAGCCCTAATGATCGGTGTATTCTATATACACTTTTTGAGTCGTTTTTAGTTAGTCTTTTGTCCCTTTTTGTACAAATACGTGTCGTCTTAGGATAGATTTTCTTTCTTTTGAGTCAAATTGGTTAAAGTGGCTCTTTGGCGGAAAAGGAACGAAAAGAGGGCAAAAGTGGAGGTTCCAGAGATTAAAATGCGAGAAAGTGGCGAACCAGGCACGGACACGGGCCAGCGCCACGGAGCCTCCAGCCAGCAGAACCAGGCGCCCCGGCGCCCAACATTCAGAGGCGTGCAGAAGTTCCACCGCCGCGGCGCCTCCAGACAGCAGAGTGCAGCGCCGCGGCGCCGACGCGGGAAAAATCGGGTTTTGGACGAGTTTATGGGCCAGGCCTGAAGGAAAACCTTAAGGGCGGTTTGGAGGCTATAAAAAGAGAACCCTAGGCAGTTTTAAAGGGTTCCCTTCTTGCCAATAACACAACACTTCTTGGAGTTCAAGATTGGAGACCATTATTTAGTAATTTCTTTTCTTTCTTTTACTTTATTTCAGTTTTATGTTGGATATTGAATTAGTTCTTGTCATGTCTATGGCTAGGAACTAATTCTAATATAGGGTTTTCCATGTCAATTCACTTGAACCTTATTTTATGAATTAATGCATGTTTATGGTTGTTCTTCTTATTGTTGAGATTTATCCAATAGATGAATTGATTGCTTGGTAATTACTTGATCATTAATTATCATTATTTATATGATTTCCAATCAAACTTCGAAAGGAGGAGGTTGTGAGTATGCTGTAGTTGGGTAGACATAGGTCGAATTGGGGATGAAAATACCTCAATTACTTGTGTAGCATTAATAGGGGTTTTGTTCTTAATCATCCTATAGAGTCATCCTTATCACCGAAAGGTAGAAAGGAGCGCTACTGGGGTTGAGTGTTTATATAGCCTTAACGGGAGTATAAAATGAATTAGTAAACCCGCTATCTCCAAAAGAAGAAGAACCATAGTTAATTGCATTAATAAGTAATATAAGTGGATAGTTGAGGAGACTTGGAAGCCCTATTTCCATCATCACTGAAGTAAAAACATAGTTACTTAGTCTTTATAATTATTAGTCATAATCAACAACTCAAATATCGGTCACCAAATAGATAACAAAGAATAAAAGTTGGTACTTGAACACTAATCCCTGAGGACGATAACTCGGTCTTCAAAGACTATATTACTTGACTCGACAACGTGCACTTGCGTTAAAGTGTGTGCATTAAATCGCGCATCAAGTTTTTGGCGCCGTTGTCGGGGATTGGCGTAGTTCAATATCAATTTTATCTATTCTTAATTTCTAATTTGGTTTTTAATTTTTTATTTTTATTTTCTTTTATTACGTTTTTTTATTTTATTTTTTTGTGAGAACCAGTTGCCGTGATCCGTTGTTGGTTTTGATTCATCTCAGGGATCCTGAAGACATGGATTACTACTATCAATATGATAAATCTCCAACCCCACAAGAAGTAAGGAAGGAGTTACGAGCAGCCATACTCAGTTTTACTAGGTACCAAACTCAGTTCATGGACGAAATGAGAGTGTCCTTGAAGAAGTTGGAAACGCAAATAGGACAACTCGCGGTCATGTTGAACAGCGAAATGCAAGAAAAGCAATCTGCACACGTGGGAGGAAATATGAAAGCACAATGTCAGGCGATTGACCTGAAAAATGCCGAATCAGTGGAGATGGAAAGTTCGAAGAAGAAAGCGCCATGGCGCCGATGAAAGGTGGTCGCGCGCCCATAGCCCGTGGCCAAAAATTGGTAGAAGCTATTGTGAACGCACCCCAGGTGAAGATACCATATCCCCAGAGGCTAAAAACATGTGCTCTTGACAAGCAATTCTCTAAATTTGTGGAAATTCTCAAACAATTGCAACTCAATATCCCGTTTGCTGAAGCACTAGAGCAGATGCCGAGCTATGTAAAGTTCATGAAGGATATTCTTAGCAAAAAGAGGAGGATAGAGGACTACGAAACAGTGGTGTTGACTGAAGAATGTAGTGTCATCCTACAGAGAAAATTACCTCAGAAATTACAAGATCCAGGGAGCTTCACCATACCATGCACCATTGGAAAGTTTGAATGTCAGCAAGCATTGTGCGATCTGGGGGCAAGCATAAATCTGATGCCTTATCTAGTTTTCTGCAAACTTGGAATGGGAGAAGTCAAACCTACAAACATCACTTTGCAGTTAGCTGACCGCTCCATAGTTCATCCTAGAGGAGTCATCGAAGATGTATTGGTGAAGGTGGACAAGTTCATTTTTCCCGCTGATTTTGTTATCTTAGACATAAAAGATAACGACATAATCCCCATCATACTTAGAAGACCCTTCTTAGCCACAGGACAGGCTCTCATCGATGTTCACAAAGGGGAGTTGAAGCTTCGGGTGGAAGAAGAAAAGGTGATTTTCAATGTTTTTCGGGTAGCAACTTTTCCAGATGCCAATGATAACTGCTCGGCCATTGATATTATCGAAGATGCAGTGTCGGCCAAAGGATTCAGAAATGAGGATACGCTTGAAGAAGTACTGACCAAATAGGATGATAGTAGTGGAAGCGACCCAAGGCTGATGGAGTATGCAAATTGGATGAATGCTTATGAGAAATGGGATAGGAGGAGGTATGAAGAGCTTGGGCAGATGCCAGAAAGATCAATACCATCCACAGAGAAGGCTCCAGAGTTAGAGTTAAAAATCCTACCCAATCATTTACAATACCAATATCTAGGTGAAGATAAATGTTACACCCCGTAAGTCCAAGACATGTATAAGAGAATGTACGAAAGGAAACAAGACTTGGAAAAGGATACGAAAGGAAGAATTGTTTTTACGACGGAAAATGTTCCGAACGTCGGAAAGGAAAAATGTTCGTTGTTGGGAATTGGATTCTCAAAATGTATTATTTGAAGAATATGGAACTTATTAAAATTATGGAAATTTATTTTTACGGATTTGGTCACGTGGGGCCCACCCGAGGAATTTTACATTTTTGTGGGGCCCACGAGGGTTACGGAATTTTTATGGACGAATGAGAGGGCGACACGTGGCACTCCCACATGTGGTGTTGGACGAAAATTGCAAGGGTGTTATGGTCATTTGACCTATGTAGAAGATTAGTCTTGCTAGAGCTTGACAAAGTTGACCAAGTCAAGAGCCATTTGGCTTGATCTCTTCCCTCCAATTTTAACAAGTGTTTTTATCCAAGCCCTCCATTGTGTTATAAGTATACTACTAGTAGCAAGACTTGAGCATTCTATACTTAGAAAAATTTTCAAGAAACTTTGAGCTTAGCCAATAGTGCTCTCGACTTACAGACCTCCCACACAAAAAATTTTGTGATTTTGATCCATTAGCCACAAGACTTTAACCCAATGTTCCTAAGGGTGTTGCAAGGTTATCTCAATAGAAAGATTTCGGAAAAACGGAGTTTTCACGTTAGTCGCAAGGCGGAAACTATTGGAGTTCTTCAACTTTGAAGTTGGAACTTGAAGATGGGTTCTTCATAGGCCTCTAAGGAGTGCTTGGAGCGGTTTGGAACCTAAGGAAAGGAGCTAAGAATTGCTAAGGCGACTTTGGAATCTTGGAAATTTTAAGGGCTTTGAAAGGTATAAATTTTGTCGTTTTAGTAGTTAAGACTTACTACTTGTTGTAGCTATGGATTTTAGCAAGCATGTGTTATATAGTATGAAGTTTGATATGTTTATTGGCTATTGGAACCCTAATCCGAAATCTAGCATGTTTAACTTTAAGATTTCAATTCTAGTCGATTATTAGTTTAAGCGTCGCATGTTGTATAAAGAAGGAAAGTGTAGTTGTTGAAGTTGTTTAGACTATATAACATGTTGACCTAAGAACTTGAAATTGGAAAAGGGTTGGAAAAGACTTAGTGTTGCTATGTAAGTTGGCCGAGAATTGGCTAGTGTGCATTAGACTACTTCGTATGAATTGTGGGGCGGAAATTTTACACGTATTGTAAGGCGTGTAATCCCCTTTGTTTGGTTGTTGTTTGGAGCCTTAAATGTGGCTTGTTGGTTATTGTATTCGGCCTTGAAAAAGGTGGCAAAGTGAGTAGAAACAAAGGAAGTGCTGCCCGATTTTCCGTAGAATTAGAGACCAAATACTTAGTATTATTCTACGTTAGAGACTAGAAGATTGATAGTATTGTTGTGACCATTATAGGTTGACACTTCTACGTACGGCGTATTCGGCTTAGCTTGTGGATATTAGCCGAAAAGGTATGTGAACTATCTCCTCTTCTAGCATGATTCCTTAGAATAAAGAAAGTAAGTTCTACTCCTTGAATGATCCATTCCTTGCTTGTATTTGGATTGCCTAAAATAGAATTTGTTCTATGTACTTCCTTGAGTGTACTTTGATGTTTAAATTGTAAGTAGTATAATCCCTTTCCTTAGGGAAGTTTGGATTCTTAAAAGTGAAGGCATTTTTCTTAAAAGTACATAGAGACTTGAAAAGGAAGTGGTTTCCAAATCTTTTGGCTAGTGCCTTAGTTCTAAAACCTAAAGGTCATTATAATGACTTTAGGGGAGTCAAAAGAGTGATTTACTTATTTGATTTAAAAGAGGAGAAATGACATGATTTAAGAGAAGTAACTTGTGCTAAGGGTGAAGTTACTTGAGGTTTAAAAAGTAGAAGAAAACTTGTTTTCTAACTATTAAGAGACTTGAAGTATTTTGAAAGTTAAGAACTTGAATTGTAAGTATGTGATACTTGGTTTTAATAGTATAAGTCTCTTGGTTATTGAAGGAATGGATATGTCTAAAACCATAAAGGGTTATAACGGCTTTATGGGAAGTTGGTTATAACGGCTTTATGGAAGGTTAAGAAAGTTGTCTATTTTGATTAATGGGCATAAGTTGCCAAGATTGTGAAAATTTGAAGTTACTTGATTTCAAGCTTTGAAATGAGCTTTCTAAAAGTGTAGTAACTTACTTTGAAAAATAGACATGCCTTGATACTACGTGTTGGTATCTTGGGGTTTACATAAAAGGAGTCTTTTGAAAAGAATGTATGTACGTAGTACTTTGGCTTGATAAATTGAGAATTTGTCTAAGTGTGCCTTGATAAGTACTTTGACTTGTTAAAAGAGAATTATTCTATGTATGCCTTGATTAGTACTTTGGCTTGATAAATTGAGAATTTGTCTAAGTGTGCCTTGATAAGTACTTTGACTTGTTAAAAGAGAATTATTCTATGTATGCCTTGATTAGTACTTTGGCTTGATAAATTGAGAATTTGTCTAAGTGTGCCTTGATAAGTACTTTGACTTGTTAAAGGAGAATTATTCTATGTATGCCTTGATTAGTACTTTGGCTTGATAAATTGAGAATTTGTCTAAGTGTGCCTTGATAAGTACTTTGACTTGTTAAAAGAGAATTATTCTATGTATGCCTTGATTAGTACTTTGGCTTGATAAAATGAGAATTATCCTATGTGTGCCTTGATAAGTACTTTGGCTTGGTTAATTGAGAACTTGCCTATATGTCTGGTAATAGCCTTTGAGTGCAAGTATTATGTTTTATTAAGTTGTCGCGACTCTCGGTTGAAGAATGGTCGGTCTTGTTGTAAGTTCTTGGGACGCAAACGGTGATGTGGATTCCACGGGTATGCTTCCGCTACTTGTAGTACTTGGTTAAATTCGGATTTTTATAAAAGACATAGTAGTGCTTATGTCTTGTTTGATGGTCGGTCGAGATAGGGTAAGAGTATAAATGAGGGGCAAGCCCCAAGACGTTATACCACCTCCTCCAGGGTAAGAGTATTAGTGAGGGGTAAACCCCCAAGACGCTGTACCACCTGCTTTATGTGTTGTTTGTAACGGTTGAGATCGGGTAAGAGTATAAATCAGCGGCAAGCCCCAAGACGTTATACCACCTCCTCCAGGGTAAGAGTATAAGTGAGGGGTAAACCCCCAAGATGCTATACCACCTGCTTTACCACCTTCTCCAGGGTAAGAGTATAAGTGAGGGGTAAACCCCCAAGATGCTATACCACCGGTGGGACTTGATGTTATGTTATATCATGGACTGCCGGCAGTGAGGAAGGATTCCACGGGCATGATTGATATTATGGGCGTGAGACCCATAGTTATATCTGAGTAGTGACCTTGAGGGCTTGCGTCCCTGACTTGATATGACTGCTTATGTGTTATGTACTGTAGGTTGGATATCATACATGTCTCCTGTGTTATTTAGACTGCTATGATTTTATTACGCATTTCATCGCTCACATACTTGGTACATTCTTCGTACTGACCTCCTTCGGGGGGCTGCGTTCATGCCGCAGGTTTAGGTACGCAGTTCGGTGATCAGCAGGTGTAGGATCCTCGGTGGTTTTGGATAAGCTCCTTCTATTCCGAGTTTATCTTTGGTATATGTCCTTCAAGATGCACTTTGTATAGTTTTGGGTACGCGGGCCTTGTCCGTCATAGTTCGATTTAACTCCTAGAGGTGCAGATTCATATGTGGGATTGGACTCATGTACGGTGTAGTGTCTTTTGTTTATGTATGTATGGCAGCCTTGTCGGCTTTTCCCTTGCACGTACGTTTGTTTTAAAAAAAAATGGGGTGTTATTTCAGTTCCGCAACTTACTTGTATTGTTAAGGTAGAAGGGTGCTGTGTAGGGCACGACCACGCCCGGGTTCGGCCGTGACATAGTGGTATCAGAGCAGTCAGTCCTCGGAATGTCTACAGACCGTGTCTAGTACAGTCTTGATTATCGGTGTGTTGCACGCCACACCCATAAACAGGAGGCTACAGGATATTTAAGAGCTGGTTTTTATTCTTCTCACTCTGAGATCATGCCATAGAGTTGTGTTATTAAGATAATTCCTCTCTGACGTATTGTTGTTACTGCTTATGCCTCCGAGGGCAACACCGCCCGAAGGGCAAAGGAGTAGCAAAGAGCTACTAGTCGACTCAGAGAGTTGATAGGGCTTATGCCTGTGGTATACTGGATGTTGTTCCAATGGCGAGTCCTTCGCGCCAGTTTGAGGCCCAAAGACCAGAGCCTCCAGGTTTCTGCAGGAGAAGACTATAGGATCGTGAGGAAAGCCGTTGTGTTATTGACCAAGATAGCGGTGCTAGCAATAGAAGTGATAGTACCCCAGAGGTAGGGATACTTTGATTAGTAAGTGAGAAGTAAGAATGTTGACAAGAATGATAGGTGAACTGAGACTATAGTTGTATAAAGTTCACAAGTTGTAAATACCCCGTATAAGTGTAAGACCGATAGGGAAGATTGTGCAGTAGAAATACTTTGGCTTATGAGACGAACCTCCAGTGAATAGGGGGTAAGGTAAGAAGTACCTTGAGATAAGAGAGAGATTTATTCCAGACTAAGAACGAGAAGTTAAGTGTGATGATGAGTCGGGTTATGGACTCATTTCGGGTCAGCCGATAGTTTGGAATGGGGTGATGTCAGTGAGAAATGGTCCCGTTATGTGGTAGGGTCCTGGGGATGCCAGGCCCAAGTTTAGTTAATCGTTGTACGAGTTTCTGGACGCGCTCCACCGGAACTAGGTCGTAAGGACCGAGAAAAGCCTTATCGGGAATGTAAGTAACAATATGGCCAAGTTGGTTAGTAACTCCAAGGATTGGGGAACAGAAACAAAATTTGAGATTTTGTACGTGTACTGGATGAGTTTGAAAATACGAGAAAGTATGACAAGTAGGGAAAGAAAGGAACCTCTAAGGATCCCGTGTTTGGGAAGACTGTAACCTTTGAGTTTTGTGAGAAGGGACCACGGACGGAAGGTCCATTATTATGTTTACGTATGTTATGTGGCCGTGTGTGGCATCGTTGGTCTTGTGCGCTTTGATTGATAGGCATAGTATAGAGTTTATGCCGGAGTTTGTATAGCTTGATAACCGACTAAGAACATTCGGGGACGAATGTTTCTAAGGGGGGAAGAATGTTACACCCCGTAAGTCCAAGACATGTATAAGAGAATGTACGAAAGGAAACAAGACTTGGAAAAGGATACGAAAGGAAGAATTGTTTTTACGACGGAAAATGTTCCGAACGTCGGAAAGGAAAAATGTTCGTTGTTGGGAATTGGATTCTCAAAATGTATTATTTGAAGAATATGGAACTTATTAAAATTATGGAAATTTATTTTTACGATTTGGTCACGTGGGCCCACCCGAGGAATTTTACATTTTTGTGGGGCGAGGGTTACTGAATTTTATGGACGAATGAGAGGCGACACGTGGCACTCCACATGTGGTGTTGGACGAAAATTGCAAGGGTTTTATGGTCATTTGACCTATGTAGAAGATTAGTCTTGCTAGAGCTTGACAAAGTTGACCAAGTCAAGAGCCATTTGGCTTGATCTCTTCCTTCCAATTTTAACAAGTGTTTTTATCCAAGCCCTCCATTGTGTTATAAGTATACTACTAGTAGCAAGACTTGAGCATTCTATACTTAGAAAAAAATTTCAAGAAACTTTGAGCTTAGCCAATAGTGCTCTCGGCTTAGTGCACCTCCCACACAAAAAATTTTGTGATTTTGATCCATTAGCCACAAGACTTTAACCCAATGTTCCTAAGGGTGTTGCAAGGTTATCTCAATAGAAAGATTTCGGAAAAACGGAGTTTTCACGTTAGTCGCAAGGCGGAAACTATTGGAGTTCTTCAACTTTGAAGTTGGAACTTGAAGATGGGTTCTTCATAGGCCTCTAAGGAGTGCTTGGAGCGGTTTGGAACCTAAGGAAAGGAGCTAAGAATTGCTAAGGCGCGACTTTGGAATCTTGGAAATTTTAAGGGCTTTGAAAGGTATAAATTTTGTCGTTTTAGTAGTTAAGACTTACTACTTGTTGTAGCTATGGATTTTAGCAAGCATGTGTTATATAGTATGAAGTTTGATATGTTTATTGGCTATTGGAACCCTAATCCGAAATCTAGCATGTTTAACTTTAAGATTTCAATTCTAGTCGATTATTAGTTTAAGCGTCGCATGTTGTATAAAGAAGGAAAGTGTAGTTGTTGAAGTTGTTTAGACTATATAACATGTTGACCTAAGAACTTGAAATTGGAAAAGGGTTGGAAAAGACTTAGTGTTGCTATGTAAGTTGGCCGAGAATTGGCTAGTGTGCATTAGACTACTTCGTATGAATTGTGGGGCGGAAATTTTACACGTATTGTAAGGCGTGTAATCCCCTTTGTTTGGTTGTTGTTTGGAGCCTTAAATGTGGCTTGTTGGTTATTGTATTCGGCCTTGAAAAAGGTGGCAAAGTGAGTAGAAACAAAGGAAGTGCTGCCCGATTTTCCGTAGAATTAGAGACCAAATACTTAGTATTATTCTACGTTAGAGACTAGAAGATTGATAGTATTGTTGTGACCATTATAGGTTGACACATCTACGCATGCAGCGATTCGGCCTAGCTTGTGGATATTAGCGAAAGGTATGTGAACTATCTCCTCTAGCATGATTCCTTAGAATAAAGAAAGTAAGTTCTACTCCTTGAATGATCCAGTCCTTGCTTGTATTTGGATTGCCTAAAATAGAATTTGTTCTATGTACTTCCTTGAGTGTACTTTGATGTTTAAATTGTAAGTAGTATAATCCCTTTCCTTAGGGAAGTTTGGATTCTTAAAAGTGAAGGCATTTTTCTTAAAAGTACATAGAGACTTGAAAAGGAAGTGGTTTCCAAATCTTTTGGCTAGTGCCTTAGTTCTAAAACCTAAAGGTCATTATAATGACTTTAGGGGAGTCAAAAGAGTGATTTACTTATTTGATTTAAAAGAGGAGAAATGACATGATTTAAGAGAAGTAACTTGTGCTAAGGGTGAAGTTACTTGAGGTTTAAAAAGTAGAAGAAAACTTGTTTTCTAACTATTAGAGACTTGAAGTATTTTGAAAGTTAAGAACTTGAATTGTAAGTATGTGATACTTGGTTTTAATAGTATAAGTCTCTTGGTTATCAAGGAATGGATATGTCTAAAACCATAAAGGGTTATAACGGCTTTATGGGAAGTTGGTTATAACGGCTTTATGGAAGGTTAAGAAAGTTGTCTATTTTGATTAATGGGCATAAGTTGCCAAGATTGTGAAAATTTGAAGTTACTTGATTTCAAGCTTTGAAATGAGCTTTCTAAAAGTGTAGTAACTTACTTTGAAAAATAGACATGCCTTGATACTACGGGTGTTGGTATCTTGGGGTTTACATAAAAAGGAGTCTTTTGAAAAGAATGTACGTACGTAGTACTTTGGCTTGATAAATTGAGAATTTGTCTAAGTGTGCCTTGATAAGTACTTTGACTTGTTAAAAGAGAATTATTCTATGTATGCCTTGATTAGTACTTTGGCTTGATAAATTGAGAATTTGTCTAAGTGTGCCTTGATAAGTACTTTGACTTGTTAAAAGAGAATTATTCTATGTATGCCTTGATTAGTACTTTGGCTTGATAAATTGAGAATTTGTCTAAGTGCCTTGATAAGTACTTTGACTTGTTAAAGGAGAATTATTCTATGTATGCCTTGATTAGTACTTTGGCTTGATAAATTGAGAATTTGTCTAAGTGTGCCTTGATAAGTACTTTGACTTGTTAAAAGAGAATTATTCTATGTATGCCTTGATTAGTACTTTGGATTGATAAAACGAATTATCCTATGTGTGCCTTGATAAGTACTTTGGCTTGGTTAATTGAGAAATTGCCTATATGTACGGTAATAGCCTTTGAGTGCAAGTATTATGTTTTATTAAGTTGTCGCGACTCGGTTGAAGGGTCATGTCTTGTTGTAAGTTCTTGGGACGCATCGACAGCTGATGTGGGATTCCACGTATGCTTCCGCTACTTGTAGTACTTGGGTTAAATTCGGATTTTTATGTAAGACATAGTAGTGCTTATGTCTTGTTTGATGGTCGGTCGAGATAGGGTAAGAGTATAAATGAGGCAAGCCCCAAGACGTTATACCACCTCCTCCGGGGTAAGAGTACATCGAGGGTAAACCCCAAGACGCTGTACCACCCGCTTTATGTGTTGTTTGTGACGGTTGAGATAGGGTAAGAGTATAAATGGCGGCAAGCCCCAAGACGTTATACCACCTCCTCCGGGGTAAGAGTATAAGTGAGGTAAACCCCAAGATGCAATACCACCGCTTTACCACCTTCTCGCGGTAAGAGTATAAGTGAGGTAAACCCCAAGATGCTATACCACCGGTGGGACTTGATGTTATGTTATATCATGGATCACGGCAGTGGCGGAAGGATTCCACGCATGATTGATATTATGGGCGTGAGACCCATAGTTATATCTCGAGTAGTGACTTGAGGGCTTGCGTCCACGACTTGATATGATCGCATGTGTTATGTCGAGGTTGGATATCATACATGTCTCTGTGTTATTTAGATCGCTATGATTTTATTACGCATTTCATCGCTCACATACTTGGTACATTCTTCGCATCGACTCCTTCGGCCGCGTTTCATGCCGCAGTTTAGGTACGCAGTCGGTGATCGGCAGTGTAGGATTACGCTCGTGGTTTTGGATAAGCTCCTTCTATTCCGAGTTTATCTTTGGTATATGTCCTTCAAGATGACTTTGTATAGTTTTAGATGCAGCGGGCCTTGTCCCGTCATAGTTCAGTTTAACTCCTAGAGGTCTGTATTCATATGTGGGATTGGACTCATGTACGGTGTAGTGTCTTTTGTTTATGTATGTATGGCAGTCTTGTCGGCTTTTCCCTTGCACGTACGTTTGTTTTAAAAAAAAAATGGGGTGTTATTTCAGTTCCGCAACTTACTTGTATTGTTAAGGTAGAAGGGTGCCCAGGTAGGGCACCAGTCACGGGCCCGGGGTTCGGGCTGTGACAATAAATCCTTACCAGTGATCATTTCATGCCACCTATCCACAGCAGAGACTGATAAGTTGCTGAGAGTGCTGAGGGCTCACAAGTGTGCCATTGGGTGGACATTAGCAGACATAAAGGGGATAAGTCCATCAACAGTAATGCATAAGATTCGTCTAGATGAGGAGAGAAGACCATCCATCGAGGCACAAAGGCGGCTAAACCCAAACATGAAAGAGGTAGTCAGAAAGGAAATCCTGAAATGGCTCGATGCGGGAGTAATTTATCCTATATCTGACAGCGCATGGATGAGTCCAGTACAAGTCGTACCCAAAAAGGGTGGAATGACAGTGGTGACCAACGAGAGGAACGAGCTCATTCCTTCTAGAACAGTTACTGGATGGAGAATCTGCATTGACTATCGCAAGTTGAACAAGGCAACCAGAAAAGACAACTTTCCGCTGCCATTTCTAGATCAGATGTTGGATAGACTTGCGGGGCACAACTACTATCGCTTTACGGATGGGTACTGTGGTATCATCAGATTGCGATAGCACCAGAAGATCAGGAGAAGACAACATTCACCTGCCCTTTTGGTACATTTGCATTCAGAAGGATGTCATTCGGGCTTTGCAATGCACCTGCGACCTTTCAGAGGTGTATGATGGCAATTTTTTCAGACATGGTGGAGAGGACTATAGAGATCTTTATGGATGATTTTTCGGTCTTTGGAGCATCGTTCGATGAATGTTTGAGGCACTTAGAAGCAGTGTTAAGCCGATGTGAAGAATCTAACCTTGTGCTAAACTGGGAGAAGTGTCATTTCATGGTAACAGATGGGATTGTCCTGGGACACAAAATATCAAACCAAGGTATTGAGGTAGACAAAGCAAAGATTTCAGTAATCGAAAATTTCCCACCTCCAGTATCAACAAAAGGAGTCAGAAGTTTCCTTGGGCATGAGGGTTTCTATAGAAGATTCATCAAGGATTTTTCAAAGGTTTCAAAATCCCTTTCCACATTGCTAATGACGGGGGTTGCTTTTGACTTCAATAAGGAATGCTTGACCGCTTTTCAGACACTCAAGGAGAAGCTTATTTCAGCACCCATAGTCATTGCACCAAACTGGGAGCTCCCATTCGAAATAATGTGTGATGCAAGCGATTATGCAGTGGGAGTAGTGCTTGAACAGAGAATCGACAAGGTATTTAGATCCATTTACTATGCTAGTAAAACTCTGAATGACGCACAGTTAAATTATGCGACTACAGAAAAAGAATTACTAGCAATAGTGTATGCATTTGAGAAATTCAGGCCAGACTTGATTGGAAATAAGGTGATAGTATACACTGACCATTCTGCCATAAAGTACTTGATGACAAAGAAGGATGCAAAACCTCGCCTCATTCGATGGGTCTTGCTACTACAAGAATTCTACGTGGAAATTCGTGATAAAAAGGAACAGAGAATTCAGTTGCCGACCACTTGTCAAGGCTGGAGAACACAGAGAGCCAGAACACCAAGGATGTGCAAATAAATGATCACTTTCCAGACGAGCAATTGTTTCAAGTAAGTGCGAATTTTAATTTACCTTGGTACGCTGATTTTATTAATTTTCTTGCAGCTAAGGTAATACCCCCAGAATTGACAAGACAGCAAGTGAAAAGGTTTTACTCCGAAGTAAAGCACTACTATTGGGAGGAGCCGATGTTATACAAACACTGTGCCGATCAAGTCATCAGGCGATGTATACCAGAGGAGGAGATGCACCAGATTCTCACTCATTGCCATACCCTACCATGTGGTGGACACTTTGGGGCATCAAGAACAGCGGCAAAGGTACTGCAAAGCGGGTTCTATTGGCCAACACTTTTTAAGGATGCCCATGCCTTTGTGAAGAGATGTGATAGTTGTCAGAGAACAGGGAACATTTCAAGACGAAATGAAATGCCTTCGCAAGGGATATTGGAAGTGGAACTATTTGATGTGTGGGGAATCGATTTCATGGGTCCATTCCCGCCGTCCTTTGGAAATCAATATATCCTTCTGGCAGTGGACTATGTGTCCAAATGGGTAGAAGCAGTAGCCACAAAAGAAAACGACAGTAAGACTGTGCAAAGATTCCTTCAAAAGAATATTTTCACAAGGTTCGGCACTCCGAGGGCCATCATCGATTTAACTAAGTCATTTTTGCAACAAGCGGTGAATTCATTGCTTTCCGATATGGAGTCTACCATCAGACCACAACCGCCTACCACCTCGCGAATGGGCAAGGTAAGTGTCAAATAGGGAAGTGAAGAGCATATTGGAAAAGACAGTGAATAGCTCAAGGAAAGATTGGTCTATCAAACTGGATGACGCACTATGGGCATACAGAACAGCATTCAAAACACCAATAGGAATGTCACCATATAAATTAGTTTTTGGTAAGGCATGTCATTTGCCAGTAGAGTTGGAGCATAGAGCGTATTGGGCAATGAGGAAGCTAAACATGGATGCCAAAGCAGCAGGTCAGAAGAGGGTACTACAGCTGAGTGAGTTGGATGAATTCAGGCACAACGCCTATGAGATTGCAAAAATCTACATGGAACGAACGAAAGTATGGCACGACAAGAGGCTGATACCAAAAGACTTCCAAGAAGGACAACAAGTGCTTTAATTCAACTCAAGGTTAAAATTGTTTTCAGGAAAGTTAAAATCGCGTTGGACAGGACCATACACGGTGGTAAGAGTATTCCCATATGGTGCAGTTGAAGTAAAAGGGAGAGAGGGAGCCTCATTCAAGGTAAACGGACAGAGGTTAAAACCCTATTTGATCAATGAAATGGAATATATGAACTTAGTAACCTCTCTCACCCTAAAATGATAAGGAACCTGCGTCCGGCTAAAAGACGTTAAAGACAGCGCTACTTGGGAGGCAACCCAAGGTATTTCAATTTATTTACTTTAATGCAGTTAGTCTTTACTTAGAACAGTCTCACGGAGGTATTGTTTTGTGTTGTGATATCAGGTACAGGGCCAAGAACTTGGAGGGCAAAAAAAAAAAAACTGAAGATAAGCCAAGGATTTCCAGAAAATCGGCAGGGGGTCGCGGCGCCAAAAGATCAGAAGAGATCAGAAGTTTGAGCGTCGCGGCGCCCATTTTCAGGGCCGCGGCGCCGAGGCGTAAATCCAGATATTAAAAGACGCCCTAATCCGACGGCCCTTTCTCCAAATCAAAAATCCTGAGCCCCTCCCCTCTCACGGGATTCAGAAACACTATCAACCGCCACCGCCATCATTTTTAAACCAAGTTTGTAAGTGTCTTGTTTCTTTTATTGTCTTTGAGTCTTGCACACATTGGGGACAATGTGTGATTTATGTTTGGGAGGGTGTCTTATTGTTGTAGTATGTTTGAGTCTTTTTGATTTGTTGTGTATTTTTGAGTCATAAATTTTTTTTTCTTGTCTGTCAAAGATCATGCATGTTGTAGTTACTAGAAACACCTAGTGAAGTAAGGTTGAATAATTTAACGAAATTAGAAGCAACTATCTAAACACTTAGGTTAGATATGCCAAAAACTCATGAAATCTGTCTAATTGGGGTTTCTTGCTTGAATTGTGCATGTTAAAAGATTAAAACATATGTGTATGATTGTTTGCTATTTGAGGCGAAATAGTTAGGATATGCATGTTAGGGAGATGACTCAGGCATTTCTTTGTTAGTCAATTCTTACCACTCTTTTTTATCCCTGACATTAAAAATATCTCTAGTCAGCCCCGTTGAGCCTAAATATTAAACTTTTTCTTTGACACCCTATATTTCCACACATGTGTCATAAGTAAAAATGTGAAATAGTTGAAATAGAATGTGTTAAAAAAGAGACAAAAAGATCGAACAAGTTTGATGCACTCCAATAAAAAGTAATAAGAAATAGGCAAAATCCTATGTTTGGGGGTGCTTGTTATTATAATACACTTCACGCTCTCAAAACAAAAGAGGGGAAAGATAGATATGGAGTGAAGGAAAGAAACAAAAGAAAAGAAAAACATTGAAAAGCTAAAGAGCTTATGGTACACAAAATGAGCCGAAATGCCTATTTTTACCTACCCATGCCTAAGCCTACATTACAACCCTGAAAAGTCCTGAAGATCTCTTATATGCATATACATGATTAGTGGAGAATAGCAAGTAAAAATGCCATAGGATTTTTGAAATTAACATGCATGATTCAGTATTTTGACTTCCATTAAGTGTGATAAAAATGAGTTTGCGAAATATCTAGCTTAATGTGTTTAGAATGCTAAATTTCATGCTATATGTTCCTGCATATTATTCTGCTAACCTTCATGTTTTTCTAAGTAACACCGATGCAGCAAAGTGATCAATGTCATTGAGTTTTTCTATTTTCTTTTTCCTTGAGTCTTTATTTCTTTCTTTTGATCTTTGCTCGAGGGCGAGCAAAAGTTAAGTTTGGGGGTATTTGATCGGTGTATTTTATATACACTTTTTGAGTCGTTTTTAGTTAGTCTTTTGTCCCTTTTTGTACAAATATGTGTCGTCTTAGGATAGATTTTCTTTCTTTTTAGTCAAATTAGTTAAAGTGGCTCTTTGGCGGAAAAGGAGCGAAAAGAGGGCAAAAGTGGAGGTTCCAGAGCTTAAAATGCGAGAAAGTGGCGAACCAGGCACGGACATGGGCGCCTCATGGCGCCTCAGCCAATGAACCAGCGGCCGCCCAACATTCAGAGGCGCAGGTTCCAGCGCGCGCTCGAACAGAGGCAGTGGCCGCGCGCTAATCATCGTAAAGCCGAGAACTTCTGCGCGCGCCAAGAGCGTGCCGGCGCCGACGCGGAATAATCGTGTTTTGATGATTTTATGGGTCGAACTGAAGGAAAACCTTAAGGGCGGTTTGGAGGCTATAAAAAGAGAACCCTGGCGGTTTAAAGGGTTCCCTTCTTGCCAATAACACAACACTTCTTGGAGTTCAAGATTGGAGACCATTATTTAGTAATTTCTTTTCTTTCTTTTACTTTATTTCAGTTTTATGTTGGATATTGAATTAGTTCTTGTCATGTCTCTGCCTAGGAACTAATTCTAATATAGGGCTTTCCATGTCAATTCACTTGAACCTTATTTTATGAATTAATGCATGTTTATGGTTGTTCTTCTTATTGTTGAGATTTATCCAATAGATGAATTGATTGCTTGGTAATTACTAGATCATTAATTATCATTATTTATATGATTTCTAATCAAACTTCGAAAGGAGGAGGTTGTGACTATGCTGTAGTTGGGTAGACATAGGTCGAATTGGGGATGAAAAATACCTCAATTACTTGTGTAGCATTAATAGGGTTTTTGTTCTTAATCCTCCTATATAGTCATCCTTATCACCGAAAGGTAGAAAGGAGCGCTACTGGAGTTGAGTGTTTATATAGCCTTAACGGGAGTATAAAACGAATTAGTAAACCCGCTATCTCCAAAAGAAGAAGAACCATAGTTAATTGCATTAATAAGTAATATAAGTGGATAGTTGAGGAGACTTGAAAGCCCTATTTTCATCATCACTGAAGTAAACACATAGTTACTTAGTCTTTATAATTATTAGTCATAATCAACAACTCAAACATCGGTCACCAAATAGATAACAAAGAATAGAAGTTGGTACTTGAACACTAATCCCTGAGGACGATAACTCGGTCTTCAAAGACTATATTACTTGACTCGACAACGTGCACTTGCGTTAAAGTGTGTGCATTAAATCGCGCATCACCTAATCCGATTTTCCTTCCCCCAAATCAAAAATCCAAAGCCCTTCCACTCTAACGGGATCGCTGACATTATCTGCCATGCATTAGTCACCGCCACCACTTTAAACCAAGTTTGTAAGTTGTCCAATCTTCATTTTTTTTTTTTTTTTTTGAAGTCTTACACATATTGGGGACAATGTGTGATTTATGTTTGAGGGAGTGTCTTAGTGTTTTTGAGTTTTTTTGATTTGTTTTAAATATTTTTTGAGTCATAATTTTTTTTTAGATCATGCATGTTATAGTTACTGGAATCGCCTAGTGAAGTAAGGTTGAATAATGTAATGGAATTAGAAGCAACCATCTAAACACTTAGGTTAGATATGCCAAAAATTCATGGAATCAGATTATTTGGGGTATCTTGCTTGACTTGTGCATTGTTTATGATTAAACCTATGTGTATGCTTGCTTGTTATTTGAGGCGAAATAGTTAGGATATGCTTGTTATTGGAATATAAAGTGTTAAAAAAGAGACAAAAAGAGTGAACAATTTTGATGCACCCCAATGAAAAAGTAATAATAAATAGGCAAAAGCCTAAGTTTGGGGGTGTCTGTTATTCATAATACACTTCATTCTCTCAAAACAAAAGAGAGGAAAGATAGGTATGAAGTGAAGAAAGAAAATCAAAAGAAAATGGAAGAATTGAAAATCAAAAGAGCTTATGGTACATAAAATGAGCCTAAATGCCTATTTTTACCTACCCATGCCTAAGCCTACATTACAACCCTGAAAAGCCCTGAAGATCTCTTACATATGTATCTATGATTAGTGGAGAATAGCAGGTAAACATGTCATAGGATTTTTAAATTGACATGCATAGTTAGGTATTCTTACATCCATTGAGCATGATTAAATTGAATTTGCGAAATATCTAACTTAATGTGTTTAGAATGCTAAAAATTCATGTTATATGTTCCTGCATATTATTCTGCTAACCTTCATGCGTTTCTAAGTAACAATGTTGCAGCAAAGTGATCAGTGTCTTTGAGTCAGTCTATTTCTTTTTTTTTCCTCTTGTCTTTAATTCTTTCTTTTGATCTTTGCTCGAGGGCGAGCAAAGGTTATGTTTGGGGGTATTTGATCGGTGTATTTTATATACACATTTTGAGTCATTTTTAGTTAGTCTTTTACCCATTTTTGTACAAATATGTTGCGTCTTAGGATAAATTTTCTTTCTTTTGAGTCATATTGGTTTAAAGTGTCTCATTGGCGAAAAATGAGCAAAAAGAGGGCAGAAACAGAGGTCACATAGCTTAAAAGCGAGAAAGTTGGCGAACCGGGCACGAAACAGGGCGGCGCCACGGCGCCTCTAGCCAGAAGAGTCTGAGCGCCACGGTGCCCAATTTACAGAGACTTGCAGGAGTTTCGGCGTCGTGGCGCCAGTTGCAGGGCCGCGGCGCCGAGGCGGGAAAACTGTCAAATTCGAATGGGAATGGGCCAAGGCCTGAAGGAAAACCTGAAAAACGAATTAGAGGCTATAAAAAGCAGCATTTAGGTCAGAATTAAGGGTTCCAAACCCTTGCAATTAATCACAACCTTGAAGATCAAGATTGGAGACCACTTCTTAGTAATTTCTTGTTTCTTGTTTTATTTCTTTATAGTTTATGTTGGATATTAATTTAGTTCTTGTCATGTCTATGGCTAGGAACTAACTTAATTTAGGGCATTTCATTTCAAATCACTTGAACCTTATTCTTATGAATTAATGCATGGTTTGGTTCTTCTTATCATTGTTGAGATTTATTCAATAATTGTCTTGAATGTTTGGTAATTAATTTATCACTAATTATCATAATCCATATGATTTCTAATCGAAAGCCGAAAGGAGAGATTGTGAATATGCTATAGTTGAATAAACATAGGTTAAATCGTGGACGAAAGTACCCTGATATTTGTGTAATATTAATAAGGTTATTGCTCTTAATCCTCCTTTATAGTCAATCTTATCACCGAAAGGTAGAAGGGTTCTATATTGGGGTTGAGTGTTTATATTACCTTAACAGGAGTATAAAACGGCTTAGTTAACCTGCTATCTCAAAATAGAAGAAGAACCATAATTAATTGCATTAACAAGTAAGATGAGCGGATAGTTGAGGAGATTTGGAAGCCCTATTTCCACCATATCTGAAGTAAAACAAAGTATTTTAGTTAGCATTCTTAATTATAGTTATAAACTAATTATCAATCATCGGTTATCAAATAGATACCATAGAATAGAGTTTGAAAATTGAACACTAATCTCTGAGGACGATAACTCGGTCTTCTAGACTATATTACTTGTCACGACACGTGCACTTGCGTTAGTGTGTGCATAAATCGCGCATCAAGTTTTTGGCGTCGTTGTCGGGGATTGGCGTAGTTCAATATCATTTTATCTATTCTTAATTTCTAATTTGGTTTTTTATTTTTATATTTATTACTATATTTGTCTCTTTTATTCGTGAAACTGTGCGTCGTGATCTGTTTGTTGGTTTTGATTCATCTCAGGGATCCTGAAAACATGGATTACTACTATCAACAAGGTAAACCCCCGGCCCCACAGGAAGAGCAGGATGAGTTACGAGCAGCCATACTCAGGTTTACTAGGCACCAAACTCAGTTCATGGACGAAATGAGAGTGTTCTTGAAGAATTTGGAAACACAAATAGGACAACTCGCGGGCATGCTGAGCAGCAGAATGCAAGGGAAGCACTCCGCACATATTGGAGGAAATATAAAAGAGCAATGTCATGCGATAGACCTGAAAAATGCTGAATCGGTGGAAGCAGAAAATTCACAAGAATGCAGTGCACGCTGGCCACCGCCACCGAAAATTCAGGGCGGTCTGAGCTTTAGGCGCCACGGCGCCGAATCTTAGGGTTGCGGCGCCCTGAGCCCAGAAGGCGAAATGAGGCTAGAAGTTGTTGTGAACGCACCCCAGGTGAAGATACCATACCCCCAGAGACTAAAAACAAGTGCTCTTGACAAACAGTTCTCTAAATTTTTGGAAATTCTCAAACAATTGCAACTTAATATCCCGTTTGTTGAGGCACTAGAGCAGATGTCAAGTTATGTAAAGTTCATGAAGGATATTCTTAGCAAAAAGAGGAGGATAGAGGACTACGAAACAGTGGTGTTGACTGAAGAATGCAGTGTCATCCTACAGATAAAGCTACCTCAGAAATTAAAAGATCCTGGGAGCTTCACCATTCCATGCACTATTGGAAAGTTTGAGTGTCAGAAGGCGTTGTGTGATCTGGGGGCAGGCATAAATTTGATGCCCTACCTAATGTTTTGCAAACTTGGAATGGGAGAAGTCAAACCTACAAACATCACTTTGCAGTTAGCTGACCGCTCCATAGTCCATCCTAGAGGAGTCATCGAGGATGTGTTGGTAAAGGTAGACAAGTTCATCTTTCCCGCTGATTTCATCATCTTAGACATAAGAGATAACGTCATAATCCCCATCATACTTGGCAGACCCTTCCTAGCCACAGGACAGGCTCTCATCGATGTTCACACAGGGGAGCTGAAACTTCGGGTGGAATAAGAAGAGGTGATTTTCAATGTTTTTCGGGCAGCAACCTTCCCAGATGCAAGTGACAACTGCTTCGCCATTGACATAATCGAAGATGCAGTGTCAGAAAAAAAGGTTCAGAAATGTTGATACACTTGAAGAAGTACTGACCAGATGGGATGATAGTAGTGAAAACGACCCAAGGCTGATGGAGTATGCAAATTGGATGAATTCCTATGAGAAATGTGATAAGAAGAGATATGAAGATCTTGGGCAGATGCCAGAGAGATCAGTACCATCCACAGAAAAGGCTCCAGAGTAAAAGTTAAAAATTCTACCCGATCATTTACAGTATCAATATCTAGGTGAAGATCAATCCTTACCAGTGATCATCTCATGTCATCTATCCACAGTAGAGATTGAGAAGCTGCTGAGAGTACTGAGGGCTCACAAGCGTGCCATCGGGTGGACATTAGCAGACATAAAGGGGATAAGTCCGTCAACAGTAATGCACAAGATCCGTTTGGATGAGGAGAGCAGACCCTCCATTGAGGTACAGAGGAGACTAAACCCAAACATGAAAGAGGTAGTCAGAAAATAAATCATGAAATGGCTCGATGCAGGAGTAATTTATCCTATATCTGACAGTGCATGGGTGAGTCCAGTACAAGTGGTGTCCAAAAAGGGTGGTATGACAGTAGTGACCAACGAAAGTAACGAGCTCATCCCATCTAGAAAGCGATTCGGGTGGAGAATGCAGACGACTATCGCAAGTTGAACAAGGCAACCAGAAAAGACCACTTCCCGTTATCATTTCTAGATCAGATGTTGGATAGACTTGCGGGGCACAACTACTACTGCTTTTTGTGTTATACCCCGTAGTTCTGACCCTACGTATGAGAGTGTACGAAAGCATGTAAGACTTAAAAAATTTCTAAGGATAGGTTGACGGATTATTCCGGACGGGTTTTAGTCAACTTTGAGGCGGGTTATGACCCGATACATTGAGAGTTCCTAAGTGTTTCAAAGGCCTAAGGCGTATTTCGTGGAGTCTAGATTCCAACGCAACCAACCATTCGTCGATAGGACGTCGGAGTAGAAAGTTATGAGAGTTACAAGTTCAGTGCGCAGTCGGACAGAAATGCATTTCAGGCAACGGCAACAGGGTCGCGGCGCCGGATGCAGGGCCGCGGCGCCGGAAGTACTGAGGGGTCGCTGAAGTTGCAGAGCCGCGGCCCCAGGACAGCAGGGCCGCGGCGCCGGAAGTTCAGAGAGGCGGGATTTTTGGGCGGAAAAACTTAAGAAAGTCTGATTTCTCTTTTAAAAAGGCCATGGGAGGGTGACAAGTGTCCCCCCCATCTGATTTTTCTTGCATGCCTTATATTGACCAAGTCTTGAAGACTTGGTCATCTTTCAAACCTCTCCCTCTCTCTAAATTAGCTCCTCATTCTCTCTACATTTCCAAGAGAAATTCTAGCCTTAGGAAAAATCTGAAAAGTTAAGAACAAGAAGGAAGCTTGTGGCTAGCTTGTTGGTGTTGTTGTGGTGGTTTTCTTGGCAAGGAAGCTAGCAAAATATTTGGAATAAGTTTGGCTAAAACTTTAAGGTAACATTTCTTCCTTTAGAATTAGTTTCTAGTGTTGCATGTTAAGAAGAAAGAACTTGTGGTAGTAAATAATGCTCTTAGAGTCATTGCATGCAAGAAATGTGGTTTGGATATGAAATAATTGGTTAAGAAGATATTATGAGCATGTTGTAGCCTAAAAACTACTTTAGAATTGTTAAGTGAATTGTTGTACCTTTTGGGGCAGAATTTTACACACCCAAGTTTAGGTGTGTAATCCCCTTTGATATGTTTGGATTGTTGAGCCTTAAATGTGGCATTTGGATGTTGAATTCGGCCTTGATAAAGGTGGCAAAGTATGTAGAAACAAAGGAAATGCTGCCCAAATTTCCTTAGGAATTAGTAACTTGAACTTGGAATATTTCTACATTGAAATTAGGGGTTAATAAACGTATTATGGTCATTATAGGTTGACATATTACGTGTGGTATTTCGGACTTAGCAAGTGGATTAACTGAAGAGGTATGTGGAACTTTCCTATCTCTTGAGCATGAGTAGTTGTACCTATGTAGTACGGTAGACGTACAAGATTTGATATCCTTCATTTGTTTTAGAGTATATTGGTACTTGTTTCATTTTAAAAGTATAAGTCCCTTGGATTTAGGGAGAATGTATTTGACAAAGGAATAGCGCTAATATAATGACTTTATGGGAAGTTGGTTATATTAGTTTTTGAAAGGTTCACAAAGAAAGGTTTACTCTAATTAAAACAAGTACGGGTAAAGGATTTGAAACTAAGAAAGGTGAATTGATTTTTAGGCATTGGTTGCCTAAGGTTTTAAAGGAAATGAAGTCACTTGATTTAGAAGCCTATTATATTTCTAAAAGGACATGTGACTTGTTTTGAAAGGAAATCGTAACTTGATACTATGGTGATTAGTATCTTGGAATTTTTGTGTAAAAAGAGTTATTTCTTAAAAAGTTAGAAGTACATGGTACTTGGGTTGAATTCCCGGATTTTCTATTAAAAGACATGTTAGTGCCTTAGGATACTAAAATGAGAGGATATATTAATAATGTTAATAAGAGGTTAGGGGATTTCTTAACTTGCTTATGTTATGATAAGCCGGTAGAGCTTATGTTATGATAAGCCGGTAGTGCTTATGTTATGATAGGCCGGTAGTGCTTATGTTGTGATATGATAGGTAGTGCTTATGTTGTGATATGATAGGCCTAGAGTGCTTATGTTATGTATGATAGCCTGATAAGCTATGTTATATATTTATATTATTACTGGTAAACCGGATTATTATTTATGTCATGGATTTGCTACCCATGATGCGAGCGCGCGGCACTCACGCGATCCCACCACGTGATCCACGCGGTGAAATAGTCCCATGCGAGTACGGCGATGGTACTCATGCGGGTCCACAGGATCCATGCGGGTGAAATAGTCTCATGCGGGTGAAATAGTCCCATGACGAGGCGGATGACCTCATGCGGGTCCACAGGACCCATGCGGGTGAAATAGTCCCAGGAGTAAGATTGCTTAATGATACTATGGGCGAGGTACCCTGTTTTGATCATGAGCCTCCTATTTTCATGCAGTAAGATATATATACTTGTTACTCTCATTATTAGTAAGGCACAGTGCAAGGAAATTGATTTTTATCTATGACTCCAGCTTATTTTTGACTTATGATATTATTACAGTATTTTCCAGTTTTACATACTTGGTACGTTGTGTACTGACCCCCTTCCTCGGGGTCTGCGTTCATGCCGCAGGTAAGGGTAAGCAGGTGGTGGCTCCTCATTCTTAGGATCTTTGCTCAGGTGTCAGATGCTCCATTTCTCCGGAGGCTTGACTTGACTTTTGGTACGGTTCTCCCTGATGTTGCAGGTTTTGTGTACATTCAGGGGTATGACGGCCCCGTCGTCATGGTTGTTACAAACTCTTAGAGGCCTGTAGTCCGGTTATAAATTGGGTTATTAAGGATGTAACTGTTCAGTTCTGTTTTATTTATGTTACGGAAAGGTAGTCATTCTTGGGTTAGCCTATTTTATCTTGTATGGGTCTTGTTTGTGAGTTTATTTCCGCTGGTTTTCTCTGCTGTTGTATCACAAGGGTGCCCGGGGTAAGGCACCAGTCACGGATCTGAGGTCGGGTCGTGATGAAAGTGGTATCAGAGCAGTTAATCCTCGGAAAGGGTCTACAGGCCGTATCTAGTAGAGTCTTGATTATCGGTGTGTTGTGCACCACATCTATAATCAGGAGGCTACATGATATTTAGGGTTGGTTCCCATTCTTCTCACTCTGAGATCGTGCGATAGAGCCGTGTTGTTAGGGTCGTCTCTCCCTAACGAGTTATGTTGATTGCAGCTATGAGAAAGGCAGCAGTGACCCAGGAAGGATTATGTGGATTGCGTATCCAGGTTGGTTGTAATTGTTGTATAGTTGGTATAATGACGTACGACTATACGGATTTATGTATAAGGGTCATATATGGGCTGCCTAGAATGATTTTAGATTACCAGGAATTGGTAAGGGCTAATTAGATACCGGGAAGGTATGAAACGGTTTAATAAACTCTCATCAAGGTTTTACGTACTAATTTGAGATAATTAGGAGATGATGAGTTGTCTGAGAAGGTAATAGACCCTTAAGAAGTTTAATTAAGGGACCTAATGGGAGACTATGGTTGTAAATTAAGCTACGTGGTATGCTTAAGAGGATAGCATGGATGAGATCCGTGTGGGGTAAGTAATGGTTGTTGTGATCAAGACGACACGACTATGGTATTATGAGAAGTTAGTGTACCCGTTTATGGGGTGGGATCAGTTAATAGTAGTCCCGCTACGTGACAGGGTCACGAGGGTACAAGCCCGAGTCTAATTAATCGTTTTACGAGTCCGCAGACGTGTTCCACCGGAACCAGGTTGTGAGCGCCGGAAATGGCCTTATATTGTTTAACTTAGTAACTCCAAGATCGAAGGCCAGCTTTATTATGGAAGTTATGTACGTAAGCTAGAATAAGTTTGGAAGTACGGAAAAGAGTACGACCGATAAGGAAGTGAGCAACCAAGTGTGAAAGAAATGGAGCCAGAATCCATGAGAACCTTTATGAGGTAACTACACCCGTGAGTGTTGGGTGGTAGCGGAGTGGGTAGATAATAATTGTCGGTAACGATATAGTCGTTGGACCCTAGCAGACCTAGCAGAGCTGTTATGACATACGTTGAGGTCATTATGAGTACGGGCTAGTTGGCCTCTTATTATGCCAACGTGGACTACAGAAGAGAGATTGATTCGGTACCAGTTTCCCGGTAAGCCGGTTATCAAGTGGAGAGGAAGAGAAGTGGTAGTAACCAGTGAATTATCCTTCCTTCTTTGGCATCATTGTTTTTAATAAGTCTGTGTGACTTGTTCATTGAGGAAAATTGACGCAGAAAGTAAGTAATAATTGAATTTGAAGGAAATTATGTTAAGTTCCCTTGGAGGTACTTGGAGTTGGTTTGGTGTGGCGGTCAGGGCCACGACCTTCCGGATAATTTCAAGGAAATGTGCAAGACAAGAATAAAATAAGTACGAGCGCTGCCGGCTGAAAGCTGAGGGCATCTTTGGTAGGTTTTGAAAATCTACACGATTTTAAGGCGGTGCATAATGATTAGATATTTACAGGACCACGAGAGGATCTTGTGATTAGGGTTGTGAATCCAAGGAAAGTTTATTGAAGGGAGATAAGTTCTCTCCCCTACATAAAAGGATAGTCTTACGTATTATGGGGTTATGTGTACCCATGTCGTTAGACGGCGACGGAGACCGTAAGGTCTTCAGTATCGCCATGCCATAAGTTACAGTTTTAGATAACCGTGGGAAAGGTATTGTGTTGGGGAAATTAAGAACGACGTTACGAAATGGTCGAGGAAGTGTCATAAGGATAAAAATGCAGATAGTACGCATGTATGAAACTGTATGATCATGGATCAAGATAGAAATACTTTTGTTAATAATAAGCATAAGATAAGGTCATGACCAGAATGATAAAAGAGAATACGACTATGGTTATGTAAGTTGCACGAGATACAATTACCCCGGACTAGTGTAAGACCATTAGTAAATAATGGGCAGTAAGAACACCTCGAGGGAAGGTGGTAGCATCGGCACTGACAAAAAAAATAGTAAGAAAATACGGAGGGGTAAGGGACCCCAGGACAACTTGAAATAACTTATAAAGGAAAGACGAGTAGACACTCGAACAATAAGAAATCTTGACAAGTCATTGGATTATGTAATACCGTGAATTGAGGTTGAACACCTGACTATAAGCTCTACGAGCTGGGAGAGAATAATAGGATTACTACTTGACGAGATCAATGAAGTCTCCCCCTAAATTGTGATTGGCAGGAAGCCTTACCATGCGGCAAGCAAAGGAATCAGATCTAAGTATAGTAACCAAGTTTGGTTGCAACAGAGAAAGGGAAACAGGAACCATAATTGAGATTAAGGATGCCCGAATATTTCGCAAGTACAAGAAAGGCTTCCAGTTATTGGAAGAGAAGTTGACCACGACTACAGTTCTAACCCCTCTTGAGAGACTAGAGGGTTAGGGTATTATTGTAACACGTTGGGTGTTGGGCTGGGTTGTGTGCTGACGCAACACGATAAGGTTAGAGCTTATGTTTCCCGGCGGTTAGGGAAGCATGAAAGGAATTACGCCACTCATGATTTAGAGTCGGCGGCAGTTAATCGTACCTTGAAGATTTGGAGGCAATTCCTTATATAGATTTCATGTGGATATTTGTGCAGACCACAAGAGACTCCGGTATATCTTGATCGAGACCTGAATTTGCGACAGAGACGGTGGTTAGGGCTACTCAAGGATTGTGATATTGATATCCTATACCACCCAGGGAAGGCCAATGTAGTTGCAGATGCCCTTAGTCGCAGATCGATGGGTAGTCTGTCAGGGGTGCAGCCAGGGGAGAAGGGCATGGTCCGTGAGTTGCATCAGCTAGCGAGCCTTGGGGTTCGTTTGGTTGATTCTTATAGTGATGAAGTTCGGGTTCGAGGGGTCGCCGAGTCTTCCATCGTCGAGGAGGTAAAGAGGCGACAGTATGAGGATCCGATTATGGTACGGTATCGAGATGCCGTTGTTCAGAAAGAGAGGAGTCTATTTGAGGTAGCGCCTGATGGGGTGCTAAGGTTTGAGGGCCGGTTGTGTGTTCCCGATGTGACAGGACTTCGTCAGCAGATTCTGGGGGAGGCACACAGTGCTCGTTATTCCATTCATCCGGGGTCGACTAAGATGTATCATGACCTCAGATGCGTGTATTGGTGGGATGGCCTAAAGAGGGACGTTGCAGAGTTCGTGGCACAGTGCTCGAATTGTCAACAGGTTAAGATTGAGCACCAGAAGCCCGGTGGGCTGTTGCAGGCTATTGACATTCCGACTTGGAAGTGGGAGGTGGTAAATACGGATTTTATTACAGGATTACCTTCCACTCAGAGGAAGCATGATTCCATTTGGGTTATCGTCAGTCGATTTAAATCAGCCCATTTTCTTCCAAATGACGACCTTTTCAGCCGAGGATTACGCGAGACTGTATATCAGGGAGATTGTGAGACTGCACGGTATGCCTGTATTGATTATTTCGCATGATGATCCCGGTTACGCTAACTTCGAGGTCTTTCCGTAAGGATTAGGGACACGGTGAGTCTCGAGACGGCGTTTCATCCTCGGGCCGACGGACAGCCGAGCGACTATCCGCATACACTTGAGGATATGCCGCGGCATGTTATTGATTTCAGGGGTAGCTGGGAGGATCATTTGCCTCTTGTGGAGTTTGCTTATAACAACAGCTACCATTCTAGTATCCAGATGGCACCTTATGAGGCCTTATACGGGAGGAAGTGCAGGTCACCGATAGTCTGGTTCGAGGTGGAAGAAGTTCAGTTAGTCGGGCCAGACTTAGTTCAGCAGGCAGTGGATAAGGTAAAGCTTATCCAGGAGCGGTTGTTAGCGTATGAGCAGAAGTCGTATGCAGATCATCGGCGTCGACACTTGGAATTTGAGATAGATGATTGGGTTTTTCTAAAGGTATCGCCCATGAAGGGCGTGATGAGGTTTGGTAAGAAAGGGAAACTTAGCCCAAGGTACATTGGGCCTTATCAGATTGTCCGTAGGGTAGGCAGGGTTGCCTATGAGTTAGATCTTCCGTCCGATCTGGAGGCGGTGCATCCAGTTTTTCATGTGTCTATGTTGCGGAAATGTATTGGAGATCCATCTAGAGTGCACCCGATTCATGATGTCCAGGTGACAGAGGATTTATCGTATGAGGTGAGTCCCATAGCGATACTCGATCGTCAGGTTAGGCGACTTCGGACGAAAGACGTGGCTTCCGTCAAGGTCTTATGGCGGAACGAGAACAGGGAGGAAATGACGTAGGAAGCAGAGGATGACATGATGAAGAAGTACCCTCACCTATTTCCTATACCTCCAGGCAACCCACTTTCCTGCTTGTTAGTTTTGATTTAACATTTACGCTTAAGTATGTTGTGGCTCGTGGAGCTTCTTTGTTTGCAAAAGAATAGTTATGAGGGTCTATGTCGATGTTTTGATTTGAGTAAGCCTAGAAGGAACATTCGGGACGAATGTTTCTAAGGGGGGGATAATGTTATACCCCGTAGTTCTGACCCTACGTATGAGAGCGTACGAAAGCATGTAAGACTTAAAAATTTTCTAAGGATAGGTTGACGGATTGTTCCGGACGGGTTTTAGTCAACTTTGAGGCAGGTTATGACCCGATACATTGAGAGTTCCTAAGTGTTTCAAAGGCCTAGGGCGTAGTTCGTGGAGTCTAGATTCCAACGCAACCAACCATTCGTCGATAGGACGTCGGAGTAGAAAGTTATGAGAGTTACAAGTTCAGTGCGCAGTCGGACAGAAATGTGTTTCAGGCAACGGTCATCTGATTTTTCTTGCATGCCTTATATTGACCAAGTCTTGAAGACTTGGTCATCTTTCAAAACTCTCCCTCTCTCTAAATTAGCTCCTCCTTCTCTCTACATTTCCAAGAGAAATTCTAGCCTTAGGAAAAATCTGAAAAGTTAAGAACAAGAAGGAAGCTTGTGGCTAGCTTGTTGGTGTTGTTGTGGTGGTGTTCTTGGCAAAGAAGCTAGCAAAATATTTGGAATAAGTTTGGCTAAAACTTTAAGGTAACATTTCTTCCTTTAGAATTAGTTTCTAGTGTTGCATGTTAAGAAGAAAGAACTTGTGGTAGTAAATAATGCTCTTAGAGTCATTGCATGCAAGAAATGTGGTTTGGATATGAAAGAATTGGTTAAGAAGATATTATGAGCATGTTGTAGCCTAAAAACTACTTTAGAATTGTTAAGTGAATTGTTGTACCTTTTGGGGCAGAATTTTACACACCCAAGTTTAGGTGTGTAATCCCCTTTGATATGTTTGGATTGTTGAGCCTTAAATGTGGCATTTGGATGTTGAATTCGGCCTTGAGAAAGGTGGCAAAGTATGTAGAAACAAAGGAAATACTGCCCAAATTTCCTTAGGAATTAGTAACTTGAACTTGGAATATTTCTACATTGAAATTAGGGGTTAATAAACGTATTATGGTCATTATAGGTTGACATATTACGTGCGGTATTTCGGACTTAGCAAGTGGATTAACTGAAGAGGTATGTGGAACTTTCCTATCTCTTGAGCATGAGTAGTTGTACTTATGTAGTACGGTAGACGTACAAGATTTGATATCCTTCATTTGTTTTAGAGTATATTGGTACTTGTTTCATTTTAAAAGTATAAGTCCCTTGGATTTAGGGAGAATGTATTTGACAAAGGAATAACGCTAATATAATGACTTTATGGGAAGTTGGTTATATTAGTTTTTGAAAGGTTCACAAAGAAAGGTTTACTCTAATTAAAACAAGTACGGGTAAAGGATTTGAAACTAAGAAAGGTGAATTGATTTTTAGGCATTGGTTGCCTAAGGTTTTAAAGAAAATGAAGTCACTTGATTTAGAAGCCTATTATATTTCTAAAAGGACATGTGACTTGTTTTGAAAGGAAATCGTAACTTGATACTATGGTGATTAGTATCTTGGAATTTTTGTGTAAAAAGAGTTATTTCTTAAAAAGTTAGAAGTACATGGTACTTGGGTTGAATTCCCGGATTTTCTATTAAAAGACATGTTAGTGCCTTAGGATACTAAAATGAGAGGATATATTAATAATGTTAATAAGAGGTTAGGGGATTTCTTAACTTGCTTATGTTATGATAAGCCGGTAGAGCTTATGTTATGATAAGCCGGTAGTGCTTATGTTATGATAGGCCGGTAGTGCTTATGTTATGATAGGCCGGTAGTGCTTATGTTGTGATATGATAGGCCGGTAGTGCTTATGTTGTGATATGATAGGCCGGTAGTGCTTATGTTATGTATGATAGCCGGATAAGCTATGTTATATATTTATATTATTACGGGGTAAACCCCGGGTTATTATTTATGCCATGGATTTGCTACCCATGATGCGAGCGCGCTTGCACTCATGCGGATCCGGACCACATGATCCATGCGGGTGAAATAGTCCCATGCGAGTACGGCGATGGTACTCATGCGGGTCCACAGGATCCATGCGGGTGAAATAGTCCCATGCGGGTGAAATAGTCCCATGACGAGGCAGATGACCTCATGCGGGTCCACAGGACCCATGCGGGTGAAATAGTCCCAGGAGTAGGATTGCTTAATGATACTACGGGCGAGGTACCCTGTTTTGATCATGAGCCTTCTATTTTCATACAGTAAGATATATATACTTGTTACTCTCATTATTAGTAAGGCACAGTGCAAGAAAATTAATTTTTATCTATGACTCCAGCTTATTTTTGACTTATGATATTATTACAGTATTTTCCAGTTTTACATATTTGGTACGTCAGGTATCGACCCCCTTCCTGGGCCGCGCGTTCATGCCGCAGGTGGGTAAGGTGGTGGATCCTCATTCTTAGGATCTTTGCTCGGTGTCGAAGCTCCATTTCTCGAGGCTTGACTTGACTTTTGGTACCGCTTCTCCCCGATGTTGCAGTTTGGTACATTCGGGGTATGACGGCCCCGTCCGTTATGGTTGTTACAAACTCTTAGAGGCCTGTAGTCCGGTTATAAATTGGGTTATTAAGGATGTAACTGTTCAGTTCTGTTTTATTTATGTTACGGAAAGGTAGCCATTCTTGGGTTAGCCTACTTTATCTTGTATGGGTCTTGTTTGTGAGTTTATTTCCGCTGGTTTTCTCTGATGTTGTATCACAAGGGTGCCCGGGGTAAGGCATCAGTCACGGATCCGAGGTCGGGTCGTGACATTTTGGATGGTTACTCAGGGTATCATCAGATTGCGATAGCAGCAGAAGATCAGGAAAAGGCAGCATTCACCTGCCCTTTTGGTACATTTGCATTCAGAAGGATGCCATTTGGGCTTAGCAATGCACCAGCGACCTTTCTGAGGTGTATGATGGCAATTTTCTCGTACATGGTGGAAAGGACTATAGAGATTTTCATGGATGATTTCTCGGTCTTTGGGGCCTCATTCGACGAGTGTTTGAGGCACTTGGAAGTCGTGTTAAAATGATGTGAAGAGTCCAACCTTGTGCTGAACTGGGAGAAGTGTCACTTCATGGTAAAAGAGGGGATTGTCCTGGGACACAAAATATCCAACCAAGGTATTGAGGTGGACAAAGCAAATATCTCAGTAATCGAAAATCTACCACCTCCAGTATCACCAAAAGGGGTCAGGAGTTTCCTTGGGTATGCCGGTTTTTATAGAAGATTCATCAAGGATTTCTCAAAAGTCTCAAAGCCTCTTTCCACCTTGCTAATGACGTGGGTTACTTTTGAATTCAATAAGTAATGCATGACCGCTTTTCAGACACTCAAGGAGAATTTTATCTCATCGCTCATAGTCATTGCACCAAACTGGGAGCTCTCATTTGAACTAATGTGTGATGCAAGTGATTATGCAGTGGGGGCAGTGCTTGGGCAGAGAATCGATAAGGTATTTAGATCCATTTACTATGCTAGTAAAACTCTGAATGACGCGCAGTTAAATTACGCGACTACAGAAAAAGAATTGCTAGCAATAGTGTATGCATTCGAGAAATTCAAGCCATACTTGATTGGGAATAAGGTGATAGTATACACTGACCACTCTGCCATAAAGTATTTGATGACAAAGAAGGATGCAAAGCCTCGCCTCATCCGATGGGTCCTGCTACTACAAGAATTCGACGTGGAGATTCGTGACAAGAAGGAGACAGAGAACTCAGTTGCAGACCACTTGTCAAGACTTGAGAACACAGAGAGCCAGAACACCAAGGATGTGCAGATAAATGATCACTTCCTAGACGAGCAATTGTTTCAAGTAAGTGCGGTTTTTAAGTTACCTTGGTACGCTGATTTTGTTAATTTTCTTGCAGCTAAGGTAATACCCCCGGGATTGACAATACAGCAAGTAAAAAGGTTTTACTCCGAAGTAAAACACTACTATTGGCAGGAGCCGATGTTATACAAACACTGCGTCGATCAAGTCATCAGGCGATGTATACCAGAAGAGGATATGCACCAGATTCTCACTCATTGTCACACCCTACAATGTGGTGGACACTTTGGGGCATCAAGAACAGTGGAAAAGGTACTGCAAAGCGGGTTCTATTGGCCAACCCTTTTTAAGGATGCCCACACCTTTGTGAAGAAGTGTGATCGTTGTCAAAGAACAGGGAACATATCAAGACGAAATGAAATGCCTTCGCATGAGATCTTGGAGGTGGAACTATTTGATGTGTGGGGGATCGACTTCATGGGTCCATTCCCATCGTCCTTTGGAAATCAGTACATTCTTCTGGCAGTGGATTATGTGTCCAAATGGGTAGAAGCGGTAGCCACAAAAGAAAATGACAGTAAGACTGTTCAAAGATTCCTCCAAAAGAATATATTCACAAGGTTTGGTACCCCTAGGGCCATCATCAGTGATGAAGGAAGTCACTTTTACAACAGGCAACTTAATACATTGTTTTCCCGATATGGAGTCTACCACCGCACCACACTTCCCTATCACCCCAAGCGAATGGGCAAGCAGAAGTGTCAAACAGGAAAGTGAAGAGCATATTGGAAAAGACGGTGGATGGCTCAAGGAAAGATTGCTCTATCAAACTGGATGACGCACTGTGGGCATACAGAACAGCATTCAAGACCCCAATTGGAATGTCACCATATAAGTTAGTTTTTGGTAAAGCATGTCATTTGCCAGTAGAGTTAGAACACAGAGCTTATTGGGCAATGAGGAAGCTGAACATGGATGCCAAGGCAGCAGGGCAGAAGAGACTGCTACAACTGAGCGAGTTGGATGAATTCATACACAACGCATATAACAATGCAAAAATCTATAAGGAACGAACTAAAGTATGGCATGATAAGATGTTGATCCCAAAAGACTTCCAAGCAGGACAACAAGTGCTTTTATTCAACTCAAGGTTAAGGCTGTTTCCAGGCAAGCTCAAATCGTGTTGGTCAGGACCATACACTGTGGTAAGAGCATTCCCCTATGGTGCAGTTGAAGTAAAAGGGAGAGAGAGATCCCCCATCAAGGTAAACGGACCGAGGTTAAAACCCTATGTGATCAATGAAACAGAATATATGAGCCTAATAAACCATCTCACTCTAACATGATAAGGAACTTGCGTCCGGCTAAAAAACGTTAAAGACAGCGCTACTTGGGAGGCAACCCAAGGTTATTTTATTCTATTTAATTTAATGCAATTAGTTTCTACTTAGAACAGTCTCACAGATGGTATTGTTTGCATGTTGTGATGACAGGTACAGGGCCAAAAATTTGGAGGACGGAAACGGAGAAATCAAAGGAAAAAAAATAAAAAAATCGGCTAAGCGCCGCGGCGCCAGTCGCAGGGCCGCGGCGCCAAAAGTCCAGAAGAGCTCTGAAGTTTGGGCGCCGCGGCGCCAAATCAGAGCGCCACGACGCTGGAAGTTCAGAGGGTCGCAGAAGTTTGAGCGCCGCGGCGCCACGATGGAAAATCTGAATTTTGAAGTAGCCCTAATCCGATTTTCCTTCCCCCAAATCAAAAATCCAAAGCCCTTCCACTCTGACGGGATCCCTGACATTATCTGCCATGCATTAGTCACCGCCACCACTTTAAACCAAGTTTGTAAGTTGTCCTGTCTTCTTTTATTATTATTATTTTTTTAAGTCTTGCACACATTGGGGACAATGTGTGATTTAAGTTTGGGGGGGTGTCTTAGTGTTTTTGAGTTTTTTTTATTCGTTTTAAATATTTTTTGAGTCATAATTTTTTTTTAGATCATGAATGTTGTAGTTACTGGAATCGCCTAGTGAAGTAAGGTTGAATAATGTAATGGAATTAGAAGCAACCATCTAAACACTTAGGTTAGATATGCCAAAAATTCATGAAATCTGATTATTTGGGGTATTTTGCTTGACTTGTGCATTGTTTATGATTAAACCTATGTGTATGCTTGCTTGCTATTTGAGGCGAAATAGTTAGGATATGCATGTTAGGGAGATGACTTAGGCATTTCTTTGTTAGCCCTTTCTTACCACTTTTGCATATCCCTGACATTCAAAATATCCCTAGTCAGCCCCTTTGAGCCTAAAAATTAGACTTTTTCTTTGACACCCTATAATTCCACACTTGTGCCATAAGTGAAAATTTTTGGTTATTGGAATATAAAGTGTTAAAAAAGAGACAAAAAGAGTGAACAATTTTGATGCACCCAATGAAAAAGTAATAATAAATAGGCAAAAGTCTAAGTTTGAGGGTGCGTGTTATTCATAATACACTCCATTCTCTCAAAACAAAAGAGGGGAAAGATAGGTATGAAGTGAAGAAAGAAAATCAAAAGAAAAGGGAAGAATTGAAAAGCAAAAGAGCTTATGGTACATAAAATGAGCCTAAATGCCTATTTTTACCTACATATGCCTAAGCCTACATTACAACCCTGAAAAGCCCTGAAGATCTCTTACATGTGTATCTACGATTAGTGGAGAATAGCAGGTAAACATGTCATAGGATTTTTAAATTGACATGCATAGTTAGGTATTCTTACTTCCATTGAGCATGATTAAATTGAATTTGCGAAATATCTAACTTAATGTGTTTAGAATGCTAAAAATTCATGCTATATGTTCCTGCATATTATTCTGCTAACCTTCATGCGTTTCTAAGTAACAATGTTGCAGCAAAGTTATCAGTGTCTTTGAGTCAGTCTATTTCTTTTTTTCCTATTGTCTTTAATTCTTTCTTTTGATCTTTGCTCGAGGGCGAGCAAAGGTTAAGGTTGGGGGTGTTTGTTCGGTGTATTTTATATACACCTTTTGAGTCATTTTTAGTTAGTCTTTTGCCCATTTTTGTACAAATACATGTCGTCTTAGGATAGATTTTCTTTCTTTTGAGTCATATTGGTTTAAAGTGGCTCATTGGTGAAAAAGGAGCAAAAAGAGGGCAGAAACAGAGGTCCCAGAGCTCAAAAAGCGAGAAAATCGCAACCTGCACGAATGCGGCCATGGCGCCCAGCCAAGAGAGTCGAGGCCACAGCGCCCAATTTACAGAGACTTGCAGAGTTTCAGCGCGCCAGCTGGCGTGCCGCATGGCCGGCGGAAAACTGTCAAATTCGAATGGGAATGGGCCAAGGCCAGAAGGAAAACCTGGAAAACGAATTGGAGGCTATAAAAAGCAGCCTTTAGGTCAGAATTAAGGGTTCCAAACCCTTGCAATTCATCACAACCTTGAAGATCAAGAATGGAGACCACTTCTTAGTAATTTCTTGTTTCTTGTTTTATTTCTTTATAGTTTATGTTAGATATTAATTTAGTTCTTGTCATGTCTATGGCTAGGAACTAACTTAATTTAGGGCTTTCCATGTCAAATCACTTGAACCTTATTCTTATGAATTAATGCATGTTTTGGTTCTTCTTATCATTGTTGAGATTTATTCAATAATTGTCTTGAATGTTTGGTAATTAATTGATCACTAATTATCATAATCCATATGATTTCTAATCGAAAGCCGAAAGGGGAGATTGTGAATATGCTATAGTTGAATAAACATAGGTTAAATCGTGGACGAAAGTACCTCGATACTTGTGTAGTATTAATAAGGTTATTTATTGCTCTTAATCCTCCTTTATAGTCAATCTTATCACCGAAAGGTAGAAGGGTTCTATATTGGGGTTGAGTGTTTATATTACCTTAACAGGAGTATAAAACGGCTTAGTTAACCTGCTATCTCAAAATAGAAGAAGAACCATAATTAATTGCATTAACAAGTAAGATGAGCGGATAGTTGAGGAGATTTGAAAGCCCTATTTCCACCATATCGGCACCGCGATTCTGCATACCGGCACTGCGGTGCCAAAACTCCTGCAGCTTCTCAGCACAAATGGCACCGCGGTACTGCCTGATGGCACCGCGATGCTGAAAGTCCTGTGGCTCCTCGATAAATATAGTCGCTATTTTAGCATCCTGGGAGGACAGAAGGCTTCTCATGATTTTCATTATTAGATCTTCTATGGACAATAATTTTTCAAAGGCCTTAAGACCACTTATGATTCTTATAAATCGAGTGAACATGTCTCTAACTTATTCCTTGTCTCATATAGTGAATAGCTCATACTCATTCACGAGCTTATCCAGTTTCAGTTGCTCTTTAGAAGATATGGCTCCATATGTTTGTGTTATAAAATCCCATATTTCATTTGCACAGGAACATCCAGTGACTTTTTCACACACTTATGTTTCCAAGCTGCAGTTAGAGGTGTTATCGGTCCGGTCCGGGTATCTGGATACCCGGAACGATAAGCTTACCGATCCTTATCGGTCCGGTTCTCGGTCCGTACCGGTAAAAATTTCCGGGTCGGGTTCCGGGGCCCAAATTTTATTTTTTTTAAATAAAATTGAATTTTCAATACTGAAATTGACATTTTCGGACACATTACTACGAAATTTAAACATTGAAATCTATTGTATATCACGAGATATTTAGCTTTGAAAAGGGAAAAAACATAATGATTTTGGGGGGAAAGTGAAATTGATTGACAAGATGGATGTCTGAGCGCAAAGTTATGACCATTTAAAGTTTTACTAATTTACAACTAATTTATATATTAATGCTTCAAATTAAAATATAAAGTCTACATCACATATATTTAAAACATGTAAAATAGTCCAACATTAGGGAATATTGCAATTAAATATAATTACGGCTTGCTGGGGAGGGCCGGTGGAGGAGGGCTGACTGAGGGGCTGTTACCGGGTTATCGGTCCGGCTCCTTATCAGTCCGAGTAATTTTTTGATACTCGTATCCGTATCATTAACTTTTCGGTCCGAGTATCGGTCCGGTTCTTGGGTAATTAACAAGTGTATTCGGACCGCTAATAGCCCTAGATGCAGTATAGAATGTGGACTGCCTTTGCATTTAATTCAAACAACTTGAAATCTTCACTGGATACTTTCTCTTCAGTTTCAGGTCTTGTTGATACATCAGATCTAAATGTTGTGGGAAAAACTGGTCCTGATATTGTAATCAACCAGAGATCATAGTCCATAGCCATCAGGAAGGTCTCTATCTATTTCTTCCATAGAGCAAAGTGCACTATATTTAACTGAGGTGGCTTGTGGATTTATCTTCCCTCACAAAATCCTTTAGGTGGTGCAACATTCATCAGGATTTACTCTTAAGGTGTTAACGTTGTTAAAGAGAACCTGCACTGATAGCAATTGTTATTTTGTATGACCTATTGTCTATCTTATGAAACACTCGATTTTTGCCTAAGGATAGAAAATGTTACTCTACATGTTCCAAGATAGTGCTTTGTGGAATAAAAATACATAATGATAAAGTAAGGACACAATGAGTTTTATGTAGAAACCACCCGGCTCACCAAGACAGTAAAAATCATGACTTACACCTCTGTAGAATTTATCCCTAAATCCACTATAATGATTAGCCTCTGCAAATTCAAGTTACAACATAGTAACCTAGGAACTAACGTCTAATTTTTATTTCACTAATTAACCTCTGACTAGGGAGCAACCTTTGAGTTAAACTCTGACATGTAGTTGAATTTACAATGTCTATACCTTTTACAATCGCTTCTTGAAAAGTCGATAAGGTATAACTCAATATCAAACCTAATATAAGTATCTAGACTTAAGAACTGTTTAACTATATTCAGTAGAAAAACTCCTTCAATTTTCTTCATTGTATAAGGGTCTCAACTTCAGAATTAGAACTCTTAATATTGCATTGATAGTTTCTCGCTCATTTTGAATTCTCTCTATTAGAGTGCATGAGTTTTTTTATGTTGAGAATTGGTATATATAGCATGAAGACTTCTTCTCTGCAACTGACCTAAACCTTGTTTGATACAGCCCATGGGGTTAAAGGTTGATTGGGATTTTTACAACTTCTCATATATTTAGTTTCCTTGTATGACTCTGAAATATCTTGATAATTATAGTGTGATATCCTGATTAATATTGCAAAGAATCATGTAGCCTTGGACACTAAGTCTTTTCCACATGGGCATCAAATCATGTTGGCCTCGTCGGGCTCTTTTGTGATAGTTTGTACCAGCTGCAGGTGGTGTGCGTATATAACATCTTTCCCTTTGCCCAGTTCCCATATATATATATATATATATATTATATATATATATATGAAGACTTCTTCTCTGCAACTGACCTAAACCTTGCTTGATACAGCCCATGGGGTTAAAGGTTGATTGGAATTTTTACAACTTCTCATATATTTAGTTTCCTTGTATGACTCTGAAATATCTTGATAAGTATGGTGTGATATCCTAATTAATATTGCAAAGAATCATGTAGCCTTGGACACCAAGTCTTTCCCACATGGGCATCGAATCATGTTGGTCTCGTCGGGCTCTTTTGTGATAGTCTGTACCAGCTTCAGGTGGTGTGCGTATATAACGTCTTTCCCTTTGCCATGTTCCCATATATATATATAATGCATACATACAGTAGAGTATATAACTCCTTTTGGAATCACGGTAAAATATGAATGTAATATAAATGAGAATGCATCAATGGAAACACAATATTTCAACCCCAATGGTCGACATAATACCTTTGTAACTTTGGAAATGTTGTGACTATGAACATCTTTTACGGACGCCTCAATAAGGACTTAGAACATACTTAGACATGCTTTTAGCATATGATTCAATAATATGAATATCATTAACTACTAAGAGTAGAGTACATTATGGAGTATCATGACGATTACATTTGTCCACAGAATTATGCCAAAAGAAAGGAACGAAGTGCCTCCACATACATTGTTGTCGAGATTATCTAAGCTCGCACGGATCCTTTTAAGCTTTACGAATGAATACCTACACCCTATGAAGGATTTAAAGCATAATCAGATCAATACACTAGTAATGGAGCCATTGAGACATTCGATCGAATATCTTATACGCGTAGAACCTATATTTCTTCTATGTGAAAGCCTATACATGTAGCACAATACTCAACATTTCTAATCTTTCTTTTACTACTCCAACACCCAACACAACTCAGAAATTCCACATGCAATCTCCAGTTTCGCCCCAAACAGCCCCGAAAACACCCCATAACTTAGTATTTTCAATAGTCATATTAGAACTATTAAGAATCAGGTTCTAAAATTCCTATAAACCAAAATATATGAATAATTACCTCTATAAGAAGCAACAACATAAGTCGTCGAAAAACCTTTCATTGGTACCGAACTCCGACGAGCAGAGAACAGTACCCCAAAAGCCGATTTCCAATGCCTCTTCTAAACCCACGGTATCAGTTTGGTTTCTGAGTTTATAAGCTTGTCTCAAGGATTCGATTTTGCTGGAATTAAGGTCCAACACGCCATGAATTTCTCCATATTTGGTTGTGCGAAACCTTACGGAAATTCCCCGAACTTGGTCGAGAATTTCAGAGGATTATCAATGGAGAATTTACTCCTTCTGCGTGAAGTGTAGTAATCTCTTCTCCAAAGAGAAATTTCTACAGAAGTTTTGGAGATGAGGGCAGGTAATTAATGGAGAAAAGGGTAAAAGTCTGGATACTTATGAAGCTTGCCACCGATCATTATAAGCCTAGTCATTTTAGACAGTGCGTTATAGTGTTACACTTAAAATCTCACCATATATTGTCCCATAATTAATTAATTGGTCCCATAATTAATTAATTCTACACAATTAAATTCTGGATCCTAATTCACTTAAATCCCAACGACTTGTAAAATATATTTTTTACTCAATGTCATAATTCTTATAATATGACACTAGTTCATAGCCTCCTTGGGACATACAACTGTTATTATTAATTCTCGTCGTCGCACTTGTTAAATCCAAAATTATTTCGGGATCACATATTTTTATATACTAATCCTCTTATTAGTATATACAGGTACATTATAAGTTTTTCGGGGTCCGGGTCTATTTATCGACATTTATACGCTCAAACCATTACTCGGAAATACGAAGTGTTATAGTTCATATGTTTGCGTCTGTCTCTACTGATTTTTTACAATGCCTCTTCTATTCTTCATTTAGCTGCTCTCAGGTGACCATCTCTCCTTCTAATAGAGCCTGGTTCATTTAACCACTTCATTAAACTGCTTTCTCTTGGTTGATTCATCTCTTCTTCTTTTGTATTGTCTGTGTTTGCTTCTGTGATAGAACAAGTTCATGGACCTGGTTAATTTATTCACTTTGTCACCAGGTCTAATTCAGTTATTGGTAAATCAAACTATCTTTGCTCTGTATTACTTAACACCTCTAAATGTTGTTTGTTCACTTGAATGGGAAGGAACATGTCTTTTTAAGATAACCCTGCATTTATCATTTCATTGAGCCAGGCACATGGGACATGTTCAAGTGCTTTTTCAATCATTAAAACCACACTCAAGACTTCTTGCTAAAGACCACACTTGACAAGGAAAATGAGGATTAAATATTTCGTCAACGACCACTTGAGCGAGATTCACTTCGTTGTTCGGACGGGTTCAAACTGGACTGAAGGGAGGAGGAAAAAAAGAGTCTTCTTTTCCTGGTCCTATCGAACCAGACACGGAATACCTAGAGATTCATCATTGAATGCCAACACTTCACCTTTATGAATTTTCCATGAAATGTTCACATCTTCCTTGTTCTTGATTAGCATCAAACTTTTCCAAATATGTGAGTCACCTAAGGCCAGATCTTAGACATAGGATGTGATTTAACACAATACTTGAATCTTTAACACAATGCTTTAATATAGTTGAAGTGACCCAAAGAGAAGGTTGAGTTTTCAACCTCCATAACCTATAACCTTTTAACTGTGGGAGATTCACATATGTCATGCATATTCCGAAGTCCTATTCCTCCTTCCTCTTTGGGAACACAAAATTTTTCCCACAAACTTCAATGTTATTTAGATCGTCACCTATACTCCATAAAAACTTTGCAAAATGTTCTTCCATTAAAGTAAGAATGCTTTTGGGAGGATTCGAGGCAAAAAAAGTGTAAGTGGGCACGGATTGAAAGAAACTTCTTATAAGAATAAGTTTTCCACCATAGGATATCATTCTATATTGCCATTAATTGAATTTTTTAATGGATTAAATAACATGTCTTCAAAGTATTTCGCCTTTCCCCCCATATAAATAGGACATCCCAGATAGTTAATGTCACGATCCAAATCGGAGGGCCGCGACGGGCACCCGGATCCCACCCGCCGTGTACCGCTAATCATGCATCCAAAACCTAACTGTAGATAAGCATGGACTAAGCCGAAAATGTAATGAAAGCTTTTAACCAAAAAATTAACTTAAAAATAAATACATACTCATGCCAAGGCCGACGAGGCCATACAAAATTACTATACACAGGACACCTGTCTACAAGCCTCTAAAGAGTGTACAACATCAACAGGTCGGGACAAGGCCCTGCCATACCCATATAGACACGCAAAAATATAACATATCAAAGTTACACCGATACTCCGGAAAGAGATGAGTGCTTCCAAAAGTCTGCTAAAATTTACAACCTATTCACGTGGACCGTCGTCATGCCTGTGCGAACATGCGGGCATGAAACGCAGCGTCCCCAGCAAAAGGAACGTCAGTACGACTGATGTACTGAGTATGTCAGGCATAAGAAATAACATAGCCCAGATATATCATAATCTGAAACAGAAACACTGACCAATAGTACATTCCTCTGAGGGCCCTAATACATATGTCTAAATGTTATGCAATACCAATGCAGTATACCGATGGCCATACAGGTGTCTTTATTTTCATAACAGCCTCTGTGGGCATAATATACATAACTGTCATGCATGATGCAAATGTCGTATACTATCTATTTTCCATAACCGCCACACAGGCTTTCGGTTATATTGAAATCCTACTTTCCGATAACCGCCACACAGGTTTTCAGTAGTATCGGAATCCTATTTTTCATGACTGCCACACAGGCTTTTGGTCCAATCATAACCGACACACAGACTTTCGATTATATCATATAAGTTATGTTGGCTTCAATGTTGGCCTCTTAGGGCTCTTTTGTGATAATATGTATCAGTTGTAGGTGGTGTGCGTATATAACGTCTTTTTCCCTCTTTTTCCATCCCCTACATATATGTATAATATTTACCCTATAGTATTGTGCATAGCATAAATGGTCCAGGGTAATATTGAAATGAAATTGCATGAATGACACCACCATATTTCAATCTTAACCGGTGACATATTATCTTTGACGACACTGTGAATATTATTATCATCTTTTTTTATATGCCTTTTTAAGGATTTAGAAACAATTTAGACATGTTTTCAGCATAGGAATCAATAACATGATTATTCTTAATATCTAGGAGTATTATAAATTATGAAACAATACCACAGTTATATTTTATTTCATGAAACATGCCAAAAGAAAAAAAAAATTGTCTTAACATACCTCGTAATTTTTTTGGGCTAATCCAACAAGAAGACTGTTAACCGAAAGGATCGTGTAAAAAGCAACAGCGTGAAATAGAGTATCAGCAAGCATGAAAAGCTGCTGCTTCTTAACTCTAAGTTACAATTCGAAATGAATTGTTTAAAGAAAGTTTATGTGAAAGGAGCAAAAATGAATTGCTTGTCTGTTTGCCACTTTGAAATTCTCAGAGAATTGCTAAATTTTTGCAATTGAAAAAGCCTTGAATTGGCATAGCAATCCCGTGATAGGGGTCTGCCACGCAGCTAGTCTTGGCGGTGGAGTCCCCTATGTCACGCCACATGCACATGCATGGTCACTTAATTTAATTAAGTGATTATGTCTCCGTGTAATTTATCAATCATACTCATAGTTAATTCTAGATCCCACTTTATTTAAATTTTAAAAATTTGTAAGACTTTCGTATACTCGATGTCATAATTTGTAATATGACATTAGTCCATCACCGCTTTGGGGATATACAACTATTATTATTAATCTCCATCGTCACACTTGTTGCATCCAAAATTATTTTGGAATCATATCCTTTTGTATACTAATTTCCTTATTAACATATGTAAATATAATAAAAAAAATTCAACACTCAAATCTATTTCCTTCATTTTCGTATTCCAATTATCACCAAAAATTACGAGACGTTACCGTTAATGAGAAAGGCTTTGTCCATAAATTTAGTGATTTTTCTTATCTTGTTGATTCAACAAGCTCCTGTTTTGGGGGTTGTTATGAAAAAACTTTTGTCATGGTTAACCTTCTAGCCGGAGTTTTTCTTATATTTCTTGATGACTCTCATGATTTGCTTGATAGATCTAGATTTACCACGGGAGAATATAATAATATGGTCAACATAGACCAAATAATTAATAGAGGGACCTCTGTTGCTCATGAAAAAAGAAAGAACGTATCATTGAAATTGAGTTGGTTAAGAAGTCTAGATACCACTTCTGCTTCAACAATAAACAACGCGGGGAGGGGGGATAAGGGATCCTTCAGGGATGACGTGAAAAAAACAATTCGATATGTGGTCTGCATCACATTCTTAGAGAATGTAGTATATCTCACTTACTACTAGCCATAGTTGCTAGTGATGGACACATGGATACTCTTAGATGAGTATTGGCATACCCTGCTGATAAACTATTTGTTATACATGTCTAGAGTATTATCAGCATGTGGGAGATAGAGGTCTTAAGACTTGAGGTCAATATCACCTTGTTTACGGAGTAATGCACTTTGATCATGTCCTAAGCTCAAATACCTTATAGGTTGAGACGCGGCTTGTATTGGGTGCATTACAAAGTAGATTGAAGGTGGTAGTTGAGCCAAGAATAGGATTCATTCCTCGATTGGAATTTCGAGAGAACACTCAGCTTCTCAAAGATGTTAAGTCGACCAAGTCATTGGCCAATGCAAGAGACATATCTAGGATATGGTCTAGTTGTCGACTAATATAGATGAGATAAAGTGATCAAGCCATTTGGATAGACACTTGGCAAATCTTAAGCTTGATCGAGTGTGTCGCGAATGAAAGGAATTTATCATCTCACATAGAGGTCTGTTTACTTGAGTCTTGTAAACGTACTTCACATATTGGGTCCGTCACCGGCGCCGTCTAGGAGTTCCGTGTGAACCTTGATTTGATCAAGTGCCGATGTGTGAAGGCCTAAAGGGTCACACTAAGTCGATTGTCTTTTTCGGTCTAAGGGTATATTGAGAGAATGTAAAATATCGGATTTAGAATCAAGATATTTTATTTAATAATAAATTATGGGATAATTTTCATTTGATGAAAATTATATAATTAAGTCAAAATTAAATCTTGGATTTAATTAGAACTAAAACGTGCAGAAAATAAATAGAGGAGCCGCACAGCAGTGGGCCCAGTTCGACTGGCCCACTGCAATTTGATGGGTCAGGTCTTGAAGCATGATCCAAATCTGATTTGGTTTAGGGTTTTCTCCACTATATATTTGGCACTTAACCCATAATTTCAGGAGCACTCACTTTCCACTTTCTGAACTCAGAGTTCAGGAAGTAAAATTCTCTCAAACCTCTGCCAAGATTTCCTAGCTTTCTTGGGCAAAGGAATATACCGAAGCAAGGCTTGCACCCGGATTGACAATCGCGTGCGCTCCCTTTAGTAAAGACTAACAAAGCTTAAACTGTAAGTTTTCTTCCTCTCTTTGCAGATTTGAATTATCGCATAATCATACCAGAAACGTTTGTTGGGGCAAGTAAGTTTACTCAAAATTTAAAACTTCCGATGTGCCTTACTTGTGTGTTTTACACCCAATAAATCCCTACAGTGACATCAGAGCTCAGACTGGTTTAATGATTATATGATAATCCTTAATAACGATACGTGGGATAATTAATTGTTTTAATTTTTGAAAACTGATTTTCGAAAGAAAAAAAAAATTTGGGCAGTGAACAGTGATTTTTCGATGATTTTTTCGGCGATTCGACGTGTACTAACATCGTCTCCACTATTATCAAGAAATCCACTTTTAAAGATGGTCGATAAATGTGTTGAGAGGTAGCGGAAAGCGACGAAGTCGCCGGAATGCCGCCGACGGCGGGACTGTTTCCGGCCATCACGGGCGACGAAATCATTAAGTAATAATACCATCGTGTTCGTCTCGACGAGAGGAATCTAATGGTGGTAGTGTTGCTCGGAAACGATGACCGGAAAAGAAGCACCACCGACAGTTTTAGAAACCGCCGGCGGCGGCACCAATTTCGGCCACTGTGGGCCACCAAATCGGTGGTGAAAACCACCGGTGAGTTAGTCCCGATGTGTGCCATCGTTTTGTGGGTTTTAATTCCGTCAATTTCGCCCCGAAATTCGAATCCCAAACTTGATTTGGGGTTGGAATTAGTTTTGAAAATTTAAAATAGTTTGAGGACCTTTTTGCAATTAATATTAGGGTTTTAAAATTGAAGATTGGTCCTTAAACAAATCTGAAAATATTTTAAGTTCTGAAAATTACAAATTAGTCCCTGAGATATTTTCTGGAATTTTAAAAGTTTTTAAAATCAGCAGATTCAGTCCCTGGGTCAATCTGTAAATTTCAGAAAAGCAGATTTGGTCCCTGGATAAATCTGTAAATATTTTAAGGTTCTGAAAATTGCAGAAATACCCCTGAAAATTAAATTTTAATTTCTGAATTATTAAGGGATTGTTTGGATGAACAGAAAATTTTGAAAATTGAAAAATTGAGTTTAAATTTTGAATTTAAATATTTTCTAAATTGAAACAAATTAATTAACCCACAATTATTGTTATTTAGCATATTATTTGATAATGTGTGCACAAATTAATTGTTTCTCCTAATTGTTTAATTGATTGTCATTTAAATAATTAGAATATAGTCCGCATATATATATGCAGGTAGGTGTCACACGACCGACTCGGCCCGCGATCGTGTCTTACCCCGGGCACCCTAGTGATAAAACATCAGAGAAAAGTCAGCGGAAAATAAAACTCATGAACAATAAATGATACAAAACGGGTGACCCTAAAATCGCCTTCTTTGCGTGTATATATAAATGAAATCTTGAGCAGTTATCCTTTACAAACCCCGCCACAACAGCATTACTGCACCTCTAAGAATGTAACAACAACTATGACGGGACAAGGCCCCGCCGTACCCCTGAATGTACAAGTACCTACAATGACAAGGGACTATACCAAAAGATAAGCCTCCGGAGAAAAAGAGCTTCCCAAAATGCAGAACTGTGACCCTAGGAGCGAGGATCAACCACCGGCATACCTCTACCTGCGGCATGAACGCAGCCCCCCGAAGGAGGTCAGTACAACAGGTACCAAGTATGTGAAACTGAAAAATACTGTAATGAAATCATAACAGTCTTATATAAAACAGGAGACATGTATGATAACCAAAATACAGTACACAAAGCCTGGTTGACAACAAGAGTAATGAAAATCAACTTCGTCTTTTAAAAGACCATTTCACAATATATAAACAATCATGTCAAGTCAGGGACGCATGCCCTCAAAGTCATTACTCAAATATAACCACGGGTCTCATGCCCAACAATATCAAACGTGCCCGTGGAATTCCTTCCTCACTGCCGGCAGTCTATGATATAACAACACCAAGGAGTACACATGAACACCAGGTCCCACCTGTGTCATAAGAACGTCTGTAATCACGAATGCCGACTACGGATACCTCTGCGTCACATCGGCCGGGCAATCTGAAGCCAACTACGGATACCTACCGTACCAACAATCTCAGATAAGCGTACGAAGTGGCCGGGGCAAGTATGAAAGCCACTACCAGATACCACCCGCATCACGTGACTTCGTCATAAAACTGCTATAACACATCTCACGAAGCTGACCGAGGCAAGTACGAAGGTCGACTACCAGATACCTCCTGCGTCACATCGCTGACCGGGACAAGTACAAAAGTCAACTACCAGATACCTCCTGCATCACGAGACTTCGCCATAATACTGACCGGGGAAAGTACGAAAGACAACTACCAGATACGCGTCGCATCTGGCCAGGGGCAAGTCGAGGCTAACTACGGATACCTCATGCTTCAGGAACCCTCACGGGGAGCTAGTCCATGGAATAACACTATCAACAGGGAACGAACCCTCATCGTGGCCGCATACCCGTGAACCTTCCATCGAGTCAGTATGCCCAAAATGATCGAGAATAACATGATCGGCCCTCCATCGAGAGACGCGGTAGCATAAGGATACAATACTTGTACACCAAGACTATCACAAGCAAACATAGGCAAGTTATTCACACTCAAGGTACTTTCATTTAATGCCAAAAATCCGGGTTTTAACCCCAAGGTACTACTTACTTTATCTCTTTAAAAAGGTCCATTTTTTTCACAAAAGTCACATGATACTAACACCCGTAGTATCAAAATAGAGTAACTATTATTTTAAGTAAACCAAAATAATTTCCATACTTTCTTTTCAAATAAACCAAGACACTACCATGTCTTCTTTTTAAACCAAGTCAAGACAATACCATGCCTTCTCTTTTTAAACCAAGTCAAGACAATACCATGCCTTCTTTTTAAACCAAATCACTTCTCAAAATAATATAAGTTTCAAAACTTCAAATTCTCAAGTCTCTTATCTTTTAACTCAAGTCCCATAACGTGGGAAATCAAGTCTCATATCTTTTTGAAACAAATGTCAAGTTACCATTTTAAACCCAATAATAAAACCATTCTTTTGTTTTCATAAAGTCGTTATAACTAACTTCCCATAAAGCTTATTATAACACTTTATGTTTTAAAACAACCAAGGACAACTACTCTCATTTCCAAAACTAAGATAACTTTATTCTTTTTATGACCAAGAGACTTACACTTTCAAACCGAGCTACACAACTTTCAAATACTTCAAGTTTCTTAGCTTAGAAAACAAGTTTCTTATCTTTAGAATATTTCCAGAATTAATACTTTCAAATCCAGTATTCCATACATTTCCACATCAAGACATCCTTGTCTAACTTATTAGAATAAACCATTCTTGTAACCTTTCCTTAGTAACAAGTGAGTTAATTCTCTACTCAACCAACTTAGACATTCTTAAAACAAGTCAAGCATATCGAATGTATTTACTTCATTTAAATCACGTACGTCTACCGTACTATACAGTTATAACTACTCATGCTCAAGAGATAAGAAAGTTTCCACATACATCTCCGGCTTAATCCACTTGCCAAGTCCAATATGTCGTCCGTAGTATGTCAACCTATAACGACCATAATACGTCTATTAGCTTCTAGCTTCAACGTAGAATATTCTAATTGTAAAGTCCCTTATTCTACGGAAATTTGGACAACACTTCCTTTGCTTCTACGTACTTTTCCACCTTTTTCAAGGCTCGAATTCAATATTCAAACGCCACTTTTAAGGCCCAACAATCCAAAAATACAAAGGGGATTACACGCCTAACTTGGACGTGTAAAATTCTGCCCCACAATTCATATTAAAACAATCCAACTAGTTTAAAGCAACTCCTTGGCTATAACATGCTCACATATCCACCTTTTCAAATCCTTTCAATTTAACTCGTTAATTCAGCATGCTATATAAGTCTTAACCAATTATAACAACGATATGCCCTTCTATACATAACATGTAACGATTTTTGCTAACAACCGAATTGATTACAACATTAGTGACTAACATGCCCATTTTCGATTTTCAACAAGTCGACATGATCCAATTGTTTTCAAACTTTAATATTTAAACCACATGCTCATTTCTTAACTACTAAAACTTGTAATCTTCAATTACATGAGAAGGTGAAGGTTTTACCTCAAGCCCTCTTTCCGAAATCTTCTTCACGCTAAAATCACCCACACGAACCCTCTACAAGCTTGCCAACATAATTCCTTCTTGTCGTCTTTCCAAAATCCTACTAGGCCTTGGTTTTTCCTTGAAATTTATAGAGAGAAGGGAGAGGAATTTTTAGAGAGAATGGTTCTTTGTAAAATGACCAAGTCTTGAAGACTTGGTCAGTAAAATAAGGCTTCCTCTTGGTCAAAAAGATGGGAGGGACACTTGTCACCCTCCCACAGGCCTTTAACAAAATATCTTCTGATTTTCCCCTGTTTTTCGCGAAATTTCCCGCCTCGGCGCCGCGGCCCTGCAGACGGCGCCGCGGCGCTGAAACTTTCGAGCATCTCAGCACATACTGTGCGCGGCTGCAGGCCAGCCAGCGCTGCAACTTCAGAATACACCAGTACATCCGCGCGCGTCCTCGCATCCGGCCATGCCAGCGTGGCACTGACTGAAAACGCTTTCCTGTTCGTCTGCCCACTGAACTTGTAACCTCAATAACTTCCTACTCCGATGTCCTATCGACGAGAGGTTTGTTGCGTTGGAAACTAGACTCAACGAACTTCATACTGGGCTATTGAAACACCTAAAAACTCCTAATGAACTAGGAGATATACCGCTTCAAAGTTGACTCAAAACTGTCCAAAAACATTCTGTCAACTTATCTTTCCAATTCCAATTCTTATTTCCCTTCGTACGTTCCCAATACATGACCTGAAATTCCGGGGTGTAACAGCGGCGCCCAATATTTGTTAGTCCGTAATTATTGTCTGGGTAGGCGACGCCCAGTAATTATTTACTTTCAATGACCGCTATTATTGTCTGGGTAGACGGCGCCCAGTATGTGATTAAAACCATCTTATATCATGCCTATTGGGTTTGATGGTTTCCCATCTAAATGTGTTTAGAAATTGCATGATAGGATGTCATATGATGTATGATATAATAGTTGATCTTGGTCATAACCCTGAATTAAAATGTTCCCCAAATTTAATACAAGTCTCATTTAAAATGAATGTGTCGTCCGCTATAATTGATTGTGGTGCAAAATCATTTTCGGTGAGATGAGTATTTATGCCCCAGTATTTGCTCTAAGTCTACGAGGACTCAGACGCTTTCATAGATGCATATAAATGTTGTAGTAGATGATAAACCTTCGTGAGTATTTACACCCCAGTGTTTGCTTGATGAAGGCTAAGCCCGCTTAGATGCATAATTGTAGTCGCATAACGGGGTTGACTTGCTAGGATGTCTTGGCGCCCCAGTGTCGGATAGCCGAGGGACACAGATCAAATTGTTTAGAACATTCGGTCAACCAAGAGTTGCAATTTGTTTGCAATTGGTTTAGAGACCTATCAGATCGTGTTGTTAAAGTTATCAGCCTCATCAAACGCGGAGACAACATGAGTTTGGATCTTGACCCATTATGACCATATTTGATATGAGTCCGTATTCTTTATGGGGTAAAAGAGTATGTTAAAATAGTGGGAGCTAATTAAAATAAAGACCATGTTAGTTAGTTAATGAATGTGTTCAATAGAAATTATATTAGAGTGTTAATTTCAAGTCTATATTTTCTTCAGTTACAATGTTGAATCTGTCACTTCAAATGTTGGTTGAAACGAACAAGTTGAATGGAGCCAATTTTCCTGACTGGTTAAGAAATCTGCGTTTGGTACTGCGATTAGAAAAGATTGAGTATGTATTGGATACATCACTCCCTACAGTCCCTGCTGAAGATTCTGAAGAGTATGCTCTGTTTGACAAAGCAACCTATCAGAAATATCTTGATGATGCTGTTGCAGCACAATGTGTTATGCTATCTTCTATGACTCCAGAGTTACAAAGACAGCATGAAAATATGGGCCCCAACGAGATGCTAGAACACTTGAAGAGTCTCTATGACTCACAGTCTCAGACAATGGAGTATGAACTGTTGAGAGATCTCTTTAAGTGTAAGCTGAACGAAGGGGGTCAGGTGTCACAACATGTTTTGAGGATGATTGGATTAATTGAGAGGTTGTCTTCGATTGGAACGAAGTTGCCTGCAAATGTTTCTGTTAATCTAATCTTGAACTCGCTTCCTGGTTTCTTTGAGAACTTCATTGTGAATTACAACATGAATGGAACGAAAGCAAGTCTCTCAGAACTTCATAATATGTTGAAGACCTTCGAGTCGTCCACCTCCAAAGGTAAAGCTGTCCTCATGGTGGGCTCATCTAGCAAGTTCAAACCTAAGGGTAAGAATATGCAGAAGAAGAGTAAGGCGGTTGCCTCCAAACCCACAACTATGAAACCTAAAGGAGTTGTTCGAAAGAAGACCAAAATAGTTGTTGATGTTTGCCTCAATTGTAATAGAAGGGGACATTGGAAGAAGGACTGTACAGCCCCAGAGGGAGACAAAGCACAAGGTGCTGGCCCTGCTGGACAAGGTATGTTTGTTATTGAAATAAATATGTCTATAACTAATTCTCACTGTTGGGCATTAGATACCGCTTATGACTCACACATTTGTAATAATGTCCAGGGGCTAATTGACAGCAGAAAGGTTGGACCTTGGGAAGTAGATCTACGCGTTGGCAATGGAGCTAGAGTTGATGCGGAATGCGTGGGGACTTATAGACTAGATTTACCTTCAGGCTTTTGTTTAGAACTTAATAATTGTTATTCTATTCCGTCTTTGACGAGAAATATTATTTTTATCCCTATGTTAGACATTGAGGGATTTTCCTCACATATTACCAATGGAAATTATGTTTTATCTTATGATGGTTTTATTTGTGGAAATGCTCCGCTTATGGATGGATTGTATGTTCTAAACTGTAGCCATGAAATTTTCAATATACAAAATAAAAGAGCTAAAATAAGTAATCAAAGAAATCTCACCTACTTATGACATTGCAGACTTGGTCACATCAATAAATCAAGGATAGCAAGATTGAGGAAATTAGATTACTTAGAACTATTTGACTTAGAGTCATATGGTGATTGCGAATCTTGCTTAAGAGGAAAGATGACAACCAAATCACTTTCTGGGAAAGGAGTATGTGCCAAAGAGGTGCTTGAGTTAGTCCATACCGATGTATGTGGGCCTTTTCCAACTCAAGCTAAGGGAAACTTTCTTTATTTCATCACTTTTACAGACGATTTCTCAAGGTTTGGGCATGTGTATCTTATGAAACATAAGTCTGAAGCTTTTGAGAAGTTCATAAAGTACAAGTCAGAAGTAGAGAAGCAACTTGAAACAAGTATTAAAACTCTGCGATCAGATCGAGGAGGTGAGTACTTAAGTAAAGAATTTCTAGATTACTTGAAGCTTCATGGAGTCCATTCATAATGGACACCTCCCGGAACGCCACAAATGAATGGTGTTGCTGAGACGAGAAATCGTACCTTATTAGATATGGTTAGATCCATGTTGAGCTTCTCAGCTCTACCAACATACCTATGGCGATATACATTGCAAAGCTCAATCTATATTTTGAATAGAGTTTCATCAAAGTCAGTAGAGAAAACTCCATATGAGATATGGAATGGCAAGAAGTCAACACTTAGACACATGCGACCCTGGGGTGCCCTGCATATGTAAAGAAGTTGCTCACTAACAAATTGGAATCTAAAAGTGAGAAGTATTATTTTGTAGGGTATCCTAAGGAAACAAGAGGGTACTACTTCTATCTTCCTGAGGAATATAAAGTAATTGTTTCAAGAAATGCAACTTTCCTTGAAGAAGACTATGTCTACAAGGAACAAAGTTGCAACAAGATAGAACTTGAAGAAGTTCAAGAAGTACAAAATAATGTAGAGAATGATCCCTTGTCAAATGACCTAGACAAGGATTCAATGGGAGTATTTGATGATGATTGGGTAATTAGAGTACGCCCTTCAGCCAGTGGGAGTGTTGTGAGGGATAATGCAGAAATGCAAGACCCTCATGCACAACAAATGGTAGATGACACAATAGTTGTGCATCATCCTATTCAAAATGATATTCCTGAAAGTTATCAATGTGGTGGATTGTCCAACACACAAACATCTTCTCAAAATCAAAATATAACAAACACTGAAACTCAGAATGTTCAACTCCGTAGGACCACTAGGACTCATCGTGCACCTGAAAGACTTAATCTCCTTGTTGAAACACATAATGAGTTAGATATTCCTGATGATGATGAGCCTACTACCTACAGCGAAGCAATGTTAGACATTGATTCACAGAGATGGCAAGAAGCCATGAAATCTGAAATGGAGTCTATGTACATGAACCAAGTATGGAACTTGGTTGACTTGCCAACAGGGGTTAGACCCATAGGATGCATATGAGTCTTCAAGAAGAAGATTCATGCATATGGCAAAGTACAGACTTATAAAGCAAGATTGGTGGCTAAAGGTTATAATCAACGGCCTAGGGTCGATTATGATGAAACTTTTTCACTTGTTGCAAAGATTAAGTCCATTCGGATTTTGCTCGCAATAGTTGCATACTATGGTTATTATATTTGGCAAATGGATGTTAAAACTGCCTTCCTCAATGGTAATCTAATTGAGGAGGTGTATATGATACAGCCAGATGGTTTTACATCCAAGACTCAACCCAAAGCAGTATGCAAACTACAAAAGTCCATTTATGGACTTAAGCAAGCCTCAAGGAGTTGGAATATTTGCTTTGACAAAGTAGTCAAATAGTTTGACATTGTTAGAAGCGAAGATGATCCATGTGTTTATAGTAAACACACAGATGAGAGTATTGTCTTCATTGTCATATATGTAGATGACATATTGGTAATGAGAGATAATAATACTCTCATGCAATCAGTCAAGGAATTGTTATCCAGTACCTTCATGATGAAGGACTTGGGTGAAGCCTGCTACATTCTTGGAATTAGAATCTACAGAGATAAACCTAATAGATTGTTGGGTCACATCACCGTATACATAGACAAAGTGCTAAACGTTTCTCTATGGAAAATTCCAAGAAAGGGAATCTTCCATGGGTCAAGGCATCAGTTGTCAGGAAGGATTGTCCTTCCACGATTCTGAACTTGAACGCATGAAGAGAATTCCATATGCTTCAGCTATAGGATCAATCATGTATGTCATGACCTGTACAAGGCCAGATGTGGCCTATGCACTTAGCATGACTTGCAAATTCTAGCAGAATCTTGGGGAGGAACACTAGAAAGCAGTCAAGAGTATTCTTAAGTATCTTAGACGAACTAAAAAATACTTCTTAGTCTATGGCGGACAAGAAAAGCTAGTAGCTACTGGGTATACTGATGCTAGCTTCCAGACAGATATTGATGACTTCAAATCTCAGTCTGGTTATGCCTTCATTTTAAATGGTGGAGTAGTTGGTTGGAAGAGTTCCAATCAAGCTATAACTGCCGATTCGACAACAGAAGCCGAGTACATTGCTTAATCGAAAGCTTATAAAGAAGTTGGTACGATATCTGAGTTCTTAAAGGAACTAAGGGTTGTTCCAAGTGCCAGATGTGTGCAATAACGATTTATTGTGACAACACTGGTGCGATTGCGCAAGCTAAGGAACCAATATCAACAAACAGAAATAAGCATGTACCAAGGAAATACCACATACTTAGAGGGGTGGTAGAGACTGAAGAAATAAAGATAGACTACATTCTCACAGATGAAAATCTAGCAGACCCATTTACTAGATCATTAAGCTTAGTCAAGCATAATGGTCATTTTGAAAACATGGGCATTGGATACGTTAATGATTGGCTCTAGGTCAATTGGGAGATTGAAAGTATATATGTCCTAGAAACAATCATTTTAGGAGCACATGTACTTGAACACATTCATATTATTAATGAGATTAATATATTTGGCTTTTGCAATTATTGAATTATTATTTGATTGTTTATATTATTCATTAATGTGCATCCCTTGAACTTATATTGCCATTGATAGTGTGAAATATTAATGATAGAGTGTAGTTCTTAAAATAGCCTAGACTGATGATCATTGAGAATGAGATATCAATGATATGTTGTAAGTCGACATGTGGTCTGCATCACATTCTTAGAGAATGTAGTATATCTCACTTACTACTAGCAATAGTTGCTAGTGATGGACACATGAATACTCTTAGAGGAGTATTGGCATACCCTGCTGATAAACTATTTGTTATACATGTCTAGAGTATTATCAGCATGTAGGAGATATAGGTTCTTAGACTTGAGGTCAATATCACCTTGTTTACCGTAATGCACTTTGATCCTGTCCTAAGCTCAAATACCTTATAGGTTGAGACGCGACTTGTATTGGGTGCATTACAAAGTAGATTGAAGGTGGTAGTTGAGCCAAGAATATGATTCATTCCTATTGGAATTTTGAGAGAACACTCAGCTTCTCAAAGATGTTAAGTCGACCAAGTCATTGGCTAATGCAAGAGACATATCTAGGATATGGTCTAGTTGTCGACTAATATAGATGAGATAAAGTGATCAAGCCATTTGGATAGACACTTGGCAAATCTTAAGCTTGATCGAGTGTGTCGCGAATGAAAGAAATTTATCATCTCACATAGAGGTCTGTTTACTTGAGTCTTGTAAACGTACTTCACATATTGAGTCCGTCACCGGCGTCGTCTAGGAGTTCCGTGTGAACCTTGACTTGATCAAGTGCCAATGTGTGAAGGCCTAAAGGGTCACACTAAGTCGATTGTCTTTTCGGTCTAAGGGTATATTGAGAGAATGTAAAATATCGGATTTAGAATCAAGACATTTTATTTAATAATAAATTATGGGATAATTTTCATTTGATGAAAATTATATAATTAAGTCAAAATTAAATCTTGGATTTAATTAGAACTAAAAAACGCGTCATAGAGAAAATAAATAGAGGAATGCGGCCCCAATTCGATCGCCCATCGCAATTTGGATTTGGGTCAGGTCTTGAAGCCTGATCCAAATCTGATTTGGTTTAGGGTTTCATCCACTATATATTTGACACTTAACCCATAATTTCAGGAGCACTCACTTTCCACTTTCTGAACTCAGAGTTCAGGAAGTAAAATTCTCTCAAACCTCTGCCAAGATTTCCTAGTTTTCTTGGGCAAAGGAATATACCGAAGCAAGACTTGCACCCGGATTGACAATCGCGTGCGCTCCCTTTAGTAAAGACTAACAAAGCTTAAACTGTAAGTTTTCTTCCTGTCTTTGCAGATTTGAATTATCGCATAATCATACCAGAAACGTTTGTTGGGGCAAGTAAGTTTACTCAAAATTTTAAACTTTCATTGTGTCTTACTTGTGTGTTTTACACCCAACAAATCCCTACAATGACATCATATCGAGAAGCTTTTGTCATATCCAATTTTAAAATCATGTTACCCCTCTATTCTTCTCCTTAATGGCATGAACATTTTCTTCTGAAAGGAAGATATTCTCTGTAATGAGCCTCCCTTTCAATAATCCACTTTGAATGGGAGAAATAATATGAAAAAGTAAGGGATTTCTCCTTCTATAAATATTTTTCGAAATTATCTTACTGGAAAAGTTGCTCAAACTTAATTATGGGTCTGAGCTCAGAAAAATTCGTTGGACTGTCAACTTTAAGAATAAGCACCAAAAATGTATGAGTGAATAATTTGGTAAGGTCTCCTCCTTTTAAGAACTGAACCATCTCTACAATGTTATTCCTGACTGTGTCCCAACAATTGTGATAAGAACTCCCACTATTCCAGGGCTACTGTTGTTGGTAATGCTAAAAGTGGCTTCTCTATTCTCATCTTCAAGGTGTATACAAAACATGATCTCACACATTGAAAATCAAGCGAGGTCGATAGAAGAAAGTTAACTGACGGAAATTAAAAACATAGAAATGCAGTAAGATTCAAATACCATTTAAGTTTAAAGGCTTATATTGTCGACCAATTAAAACGTATATTAAGAAACCGGTAGTAACCTTTTCTTTAATTAAGCTAAACTTAATAAATAAGTTAAATTAGGACTACAAAAGAAAATAAAAATAAAGGAGAAGGGAGTCCTTTGTTTCCTTTTCTTTTCTTTATTTTGTTCGTGGAAGTTGGGAAACATATACACAAGAGGTATAATTTTGGTTTTTTGAAGCTTCTTCTGCCTCCTCAGATGCAACTTCTGGGAACGACTTTGCCACGATTTCCTCCCCTTGCATTTTTACAGTAAGCAAAGGCTGGCCTTCTCAAACGATCATTGTAAGTAAGTTTTATATCTTGCAATCTGATTCCAGTGCATGGATTTGAAGGACTGCAATCAAATTTGATGGCTGCTTGTGTAGATGATGTTCCTTTCACATTTTTGAATGTTACTTCACTCACCTTCACTCCTGAACTCTATATTAATATCAAGTGGTTTATAAATGAAGTTAGATAAAATACAACATCCCATCCTTTAGTTTCAATTATGAAAAAAATATCTCATGTTATAAAATGAAGAAGTCAAGAAATAGGCATGCATGTCGATTCCTCAAGTCTGATATGGAAGAATGGTTCTATGTCTATATTCTTCAATCATAATTTTTTGGCTATTGTTAGAGAATTTAATTAATTGTGTATACCTTTGTATTATAGCTATCATGATATAGTTCGTTAGGTTAGTAATATTTACCTAGTAGCATTCTATTTCTACCCTAACACTCTCGTAACTATGTATAAGAGGACATCTTCTTTTCATTATTGAGTACAAAATACAATTCATTTAATTTTCACTATCATACATGGTATCAGAGCTCTCAAAGACTAAAAATTGTGCATTTTCTTATAACTATGCTATTAAGTTATGACATATTTATTACGCAAAGTTTTACGAGCCTTAAAATTCAAGCGATTTTCATGCCTCGAGTATCTTTTGTTTATGAATTGCGTACTACAATCTTTAAGCGTCTGATAATATATATTACACAGCGAGGCGGATATTATGGGGGCAATAGTTTTGGTCAATGATGATAGGATTCTTGGCGTTCATAACAAGGTTTACGAACATGAGATTTTTAGCAAAGCCACCACTTGGTCTTGCCCATGACTTTATTCTAACCCCATTTTGCGTCTTTGTGAAAACCGAATTAGCTCTTGTGACATTCGCCACTCGGCTTCATTCAACCGTGTCCCAAACTTCCAATGCTGCACGGAAACATTACAGTTCAAGAATGCTAGTGGATTGATCAGAATAGCAAAATGCATTGAGATGAGAGGCCTAAGTAGGACCTACTAATTAACATGTCATATGTAAAGTTTGAATTAAAAAGTTGCTAGAAAGGGAAAATGTCATCTTTTTTATACAGACTAAAAAGAAAGTAAGATAAACATTTTGAAACGGAGGGAGTACTATTTAGGATTTTTCCATCGACATTTAGTGGGGGGAATTAGCCACAGAACATTTTTCAGAGAAAATCAGTGAAAAAAATAAAGATTTTTTTAGTAGTGAAAGTGGATGATTATTTTTAATTAATAAAATAGCTTAGTAACATTTTGTGATATTAAAAAAAAAAATTAGTGATTATTAAATAGTTCAGTGATTTTGTGCAATAAAATGAAAGTTGAGTAAACATCGATTAAATTACTCCGAGATTGAATTAGTTAATGTACAATTAAGTACCTGATGCCATGTCCAGGGCCACATCCAACTCTTTCAATCCACAAGTTCATGGAGCCAGCGCCAATAGAAATGCAATCATCTCCAGTCTTGATGATGCTACCATAAATAGTAACATCCCTTGAGTTTTGCACATGAATGCCATCCGTGTTTGGGCTTCCATCTGGGGCTATTATCGTCACATACTCAACTCTCACATTGCTGCTGTAATTAATCCCCACATGTACTCTTTGACTGTAGAGGGATCTTAACCCCCTTAACAGTACATTGTTACACCACATAAACTGTATTGACTGCAATATATATATAATAGTATAAACAAATTTTATATAGTTAGTCATTCGTTAAACAACTTTTTCCTATCTTACAAAAATTAGTACTCCCTTTGTAATGACATTAAAAATACTAATCATTTCAACTTATCTTATACTCTCTTTGTCCCAATTTATGTCAGTCTAAAAAAGAATAACACTATTTTATACTTCCTCTGTTCCAAAATAAATGATTGTCTAGGAAATTATTTACTTTTTCACAATAGTTGATTATTTGCAATTTCAATGTACTTTTAATCTTATTTTTTCCATTTTACCCCTACTTTGAAAGTAATTTTTATGAGATAAATATGTAATGATTGATTTGATTTTAATGATTGTATGATATATTAGTAAACTATCACAATCCCTTAATAAAACACTTTATTCCTAGACAATCATCTATTCTGGAACAGAGGGAGTATTTAGTAACAATTTTATTTTAAACCTTTCATTTACCATTTATGAGATGAGTCATAGCCATGCAAATATTTATGATTATTTTAGATCATAAAATTTAAATATCTTTCATTTATTCTTAATCTATGTGTCTAGTCAAATACATTCACATAAATTGAGACAGATGAAAATATCGTTTTATGATAAATTAAAAAGAGTCCAAAATCTATTCAAGACAAAACTTCCTTTTTGATAGAATTACAGAATTTGTTTACCTACCCTAGCTCCTCGTGGGCAAGAACCTCCACCCTTTCGACATTTCCAATAACCCTGACCCATGGCGTGAATAGTTCCTCCATGCACTGTAATCCCACTTACCTTGTAAAACATAATCCAGAACTCAGAATTACCAATTGCGTTATAATCTACCGGAGCAATGAGCGTACCGTCAATCCGGAATTCAATTCTTGTACGGCAAGGACCATTAAAATTTAACGTCCTTACCAAAAACGTTCCTCGAGGAATGTCAACTTTCGATGGACTAGCCGAGTTGCAAGCAGCAGACCAAGCGCTAAGAAAAGCCGACGTTGAATCTGTTCTGCCATCTCCCTTAGCCCCAAAACTAACCACATTGTAGGCTAAACAAGAAGGTATTATTAAACAAAAGAAGAGTATCCAGTAAACACTAGTATATTTCATGGTTTGGAAGTTGGACATGGATGTTGAGTACTGGTTGTTGATAAGTCGTTACAATGAAAATGAAGATTTTGCATGTGTCTATTTATAGTTATTCAAGTGATGTCCATTTGGCAATTCTTTTGTCCAACATGACAATAGATAATGTGGTTTTTGCTTAGTTCGGAATTCGGATGTTCAAAGTGACTTGAATGCTAAACAGACGTCACCTATTACAGACATGTACAACAAATGAATTTTGTCCAACATGACAATAGAAAATTTTGTTTTTGCTTTGTTCCGATGCAGATGATTAAAGTGACTTTAACGCTAAACCCACGTCACGTACTACGGACATGTACGACCAATGAATTCTTGGGCGGGACATGTGCAGGTAATTATTATTTGGATGAAAGAATGAATATTAAATAGACGACAAAAAAAAGGAAAAAGGAAGAATAAGGATCATGGGATATAATAAGAATTCTTTCAATTTATAAGATCCATGAAGAACGCAAGAAATGGTGTAGTTGAGTACAAGATCAACATGTGAGTTGCCAGCGTCACAGATTTAAGGCACTGTTAGCTAGCTAGATCTTTTAATCACAAGAATATATAAAGATATATATACTAAATGAATAGACGATTTAGAAGTTTTAAGTTGATTGAAAGATGGGAATATTGTTTTGATCCCAAAGCTTGTTTGACTTCAGAAACTTGTCTTTAATTATAGCCTAATGTATATAATTCCGCAATGATTTGAGGAAAGAAAAAAATGTGTTCCACACGTCATTGCCCACATCATCTCCATGTTATGATATGTACGATACACCATGTGATAAGTTAGGTTCACTTTTTTATCTACACATCTTGTTTGCTTCTTGCATCTTATCATGAGATCATCCTAAAAATAATGTGTTCTTCAACCTTTTCTCTCGTTTACTGATGATGAAGAGTCCTGGAAGCGAAGGAAAGGAGAACATGAGTTTTTAGTACGATTCGAATATTTACATTATTAAACATAGACAGAATGCCTATAAAGAACTCTCTGAATTTGGTACGAAATACTAATTGCACATATAAATTATCAGTAGTAGTTTTAATTATCTTCTTAAATTTGACTATTTGATAGTCTTTAACCCCCAAAATGTTAATGTGGTAAAAAGTGTGGCTACTCACTTTTAGGTGAGTGGGGATGAAAATCAGCTCCCATGTAAGATATTTTTCAATCGCATAGTCATATACAATAATTTACTTATTTCAATTTGCTGGAAGATTAATTCAAAATTGCACGAAATAAAATTTGCTTAGGATTTGGAATTTACTTACTTTATATCTAAATAGGAATTTTAGTCTTATGAATAATATAGTAAGAGGTTCTATATGATAGAGAGATCAAAGTTGATGACCAACGTTAAAGTCGGAAAACGTGAAAGGCGCCAGAATCCATCTTCTATAAAATCTATACATTGATAATGTTTAGGAGTAGGTACATAACTAGGAATAGGATTAGTAAAGTCATATACTGTCATGACCTAAATCGGAGGGTCATGACGAGCATCCGGACCCTATCTGTCAGATACCACTCCTCACATATTTTACCAGCTAACTGTAATCAATCATGGCCACAAGGACCGTTATCAAATATCCTGCTATCACATATCACGGCCGACAGAGCCATACATGACTACTATACAGAGGACATCTGTCTACAAGCCTCTAAAGAGTACGTAACATCATTAATTCGGCTATGGGCCCCGTCATACCCCTATGAATCTCAAAAATATCATACCACGACTAGAGTGCACCTCTGGAACAAATAGAGTGTTCCAATATCAGTTGAACCAGCAACCTACTGCACTACTACATTTCTGGACTAATGCGACGCATCAAAATCATCGCAATAGGGTTATAGAGTCGTTGCATTAGGTCTAATGCAACGCCAAGATGCCGTTGCATCCGGTGGTGTTGCATTAGACCTAATGCAACGACCACAAGGACCTATTGCGACGACTACAAGCATTGCATTAGGTATGAACCTAATGTGACGGCTCTACCAAGCCGTCGCATTAGGTTCATACCTAATGCAATGCCTAAATATACCTAATGCGATGGCTATATACAACTGTCGCATTAGATATGCGAATAGTTTGAGAGGATTTTCCAAACACCTAATGCAACGCCTTGATCGGTGTATTTTATATACACTTTTGAGTCATTTTTAGTTAGTCTTTTGCCCATTTTTGTACAAATATGTGTCGTCTTAGGATAGATTTTCTTCCTTTTTAGTCATAATGGTTTAAAGTGACACATTGGTGAAAGGCGAAAGAGAGGTTCGAAAAAAGCTAGAAAGTTGGCGAGAAGCATGGGCGCCATGACCTTAAGATAGAGAGCGCAAGAGTTTGGCGCGATGATGTAGGCCGGGAATTCTGCCAACTCCGAATGGGAATGGGCCAAGGCCTAGAAGGAAAAGTTGAAAAATGTTTTCTAGGCTATAAAAAGGACTTTTCTAGGTCAGATTGAGGGTTCCCACTTTTGCCAATTCATCACAACTTGGAGATCAAGATTGGAGACTGATTTTGTGTAATTTCTTTGTTCTTGATTTTATTTCTTTTTAGTTTATGTTGGATATTAGTTTAGTTCTTGTCATGTCTATGGCTAGGAACTAACTTAATTTAGGGCTTTCCATATCGAATCGGCTTGAAACTCATTCTTATGAATTAATGCATGTATTGGTTTCTTCTTAATATTGTTGAGATTTATTCAATACTTGTTTTGATTGCTTGGTAATTAATTGATCACTAATTATTATAACTTATATGATTTCTAATCGAAAGCCGAAAGGGGAGATTGTGAATATGCTATAGTTGAATAAACATAGGTTAAATCGTGGACGAAAGTACCCCGATACTTGTGTAGCTTAATAGGTTATTGCTCTTAATCCTCATTTATAGTCAATATTGTCACCGAAAGGTAGAAATGTTCTATATTGGGGTTGAGTGTTTATATTACCTTAACAGGAGTATAAAACGGCTTAGTTAACCTGTTATTTCAAAATAGAAGAAGAACCATAATTATTTGCATTAACAAGTAAGATGAGCGGATAGTTGAGGAGATTTGGAAGCCCTATTTCCACCATTTCTGAAGTAAAATAAAGTAATTTAATTAGTATCTATAATCATAGTTATAAATAATTCATCAAATTATCGGTTACCAAATAGAGACCATAGAATAGAGGTTGATAATTGGACACTAATCCCTGAGGACGATAACTCGGTCTTCTAGACTATATTACTTGTCACGACACGTGAACTTGCGTTTAGTGTGTGCATAAATCCCATATCAAGTTTTTGGCGCCGTTGCCGGGGATTGACGTAGTTCAATATCATTCTATCTATTTCTAATTTCTAATTTGTTTTTTTTATTTTTTATTTTTATTACTATATATTTTTCTCTTTTATTCGTGAAACCGTGCGCCGTGATCCGTTTGTTGGTTTTGAGTCATCTCAGGGATCCTGAAAACATGGATTACCACTATCAACAATGTAATCTCCAAGCCTCACAGGAAGAGCAGGATGGGCTACGAGCAGCCATACTCAGGCTAACTAGGCACCAAACTCAGTTCATGGACGAAACGAGAGTGTCCCTGAAGAATTTGGAAACGCAAATAGGACAACTCGCGGACATGCTAAGCAGCAGAATACAAGGGAATCACCCTGAACATATTGGAGGGAATATAAAAGAGCAATGTCAGGCGATTGACCTAAAAAATGGCGAACAGGTGGAACCAAACTCACCACCACCATGTCCAGAAAAGAAGGACCCAGAATGTTCGCAGCAGTTGCAGCGCCATGGCGCCACTGAGCATCGCCATGACGCCGATATTACTGGGACATTGCAGAGTTTTCGGCGCCACGACGCCGAATCTCAGGGTCGCGGCGCCCAGGGCTCAGAGGGTGAAATGAGGTTGGAAGCTGTTGTGAACGCACCCCAGGTGAAGATATCGTACCCCCAGAGGCTAAAAACAAGTGCTCCTGACAAACAGTTCTCTAAATTCTTGGAAATTCTCAAACAATTGCAACTCAACATCCCGTTTGCTGAGGCACTAGAGCAGATGTCGAGTTATGTAAAGTTCATAAAGGAGATTCTTATCAAAAAGAGGAGGATAGATGACTACGAAACAGTGGTGTTGACTGAAGAATGCAGTGACATCCTACAGAGAAAGCTACCTCAGAAATTGAATGATCCGGGGAGCTTCACCATCCCATGCACTATCGGAAAATTTGAGTGTCATAAGGCGTTGTGCGATCTGGGGGCAGGTATACATTTGATGCCCTGCCTAGTGTTTTGCAAACTTAGAATGGGAGAAGTCAGACCTACAAACATCACTTTGCAGTTAGCTGACTGCTCCATCGTTCACCCTAGAGGAGTCATCGAGGATGTGTTGGTAAAGGTGGACAAGTTCATATTTCCCACTGATTTCATCATCTTAGACATGAGAGATAACGACATGATCCCCATCATACTTGGACGACCCTTCCTAGCCACATGACATGCACTCATTGATGTTCGAAAAGGGGAGTTGAAACTTCGTGTGGAAGAAGAAGAGGTGATTTTCAATGTTTTTCGGGCAGCAACCTTCCCAGAGGCAAGTGACAACTGCTTCGCCATTGATGTTATCGAAGAAGCAGTGTTGGAAAATGAGTTCAGAAATGCTGATGCGCTTGAAGAAGTACTGACACGATGGGATGATAGTAGTGGAAACAACCCAAAGCTGATGGAGTATGCAAATTGGATGAATTCTTATGAGAAGTGTGATAAGAAGAGATATGAAGAGCTTGGGCAGATGCCAGAGAGATCAGTACCATCCACAGAAAAGGCTTCAGAGTTAGAGTTGAAAACTCTACCAGATTATTTACAATACCAATATCTAGGTGAGAATCAATCCTTACCAGTGATCATCTCATGTCATCTATCCACAGTAGAGATTGAGAAGCTGCTGAGAGTACTGAGGGCTCACAAGCGTGCCAATGGGTGGACATTAGCAGACATAAAGGGGATAAGTCTGTCAACAGTAATGCATAAGATCCGTCTGGATGAGGAGAGCAGACCTTCCATTGAGGCACAGAGGAGACTGAACCCAAATATAAAGGAGGTAGTCAGAAAAGAAATCATGAAATGACTTGATGCTGGAGTAATTTATCCTATATCTGACAGTGCATGGGTGAGTCTGGTACAAGTGGTGCCCAAAAAGGGTGGTATGACAGTAGTGACCAACGAAAGGAACGAGCTCATTCCATCTAGAACAGTTACTAGGTGGAGAATCTGCATTGACTATCGCAAGTTGAACAAGGCAACCAGAAAAGACCACTTCCCGTTGCCATTTCTAGATCAGATGTTGGATAGACTTGCAGGGCACAAATACTACTGCTTTTTGGATGGTTACTCAGGGTATCATCATATTGCTATAGCACCAGAAGATCAGGAAAAGACAACATTCACCTGCCCCTTTGGTACGTTTGCATTCAGAAGGATGCCATTTGGGCTTTGCAATGCACCTGCAACCTTTCAGAGATGTATGATGGCAATTTTCTCGGATATGGTGGAAAGAACTATAGAGATTTTCATGGATGATTTCTCGGTCTTTGGGTCCTCGTTCGACGAGTGTTTGAGGCACTTGGAAGCACTGTTGAAACGATATGAAGAATCCAACCTTGTGCTGAATTGGGAGAAGTGTCACTTCATGGTTAAAGAGGGGATTGTCCTGTGACACAAAATATCCAACCAAGGTATTGAGGTGGACAAGGCAAAGATTTCAGTAATCGAAAATCTACCACCTCCAGTATCAACAAAAGGGGTCAGAAGTTTCCTTGGTCATGCCGATTTTTATAGAAGATTCATCAAGGACTTCTCAAAATTTTCAAAGCCTCTTTCCACCTTGCTAATGACGGGAGTTGCTTTTGAATTCAATAAGGAATGCATGACCGCTTTTCAGACACTCAAGGAGAAGCTTATCTCAGTACCCATAGTCATTGCACCAAACTGGGAGCTGCCATTTGAACTAATGTGTGATGCAAGTGATTATGCAGTGGGAGCAGTGCTTGGGCAGAGGGTCGATAAGGTATTCAGATCCATTTACTATGCTAGTAAAACTCTTAATGATGCGCAGTTAAATTACGCTACTACAAAAAAAGAATTGCTAGCAATAGTATATGCATTCGAGAAATTCAGGCCATACTTAATTGGGAATAAGGTGATAGTATACACTGACCACTCTGCCATAAAGTATTTGATGACAAAGAAGGATGCAAAACCTCGCCTCATCCAATAGGTTCTGCTATTACAAGAATTTGACATGGAGATTCACGACAAAAAAGGGACAGAGAACTCAGTTGCGGACCACTTGTCGAGACTTGAGAACATAGAGAGCCATAACACCAAGGATGTGCAGATAAATGATCACTTCCCAGATGAGCAATTGTTTCAAGTAAGTGTTGTCTTTAAGTTACCTTGGTACGCTGATTTTGTTAATTTTCTTACAGCTAAGGTAGTGCCCCCAGGATTGACCAGACATCAAGTGAAGAGGTTTTACTCCGAAGTAAAACACTACTATTGGGATGAGCCAATGTTATACAAATACTGCGCCGACCAAGTCATCAGGCGATGTATACCAGAGGATGAGATGTACCAGATTCTCACTCATTGTCACACCTTACAATGTGGTGGACACTTTGGGGCATCAAGAACATCTGCGAAGGTAGTGCAAAGCGGGTTCTATTGGCCAACCCTCTTCAAGGATGCCCACACCTTTGTGAAGAATTGTGATCGTTGCCAAAGAACAGGAAACATATCAAGACGAAATGAAATGCCTTCGCATGGGATCTTGGAGGTGGAACTATTTGATTTGTGGGGGATAGACTTCATGGGTCCATTCCCACCGTCCTTTGGAAATCAGTACATTCTTCTGGCAGTGGTTTATGTGTCCAAATGGGTAGAAGCGGTAGCTACTAAAGAAAATGATGAAGACATTCAAAGGTTCCTCCAAAAGAATATATTCACAAGGTTTGGTACTCCTAGGGCCATCATCAGTGATGAAGGAAGCCACTTTTGCAACAGGCAGCTTAATACATTGCTTTCCCGATATGGAGTCTACCACCGCACCACACTTCCCTATCACCCGCAAGCGAATGGGCAAGCAGAAGTTTCAAACAGGGAAGTGAAGAGCATATTGGAAAATACGGTGGATGGCTCAAGGAAGGATTAGTCTATCAAACTGGATGACGCACTGTGGCATACAGAGCAACATTCAAAACCCCCATTGGAATGTCACCATATAAGTTAGTTTTTGGTATGCATTTCATCTGCCAGTAGAGTTGGAACACAGAGCTTATTGGGCAATGAAGAAGCTGAACATGGATGCCAAGGCAGCAGGGCAGAAGAGATTGCTACAGCTGAGCGAGTTGGATGAATTCAGACACAATACCTATGAGAATGCAAAGATCTACCAGGAACGAACTAAAGTATGGCATGATAAGATGTTGATCCCAAAAGACTTCCAAACAGGACAACAAGTGTTTTTATTCAACTCAAGGTTAAGGTTGTTCCCAGGAAAGCTCAAATCGCGTTGGTCAGGACCATACACTGTTGTAAGAGCATTCCCCTATGGTGTAGTTGAAGTGAAAGGGAAAGAGGGAGCCCCTTTCAAGGTAAACGGACAGAGGTTGAAACCCTATGTGATCAATGAAACGGAATACATGAGCCTAGTGACCCATCTCACTCCAACATGAGTAGGGAACCTGTGTCCGGCTAAAAGACGTTAAAGACAGCGCTAATTGGGAGGCAACCCAAGGTTATTTTATTTTATGCAATTTAGTTTTAGTTAGAACAGTCTCACGGGAGGTATTGTTTGCATGTTGTGATGACAGGTACAGGGCTAAAAATTGGAGGATGAAAACGTGAAGAGAAAATCAGCTCGGCGCCACGGCGCCGGAAGTTCAAAGGATCGCAGATGTTTGGGGCCCACGGCGCCGATATCAGGGCCACGACGCCACAACGAAAAATCTGAAAAATAAAAGAGCCCTAGAAACGATTTCCCTCTTCCACTCTGACGGGATTTCTGATGTTATCTGCCATGCATTATCCGCCGCCACCGCCACCACTTTAAACCAAGTCTGTAAGTTATCCCGTTTCTCTTGTATTTTTTGAGTCTTGCACACATTGGGGACAATGTGTGATTTAAGTTTGGGGGGGCATCTGATTATTTTTGAGTCTTTTTGATTTGTTTTGTGTGTTTTTGAGTAATTTTTTAATCATATTTTTTTTAGATCATGCATGCTTTAGTTACTGAAAATGCCTAGTGAAGTAAGGTTGAATAATGTAATGGAATTAGAAGCAACCATCTAAACACTTAGGTTAGATATGACAAAAATTCATGAAATCAGACTATTTGGGGTATCTTGCTTGATTTGTGCATTGTTAATAATTAAACTTATGTGTCTGCGTGCTTGCTATTCGAGGCGAAATAGTTAGGATATGCATGCTAGGGAGATGATTCAGGCATTTCTTTGTTAGCCTTTTCTTACCATTCTTTGCATATCTCTGACATTCAAATTGTATCCCTAGTCAGCCCCATTGAGCCTAAAAATATGGCCTTTCTTTGACACCCTATAATTCCATATTTGTGCCATAAGTGAAAAATTGAGATGATTGGAATATAAAGTGTTGAAAAAGAGACAAAAGAGAGTGAATAATTTTGATGCACCCTAATGAAAAAAATAATAATAAATAGGCAAAAGCCTAAGTTTGGGGGTGCCTGCTATTCATAATACACTTCATTCTCTCAAAACAAAAGAGGGGAAAGATAAGTATGAGGTGAAAAAGAAAATCAAAAGAAAAGAGAAGATTGAAAGAAAAAAAGAGTTTATGGTACGTAAGTTGAGCCTAAAAGCCTATTTTTACCTACCCCTGCCTAAGCCTATATTACAACCCTGAAAAGCCCTAAAGATCTCTAATATGTGTATTCATGATTAGTGGAGAATAACAAGTAAACATGCCATAGGATTTTGAAATTAACATGCATAGTTAGGTATTCGTACTTCCATTGAGCATGATTAAAGTGAATTCGCGAAATATCTGACTTAATGTGTTTAGAATGCTAAAAATCCATGTCATATGTTCCTGCATATTATTCTGCTAATCTTCATGCTTTTCTAAGTAACAATGATGCAGCAAAGTGATCAATGTCTTTGAGTCATTCTATTTTCTTTTTCCTCGTGTCTTTATTTCTTTCTTTTGATCTTTGCTCGAGGGCGAGCAAAGGTTAAGTTTGGGGGTATTTGATCGGTGTATTTTATATACACTTTTTGAGTCATTTTTAGTTAGTCTTTTGCCCATTTTTGTACAAATATGTGTCGTCTTAGGATAGATTTTCTTCCTTTTGAGTCATAATGGTTTAAAGTGGCACATTGGTGAAAAAGAGCGATAAGAGGGCAGAAACAGAGATTCCAGAGCTCAAAAAGCTAGAAAGTTGGAAACCCGGGCGAGAAACAGGGCGGCGCCGCGGCGCCTTCAACCAGCTGCATCAGAGCGCCACGACGCCCAAAGTACAGAGAGCCGCAGGAGTTGCGGCGCCGCGGTGCCAGTTGCAGGACCGCGGCGCCGAGGCGGGAATTCTGTCAACTCCGAATGGGAATGGGCCAAGGCCTAGAAGGAAAAGTTGGAAAACGTTTTCTAGGCTATAAAAAGGACTTTTCTAGGTCAGATTGAGGGTTCCCACTTTTGTCAATTCATCACAACTTGGAGATCAAGATTGAAGACTACTTTTGTGTAATTTCTTTGTTCTTGATTTTATTTCTTTTTAGTTTATGTTGGATATTAGTTTAATTCTTGTCATGTCTATGGCTAGGAATTAACTTAATTTAGGGCTTTCCATATCGAATCGCTTGAAACTCATTCTTATGAATTAATGCATGTTTTGGTTTCTTCTTAATATTGTTGAGATTTATTCAATACTTGTTTTGATTGCTTGGTAATTAATTGATCACTAATTATCATAACTTATATGATTTCTAATCGAAATCCGAAAGGGGAGATTGTGAATATGCTATAGTTGAATAAACATAGGTTAAATCGTGGACGAAAGTACCCCGATACTTGTGTAGCTTAATATGTTATTGCTCTTAATCCTCCTTTATAGTCAATCTTGTCACCGAAAGGTAGAAATATTCTATATTGGGGTTGAGTGTTTATATTACCTTAACAGGAGTATAAAACGGCTTAGTTAACCTGCTATTTCAAAATAGAAGAAGAACCATAATTATTTGCATTAACAAGTAAGATGAGCGGATAGTTGAGGAGATTTGGAAGCCCTATTTCCACCATTTCTGAAGTAAAATAAAGTAATTTAATTAGTATCTATAATCATAGTTATAAATAATTCATCAAATTATCGGTTACCAAATAGAGACCATAGAATAGAGGTTGATAATTGGACACTAATCCCTGGGACGATAACTCGGTCTTCTAGACTATATTACTTGTCACGACACGTGCACTTGCGTTTAGTGTGTGCATAAATCGCGTATCATGCCTAAATACACCTAATGCGACGGTTATATAAAGACCGTCACATTAGATGTGTGAATAGTTTGAGAGGATTTTCCAATACCTAATGCGACCGGATTGTTCAGAAATTACAAAATATACAATATTAATTACAAAAGGATTAGCTCACAATATTACAAAATGACAAAATAAATAATAAAAAGAGAAAGATAAAAATAAAAAAAGATTGATTTACTAATTGTTCAATATTATAATATTAGACCCCGTAGGACATATTACAAAACAATTGTTCACAAAAGTATATTTATATAATCCTCCAGCCACTATTTGTTAATTAGATGGCTAGATATCTTCTTCATTTTGCTCACTAGATACCTACAAATTAACATAATGAATAGTCATAAGTGCACAATAGAAATTTAACACAAAAGGATATATTAAGATTGAATTCATCTCATAAACCAAAATGAAAACAAGCATACTATGCCAATTAACATCAACTCTTGAAAACTATTCAACTGTAGGAGTAATTAGATGGTCTACAAAATGCATAAACATGAATTGCTACCAGATAAACTGATCCAGCATTTATTTTTTATACAAAAAGTCTACTGGGAGCTGTTCAAACTCAAGTAAAGAAAAAAAGCCAATGATTGACAGCAGTTCACAATAAAAGACAGTTAAAACTAATGGAAACAAATCTAAAACTTGAGGGCCAATTACCAATCAGTTAAAGAATATAACTTAGCAGTAGGAGGAACCCTAAACAGCGAGAACACAATGATTTTACTGAAGAATATATAACCAATAGTTCTTATATCCAGCTCATCAATACTTTCACCTTTAAATAAGAAGGCAGTCTTATGACCTATCTGAAAATAAATCAATTGTTCTGCATAATGTTCTAATGAACTTTATTTATATCTTATAAGGAACGACTAAATCATTAGTTCTTGGAAAAAGACTAAATGGCAATGAAGCTAAATCCCTACAAATCAGAATTTTATTGCCAACTACAATACAATACTTCAAGAAATTCATAGGAAACACAAAAATTACTTGATTAACTGTCCCAGACTGCCCATTTGTTTCACTGACACGCGGTGCACTAGACGACTGATTTAAAATTGATGGACTCACAAAAGTAGGAATGACAAGATTTATTCCAGGATTAGCTTCTTGAAGTTGAGATATAATCACAGATGCAACGGTCGGTGCAAGTTGCACTAACTCAACTTTCATACTCTGCAAGAATTCCTCCGTAATTATGAAACCTGATTTTTTCTCTTTTTTCTTCAAATCAGTCTTTGTCACACCTTTTCCGACAAGTCGTAAGCAATTTTTACTTTTGGGACCTTGAAGCACTTTAGAGTAAAGAACTAGATCTTTAGAGCTGGTACTTTCTCCGTATTGGGTGGACTCCATAGCATCTATCTTTTCCTATTTATAGACTGTTAAGTCATTGTCTTACTAAATTATCAAAAGTGCTCCAATATATGATAATACAATTTGTTAAACTCACAATATTCTGTTCCATTTTCTCATTGTTAGTATGGTATGTTCTCCCTGGAACTCTTTTCCTCGATTCTCTGTAGATCTTTGCTTCAGAAGGTTCTTTCTTATTCGGATCCTTTTGTTGCTGTAAAAAATAAAATGAAATTTAGCACACAAATATCTAAGTGTATGTGATATTAGTGAGAACTAAATGGAAGCAAAGAGATAATTCAATTATTGAAAAAGAAAGTGCATACCAATTCATGACGTAACATTGCAAATGACTTACGACCCATCGTGTGCATATCATCTACCAATAGACGATTGTCTCGATTTGTCTTACTTTCTGCCTGTGAGATAAAAATAATAAGTTAGAATAATATTACCTCATTTTTACACGAAAATATAAGCAAATTTACTTGAATACCTTAATCTTTTCACAATGCCAATAATTTAAGAGGTCCTGAAACTGAGGTACTGAAAGAGTGTCAGGTTTGTGAAGCCATCATAGCTCATCACTATCATATTTATAGAAGTGATTCTTCTTAATTCTGCATTTATAACTACGTCAATTTGCATTAACTGCCTCCATTACATATTCCCTTCCATCTTCAGCAACCATATATTTTTCCTATAACAATCATTAAAGCTACACATTAGTAATAGATAAAGGTCTAGAACCAAGAATATACTTGTAATATTTCAAGAACAATATTGCAACATACCAAAACATAATCCCATATCTTGTCATGTGTGGGAAGACTTGGAAAACTAGTATAATTTAGAGGCGCAAGCTCGGAATCCTTCCCCAAAGTTCCCAAGAAAAATTTAAATTCATCAACTATTTCTTTTGTGGGTCCAACTGGCTGGCCTAATGAGTTCAAAATAATAACTTGACGCTCCTCTTTTGTACGCGCATGAACCTTTGTAAGCTTTGTTGGCCCTCGATGCTTCTTCTTTTCGGCAGCTGTTTTAGATTCAAGTGTTAATTCACGTTTTAATTTAGTAAGCTAATAAGCTAAATGATTAATAAATACTAACGTGTACCTTCATTTTCATCTTCAGCCGCTAATTCCAAATCACAATCTGCATGGTCATGTCCCGCATCATTGACATTATTATTTAGTTGGACATCATCATTATCATCTCTTTCAGTATCATGTCTTTCTGGTGATGCATTAGTATGACTCATAATCTCATTTCTTGTTGCAACTATTTCATTGTCTTTTACTTGCTTTTTCCGCAATTCAAGATATGCTGACATAGAACCTGGAGAACAAAATGACCTCCTTTTCTGTTGCTTTTGCGGTACAAGACTACGACGATCTATTTCACAATTAGGATGTTGTTGCTTTTTCTCAACTTGATGATGTTGTTGTTTTGGATTATTCATTTTCACAAAATCCTTCATAGTTTGTGGCCGAGCTAAAACCTGTAATATAAACAATAAGTATTGATTAAACTTTATGAATATTATTTTAGTAACCTCAAACAAAACCAGCAGTTTCAGCCTACTGCTGCAGTACAACAGTCCAGCACCTCTGTCCTTTACATTCTTCACCTCTCTATTCTTAGCTATTTACACTTTTCTAAAATCACCAACCACTTGCCTCTTTAGACATCCAGCAATAAAACAGTCCAGCAATGTATACACAGTAGAAAGCAGTCCAGCAATGTACAACAATGTATAAAACAGTCCAGCAATAAAACAGTCCAACATAGTATTATCCAACATAGTTACTCCAACTGGTGTCCATTTCCTATGAAATCCATCATAGAGCTGGATAATACTTTTCTGTTACACAGTGAACACATCAATTAGCTCTCTCATGTCAATATTTCCTACTCTATGTCATACTTTCAAGTTTATACAAATTCTTAAGTAAATGAAGCATAGTGAGAGCACAAAGTCACTAGATATTCTCTCACACCAAAAACAGGCATACAGCTTAAATTTTGCGTGCTAGTCACAAGATGGTTATTTGTGTGACTTTAGATTGAGTGACTTAAGTGTGCCTCTATATTAGCTAATAGAAACTACTTATCCTTCAAACTTTAACTATGTTAGCTTGTTTGAGTACGTCGTAATGTTTCCTTTTTATTTATGGGATATAAATGAGCCTCATTAATATGGGTTGTTGATTCATGCAGCAGATTGGTCTTGAAGGATAAGCCTCATCACTGGTTCTTTGCTGTAGGTGGTAGCACTGATTAAGAAATTCAGTATGGGTGGTATCAGTGTGTATACATGGCCATTCCCATGCAGGAAATCCTAACAGTTTGGTACCATCATTACAGTATAAATTTTACAATCAAAGCACAAGTATTACATGCTGATAATGAACAGCTTAGTGGAACATTGATATAGAATTGGACATCTATACTGGAAGCCTGAATAATTCAACTGATTTTGTCTCCATACCACCTGGTGAGAGCTCTGACGTGTGAAAATGGATACAAATCGAGGCTTCAAGAGTAGACCAAGTTTATGTCTAATGATCTATTATAGATTAGATTTACTGATTTTCTGTTTTTTCTTGTTGCTTTTTCTACTTCATTTTGCTTTCCAGATTCCTTTCCTTTTTTGTGTGTCTGTGTTTCAGTTTTTGACCAATATTGAGATAGGAGTTCTGAGGGGTTTAAGTCTCTCCTCTTATCCTAAGCAAGTACAATCAACAACAATCCTACGCAATTTATTTTTGGAAATTACAAGTAGCATGAAGTTCATGCTGGATTATATCACTAAAGATGACAAAAATGATATTCAATATGATGGAGTAAATGTGACGAGAGAAGATTACCTTCCTTTTTGCACCCATATTGCTAGTGGTTTCCTCCTCGTTACTGCCTCCATCATATTCAGATGTGGACTCATCATCTCTTTCTTCTAACAAGTCATTGCACTGTTCACAACTACTTGGACGATCCAAACCAAGCATTTTTTCACGTAGTATTTTGTTAGCCAAAAATCCAGCACCTTGAGCATTCATTATTTCTGCATTCACTTTCAACTTCTCGATCCGTTGTCGCTCATACTCTATAATCTGACTTTGTGGAGCATAAAATTTGGACTTATTAGCTTTCATCTGCACATATCAAAAAATATAAAAACAACTACATAAGTCGAAATGTGATACAAAATTAATTAGAAGTAAAAATAAGTTAAAACACGAGTAAATATTAGATATTTTAGTACCATCACAAAATTCCCTAGGAGGAATTTCAACAGCATACTGCCAACCCTTTTTGTTTAAATTTTCGACAAAAAATACTTGATGTGCCTGAGATGCCAAGATAAATGGTTCTTCTGCATAAATTGTCTTATTCATATTAACCATGATAAGCTCATCATCATCTTTTTCCGAGTGAAACCACAAACATTTGAACAAGACAACACTAAAATGCCCATGATAAGATATCTCAATGATGTCTTGTATTGAACCATAATAATTAACATCTCCCGGTATATGCTTTTGATCTTTGGAACTCGCAAAGCTATGTGTTACGGCTGTGAGAGTGACTCCATGGTTTTTAGTTACGCACTTCGCATCACGCTTCATGGTATGAAACCTATATCCGTTAGCAGAGTACCCTGTGTACTTTTTAACAACATAGAAGACCCTTTCGATAACCATAAGATATGATTCGGAATAATGTTTTGACCTTCTTGAAGTTTCACTTCAATTTTCTCCCTAAACCAATCAATGAAATCCTTATTGTGATCTTGTGCACTATCCCATTTTCTTTTCCGTTTGGTGCTTAAACACATTTTGTGTTTCCTGTGATAAAAAATAGAAAAACAAATATCTTAATAACACAATACAATTGAATAATAAATATAAAAGTTAAGGTAAAAAAGTACATGATGGTTTGTCATCTTACTTTATGTATCTCTCAACTTCTTCACAATCGCAATTGAATAAGACATAACGATGTACTTGTGCCCATGTGGTTTGATCAATCATGTGTCCATGTTTTTTTTTCTTTGAGGTTCTTCCCTTTCCCTTGATAGGACGTCCAATCTTAGGTAAAAATGATTGTGCGACACTATCCTTATTGACATTAGGTGTGGATGAGTTTGATCGTTTCAGATGTCTAGCAATGAAGGTAATACATTCTTTAGCTTGGTATCCTTCTGCCATTGAGCCTTCTAGACGACTCTTGTTTCGAACATCCAACTTTAACTCTCGAAGATACCTCTCAATTCCATACATACACCTTGAACTAACCGGTCCACCCATCTTAATTTGGTCCACCAAATGTACAGGTAAATGCACCATTACATCAAAAAATGCAGGTGGAAAAATCTGTTCAAACAGGCAAAGTGTTTCAACTATCTCCGACTTGAGTTTGCCAAGATGTTGAGGATCAATAGTTTTATTCCATATGCCTCTGAAAAAAGCACTCAGTCTTATCAATGGAGTAGCAACATCTTTGGGTAATGTTGTTTTCACGGCAATAGGGAGCAAGTAATTCATTATAAAATGAGCATCATGACTCTTGTAGCCTATGATTTTCCTTTCTTCAACTTGCACACATCGAGCAATATTAGAAGCATAACCTTGTGGTAACTTAGCATTTTTTTTCATAACTTGGTAGAACTTGCGCTTTTCTTCAAGTGACATCCAGAAGCGAGAGAATGAAATTTCTTCGCTACATCTTCTAATTCTATTGGTTGAAGCTCTGGCATAATTTTAAGTTCTATCAAATCTCGACGAGCACTTACATGATCTCTAGTCTTCCTCGGTATGTCTAACAATGTTCCTATGACATTATCAAACACATTTTTCTCGATATGCATTGGGTCGAGATTATGGCGATTAGAACAATGCTTCCAGTATGACAACTGAAAAAGTATGAATATCTTTCTCCATGGATTTGGATCATCATTATCATTACTCCTCTTTTTCTTTTGCTTCTTTCCAAATTCATTTGGAAAATCACGCAACATATTCTCAATATCAATTCCTTTCAAAGGAATATGTTCACTTCTTTCCTCAATTTTCCATCGAAATTCCTCTTATTTTGGCGCCAAGGGTGAGTTGGATCAAGAAATCTACGAGTTGCCCTATAGCAATTCTTATTACTATAAGACAATCTCTCAGAATCTGTTTCATAATGACATGAAGGGCATGCCAAATATCATTTTGTGCTCCATCTGGACAACATTGCATAAGCTGGAAAATCACTAACAATAGTCATCAATGCTACACGCATGTCAAACATTTGATTACTTGAAGAATCGTAAGTTTTCAACCCAGACACCCACAAATCCTTCAAATCCTTGATTAGTGGCTGTAAATAGATGTCAATATCATTACCCGGTGAAGAAGGACCAGGGACCGGATAAGTAAAGTCAACATCAAAAACTCTGGCTTCATAATCATCCATGGAGGCAAGTTATAATTGATCAATATAACAGGTCATGTACTATGAACAATGCCCATCGAGTTGAATGGGCTAAATCCATCTATGGCTAACCCCAACCTCACATTACGTGGATCCTCTACAAACTTTGAGTATAGATAATCAAACTCTTTCCAAGCTTGGCCATCCACTAGATGTTGTAAAATCTGATCTTTTTCACGCCTATCACCATGCCATGTCATGTACTTCACCGTATCTTCGCACATAAATAACCTTTGCAATCTTTTCTTTATTGAAAAGTACCTAAGGATCTTATTAGGAATCCTATAGATCTTTTCATTTTCATGTTGTGTGTCATTCTTGGCATCATTCGACTTTCATCTTGGCGTCTCACAAACATGGCAGCTTGTAGCATTTGCATGTTCTTCCCAATACAACATGCAATCATTGGGGCATGCATCTATTTTAGTATAATCCAACCCTAGTACTTTTAAAATACTTTTCCCTTCATTAAAAGACTTAGGCAATTTTGCATCGGGTAACACCTCCCTTACAAGCTCTAATATAATGGCAAATGCAACATTGGTAAGCCTGTGATCACACTTCAAAATAAATAGTCAAATCATAAAGGAAAACTTTGAATGTTTTTTGCATCCGGGATATAGTTCCTCCTGACCTTCTTCAACTAACTTGAAAAACTTTTTTGCCTCGTTATTCAGCCCCACTCTAAAAACATCACGAGCATCATTCAACAACCCTGCTATGTCATCGTTGCAATCATCCATATTTGATTTTTCATTATGGTCCAAATTAGTTCTTTCTCTTTCAATTTCGATCCCTAATTCAGATAACTTATCTGTTCTTGGCACAAAACCATTACATATTAGGTGATCTCTCACAATATTCTCATGGTCACAATAACGATAGTGACAACTATCACATGGACAACAAATTTGATTTCCTTGAGACTTTGTAGCAAAAACCTTTTTAATATACTCGTCTACTCCTCGTTCATATTCATCACTCCATTTGGCAGTCATCCACCACTCATTAGTTCCACAATCCATTTCCTCAATGTAATATTTAAGTGGGTTACCTTAATTAAAGGTACAACATCAAAATAAGTATAAATAACATTACTGTAACTACCAAATCAAATTCAATTTATTCAAAATTCTCAAGAAAGCTCTCTATTTAAAACTTCATCACAATAAAACCAAATTGTCAAATTCACTTAATCAGATTCACAATAAAACCAAATTGACAGCTAGAACTGAGAAGCTTACAAAAATGATTCACTTCATCAAATACTCAATGAGTACTCAGAATTGAAAAAAATGAAAAAGTTCTTGATTTTGGATTCTTAAAACTCCAATGAGAATGGACTATAGACTAACTTATTAGAAAAGACTGATTTTAAGACCTATAAACATGATAATGTAAATGGAAGGTAAAACGACGGTAAAACGTAATCTAACCTTGGAGAAGACGACAAATTGGATGTGACGACGAGTGAAAAAGGGCGACGACGAGTAGTGGGGGAAGGGAATGACGACGAGAAGTGGAGGAAGGGGGTGCGACGCTACATCAGTGGAGGGAGATGAAAAATTTCGCAAGATTTTTTTAGGAACAGGCGCGGCTAAATGAAATATAAAACTGCAGGGGTAATTTAATTTGATATACAGTCCGTCGCATTAGCCTCTTAGGGCCGTTGCATTAGAAGGGCTAATGCAACGATCTGTCCCAGCCGTTGCATTAGAATCTCAAACCCGTCGCATTATACCAGCTAATGCAACGACCCTTCATTGCCGTTGCATTAGCCTAACTTTTGGTTTTGTTACACACTAAGCCGTCGCATTAGCCTGATCTAATGCAACGGTAATACATTAGGCGTTGCATTAGACTTTTAGAGTCGTCGCATTAGGCCAGAAATGTAGTAGTGCTAGTGTGAACCGTCACCCTCTTTACCTGAATAAACTGAGATAGAAACAGCCGACAAAAATAGGCGACAATTTTACGTGAAAGAATTAAATTTTATAGTGTATTTAATTAGAAAAGATAATTTAGGGATATGAAAGGTTGTATATAATATAACTTAAAAGTTAAAATATTGGAATAAATTGTATATATGTAATTTTTTTTAAATAGTTGTAACTTTTGAAAATTATTTTTTCAAATCTTGTCTTTGTGTGATTTTCCCAAGAAAAACGAGATGTAGATTTAAGACATGTTTGGTCTTATTCCACCTTTCACTTCGGCTTAAATTTGTCAGAAGTCATGTGTAGAGAACTTAAGGTGATTTCATGACTTTCGAAATTGCAAACAAGAACATAAGCCCAAACTTGTGAAAATAACTTAAGATAATTATATCTTTAAGTTGTTAAACAATAATTCAAGATATCATATTTAGCATAATTTTGAAGTTAAACTAATTGCTTAGTTCGAAGTCCAAAGCAATGTGAATATGTTTGAATACTAAAAGGTTTTTCAAAAAAACAAGAATTATTTTTAAATAGCTAAATGATTTGAGTTAATCACTAGTTTTTTTCTTGGTAAAGAAAAGAATTTTATTGTCTGTATCAACATTACAGTACGGGGAAAAAAAGAGGAGAACAGCTCGCTCCAATCTAAGCCAACAGAATCCCAACAAACAACTAGTACCTTAACAACATAAACTATCAAGTAATTACAATCTAAGAAAGTGGTGATCGGGTATGCAAAAGCATGTTTTTACTCTTTCTTCATGGTGTATTCCCAATTTCCAAAACCAGGACTTAAGGTTTTGAGAAAAGGGTGTTTATTTGGGATAGAAAATTTATCATCTTGGAGGAAATAGTTAAGAGGTTGATAGTTTATGACTAATATGAGTTTACCTCTTATTTGTTCAGCCCGTTTATTGATATGGAATGCTTTACATACCCATTGCGAATTAGATGGCTCAATTAGTCCAAACTCCAAGAGTTCTTCACATTCCTTTTTCGCAAGATGAATATGTTATAGATTCATTCCTGAGTGACTTGCCTTTGTTAGATTAATGCTTTCATTTTTCTTGAAAGGGATATTAATGAAAAACTCTTCATTTAGCCATAAAAGATTTTTGTTTTTTCTCATAAACTCCTTGTGAGATTTTGCACATGAATGTGCTACCGGCTGTTGTTCAATTTTTTTGATCTTCTCATCATTTGTTATATGGAATAACTATGAAACTTCTAAGTATGACTTGAATTATTTTTTGAATGTTATTCCATGGTCTTTGGTCTGGAGTTGATCTTAGTGTTGTCAAAGATATCAAATTTAACAATGAGGTATTTTCCTAGAACATCTAAGCCAATCAGCTTAGCTCTAAACTTTAACCCTGGGAACAATTTAATTGTGATTGGATGATTTGTGATGACTGTGGTGGTAAGAGTTCCATTTGATGCAGTGTTGAAATCTTTGAAATGTGGAATACATTGATCCTGAGAAAGGACATCTAGGTTCTTCACTGAATACGCTGCTCCAGTGTATAAGAAAGTAATAAGTTGGATTGATTTATCCCATTTAGATGAAAAAACTTTAAGTTGGACTTGAGGGATAACCATGATGTTATTGATTTTCTCTTAGGCCTTTACTTCTGGTTCTGAAATCTCACAATAGTCATCTCCATATTCTTTGTATACATCCATAGAGAAAATAGTTTTCTATGTGGGTTCATCTTCCAATGAGAGAATAGATTCAAGATCATCACTTAGATGGATACCAATGTAATTATGTATTTCAGTAAGAGGTTTGATTGGCTTTCTAGATTGAGGACAATTGTTTGCATAATGTCCAATCTTGTTGCAGGTAAAGCATCTGTGATTAATCTTGTAATTTTCTGTGTGTGTCTTCTTCTGAAATATTTTGTACATCTTCTGAACATAGATCTTTCTCGTGAAGGCTTTGGTCATTTGAACCTCTTGAATCATCATCTTCGTCTAGGGGAATGACACGAACAACTTGACTTAGTGACTAGATCAAATCTACTATATGCTTTATCAAGGGTTGGGGAGAAAAGCTTTTTTGTGCAAATATCATCCAATGCTAGAAAATTTGCTTGCCGGATGTAGTCGACTTATAGGATTGTTATAGACCGGAATATTTTTTCAATGACTGTCATAGTTCAACATGCTAACATCTTCGAAAGTTGTCACGACCTGAACCCGGGCCCGTGACTGGTGCCTTACCCCGGGCACCCTAGTGATACAACATATGAGAAAATCAGCGGAAATAAAACATAAACATGTAACAAGAGAATTGATAAATAAACAGGCTAACAAAAACAGTTGCCTTCTGTATATACACATAAAAACCCGAACATTTATCCTCTTTTTTTTTTTTACAAACTCTGCCCACAACAGTACTACAGACCTCTAAGAAAGTGACAACAACTATGATGGGACAGGGCCCCGCCATACCCCTGAATGTACAAGAACCTCTGGACTCGGTGGTAACATGCAAAAGATAAGCCTCAGAAGAAACGGGGCTTCCCAACACGAACTGTGATCCATGAGCGAGGATCCACAACCGATGTACCTCTACTGCGGCATGATGAACGCGGCCAAGGAGGTCGATCAACAGTACCAAGTATGTGAAATCAGAAAATCGTAAATGAAATCATAATAGTCTATATAAAGCAGGAGACATGTATGATAACCAAACTATAGTTCACAACATAAAAGCAGTCATGTCAAGTCAGGGACTCACGCCCTCAAGTCATCCCTCATGCCCGTGGAACTCCTTCTTCCTCACCGGCAGTCTAGTTACAAATTGTGTGGAATACGTGTCCCGGCCCATCCCATGGGACTCGGTAAAGGATCATGTAGAATACGTGTCCTGGCCCATCCCATGAGACTCGGTAAAGAATCATGTGGAATACGTGTCCCGGCCCATCCCATGTGACTCGGTGAAGAATCAGATGAAATACGTGTCCCGGCCCATCTCATGAGACTCGGTGAAGAATCAGATGGAATACGTGTTCCGGCCCATCTCATGGGACTCGGTGAAGAATCAGATGGAATACGTGTCCCGGCCTATCTCATGGGACTCAGTGAAGAATCAGATGGAATACGTGTCCCGGCCCATCTCATGGGACTCGGTAGCATAGAAATACAACACTTGCACAACAAAGGCTATCACCACAAGCATAGGCAAGTTACACACAACTCAAGGTTATTTTATGCCAAAGTCCAGGTTCTGACCCCAAAGTATTACGTACGTTAAATTCTTTTTAAAAGATCCATTTCTTTTATAAAGGTCACCCGATACCCGTAGTATTAAAATAGAGTGACTCACATTTTTAGGTAAACCAAAACACTTTCCTTTTCAATATCAAGTAACAACATTCTTTTCCATAAGTTCAAGTTTGCCTAATTTCAAGTACTTAAGTCTCTTATTTTAGAAAGGTTTCGTAGTTCATAGTCTTAATCACTTAAGAATATAATTCTCTTTTAAACAATTTGAGAAACATATGCCTTATATGTGAGTAGGTTATTCTTGTTCAAAATCAATCTTATTAAAGCAGCCATGATCTAGGAAATGTAATATCATTTTGTCTCATCTTAGCTTCTATGCAGATGGAGGTTTCTACTGGTTTTAATAATACTTAATTAGTCAAAACATTTCCCTTTATTAACGCTGCAGTGGTTTGTCGATACTCATTCTGATTTCCGAAATCAGTAAAACATTATTCCTTTTAAAAACCAAGTACTCATTACTCACGAATGAGGTTTCACACAAAGTTCATATTAATTCATTTAAGTCAAGTCTCTTCTCTTTTAAGATCAAGTCTCTTAACTTCAAAAATTAATAAACCATTCTTTTTATCTCTCTTAAGTCGTTATACCTAACTTCCCATAAAGCTAGTATAACTCTTAAGCTTTTAAAACCAAGCATTACTCTTCTTTCAAACAGGTTTCTTAATTCTTTGGAATACTTCAAGATTCTTATTATTCAGGCTTAAGTCAAAAGACATTGCCGTACAACAACGTTCAGTTAACACACATACGTCTACCGTACTATATATATATTCTTTTAAAATACTTCCAGATTCTTATTATTCAGGCTTAAGTCAAAAGACATTGTCGTACAACTACGTTCAGTTAACACACGTACGTCTACCGTACTATATATATATATTCTTCAAAATATCATGCTCAAGAGGATAGGAAGAATCACATACCTCGCGACGATTATCGACTATTAGCAAAACGCTCCACGGCTATAACCCGGCTAGCCTTGTCCACCTTTTAAGTAGCACATGCTACTCGCAGAACATTCAACCTATAAAGGTTATACCAGTCTATCAAAGTCTAGACTACTCGTAGAATATTCTAAGCGAGGTTCTCTATTCTACGGAAAATCGCAAAGACTTCCCTACCCGTTAAGCTACACAAGTCTACTGTAAATACAGTCCTATGTAAGTACAGTTCAATCTTCTTCTTTAATATTCTTCTGATGTGATCTCAGTTTAATTCCCTTCTGTAATATCCTTCTATGAATCTTATATTCATTTCTATACTACAGTATGTAATTCCCAATTACAATATAAAGACAAGAGTATTTACCTCGATAAGCCCAAAATTATCCAAGTTTAAAGTCGATCCTGAGCAAGGTTTAACTCCTACTCCGTGCGCTCCAACCCGCTCCAAACAACCCTTAGAAGTTCTAACCAACTTCTACGTAAATACTTCAACCAAGTATGAAGATTTCCTTAGGGTTTCGTTTAGTGACTAAAGGAAAGTATAGTAGTATTTTCCGACTTTAGATAGAGGTACTTGGAAATACTACAAAGGTTTTGGGCTAGAGTATTTTGGCATTACAACAATACTTGGAGAAGTATTTCTCAACCAAGGGGGTAGTATTTCGACTAGAACAACTAGAGGGGGGGTATTTCTGGCCAAGGGCCTCTCGAAGGGAGGGGACTTGGACGAAACTACACTAAGGAGGGAGAGGGATTTTTAGACTTGGAAATGTCTAAGTGTGGATGAAGAAGTTCATCAACTAAGGGGGGTATTTATAGGCCAACCAATGGCCAAGATCAAGACAAGTGGTAGGCAAGTGTAGGGTGGGGATTTGGACATGTGTAAGTGGGTCCCACTTGCTCATCAACTACACAAAATATCTCACAAATATCCTACCTAACCTTGACCAATGTTTTAGGCAACAAAAATGGAAAAAACGTGTGCCCCAAATCGTCCAAGCAATCCGCCACTTGAGGGTGACACTTGTCGCCCTCTCGTTGGTCCAAAATATTTCATCTCTCGGAAAAATCCGCAAAAATAATAAATGACATAGCCGTATTTTTCCCTTCGCAAAGTTTGGAAAACGTTTCGTCGGAAAACGATTCTTTTTGGTAGCTGTGCACAAAATTTCGTCCCTTAGTCTACTTTAAGGCTTAAACTTTTGTACGTACGCCCTTACGTACATACTCTGGAAATACGGGGTATAACAAAAGTGATGATACAAATGTCTACTTTAGACTAGTTCCTCCTCCTAACTAAAAAAAAAATTGCAATTTACTGAAAGTGGATATCAATGACATTTCTATCAAATGATACGCACTTCATTTCGCCGAACTGTCTCCTCAACTCTTCTTGCGATTCTCTTTCAGATAGGAAGGCTGGAATGGCAACATGCATCTATTATTGAATTCTTACGAAGGATGTTGATGCCGGAGAGAAGGGCATTTGGCCAGTATCTCCATAGAACACTTCATGTAGGATTTTGATGTTGAAGGCAAAATCTTGGGATGTAAGGAAAGTATTTTTATCTTGTATCCCAAGTGAATTCCACCAGTCTCTAAGTATTCTAAAGAACTTTGAAGTGGATTCTAACAAGGTCAGATACTTTTTCCATTCTATCAATTTTTTTGTCACCATCCAAGTAAAGAAATCTTGGATCCTTTGAGGCCATTTTGAAACTTTGGCGTCATTCAGAGTGAAGGTATGGAATTCAGTTCCAACAAATTTTGTTGTTGTTAATTATGGCTGATATTTGGCACAAATATCGTTATTTCGTGTCACTTTACCTCTAATTCTCAGTACTTTAATCGCTTTTTCATTGGTGAAATCATTATATTCAGTCTTGTATTGGTACTTTTATGTATTTAGATATGATGAGAACAAATGAATGGATATCGAGAAAGTTTCAATGAATTTAGAGGTTATTGCACTTGGGTAACCTGACGAGAAATGAGTCCAACACTTCGGAAGAAAATGAAGAACTGCAAGATCTCAGGCGATAGACATGCATCACACATCCATACGCATGGACAATGCCTCTGAATAAGAATTTCAAGAAAGTGTTATTTGAGCGATACGTGTGCATCACCCACGCATCGCACAAACACCTTTAGGTGATGGGCATGCGAAACGCAGGCAAAGCGCGTGCCGACGCAGTTTCTATCAATCCGTTTGTGATTGGCCAACTTATTCTAGTTTTTTCCCTACACTATCAATAGACATATTTAATCATTGTAAATGTGTGCTAGGATATTTTTGAGACTTGTAAGTCATCCTTTTGCTCTTCCTCTAGTTTTTTTTATTTTCTATCCATAAACCCTAGGTTATTTCTTGAATTATAGGTCTTCTTCCCGAATCATGAGTAGCTAATCTCTTAATTTCTAAGATTATGACAAAGACATGAATGTTGGTTTGATGACAATTATTATCTATTGAATTTCCATCTTTTGGGTTGCTTATTTATTCTTGAGCCTAATTATTTGATTATTTGACGAAATAGTACTTAGGCACTATCTGGGGTGCATGAGTTGGACTTGAAAAAGGGAATTCACATACGTAACAAGAATAAATAGATTTTTTTTGTATTTATATGTTTGGCAAATGAGGATAGAAATAACCCTTTAGCCCTACCTATTTGGTTACAGAGATATAAATGTGTTCTTGTTACCTCTGGCACCATAAAAATATAGGCATTATAGTAGCATCTCCAGGCTTGTGAGTAGTTCAAAAGAATATCATAAAGTTAAATCAACCCGTCAACTAGTAACCCAGGAAATAATATAGGTAGAATTATTAGACGACTAACAGGATTATCGAAAGCCATGACCCTCAAATTTTCTCTCATCTAATAAACATTACTATATTCATTCTAATTGTCTCAGTCACAAATATTATGTTTTGATTATTTTCTTTCAGTTAGTTGTTTAGAACAACCAAACCCATTGATTTTCACTCGCTTGAATAGTTACAACCGAATTTGAATTAGAGAAATGGTAGAGAAGTACAAGTCCCTGTAGGTACAATATACGGACATTAAAATCCTATATTACTTATTGACAATGTATACTTTCTTGTGTGTTTAGAAGAAACAAGTTTTTGGCGCCGTTGCCGGAGACTTAGAAAAAATTACTATTCGAATTTAAATTTTATTAGCTCTATTTAAGTTTTTACTCTTTGGTTCGTGTTGTGCATCTCAAGGAATTGCAATATTGTATTCCAAACACTCGGAGTCATGAAAAACCATTGATTTACTTGATCCTGAAATTGAGAAATCTATTCACAAAGTAAACAAACTGGAAGACCTTCCATAATCGGTTGAAAACAAAGATATTGTAGTGAGAGAGATGGCACAACAACGAGTTCCTGTGTTGAATTTTTCTAGGCAAACCTGGAGAATACAACGAAGGCTATCCTTAAGCCTAACATCATAGGAAATTTTGAGCTGAAAGAAGGTACAGTGCGGCTGGTTTAGAATACATGTCAGTAAATGGTAAGACACATGAATACCCACATAAGCACTTGATGGCGTTCATTAAATTGAGCGAAAATTTTCAGTATCAGAATGTTTTCAACGAATATGTGAAGTTGACATTGTTTCCTTTCTCACTGATTAGAGAGGAAAATGAATGGTTGCAGAATAAGTCGGTTGTCTCCATTACTTTTTGAGAAATCTTGTCCAACCATTTCCTTGACAAGTTAAAGAATTGAGAGGGAGAATTGTTGGTTTCAGTCAAAGAGAGGGCTAGGACTTACCTCAAGAATGAGAGATATACAAGATTTACTTGAGATATTTCCCACATCACAGATTCCCGAATGAGTTAGTTGTACACACTTTTATTGAGGGCATCCGACCCACATCTAAAGCATTGTTAGATGCTACTGCTCAGGGATAGATATTATCGAAAACATATGCGGAGATGGAAGCACTCTTGAATTTGATGTCAAATAAGTAGTCAACCTTATACAGATTCAAGTCATTCAGGGATCACTCAGAGAGCTACTATGATACTTCAAGTGGATGAGATAACAGTACTTCATGCACAAGTGATCCAGATTACCCACGTTGTTAATAAATTGGTTTTCCAACTCTTAATCTGGTGCAGCAGGTATAACATGTACAAGTTTCGTGTGAGGTGTGCGTTTATGAGCATGCTTACATGAATTGTTCATACAATCCTGAGTCTATCTTCTGTGTGGGACAACAAAATTATGGCTATGGTAATCAGGGTCAACAGTATGGTAACAACTATAATATGAACCATTGTAATCATCTGAATCTCTTATATGGTGGAAATCATAATAACCAGAGGTCCTATAATAATAATATTTTTAGCAGTCACAAGCTCAGCCAGCTAGCAATTCATTGGAAGATATGATGAAATAGTTTATAGCTCAACAACAAGTGGCTCCGTAGAAAAATCAGAAAGTTGTAAGCAAGATGTAGAAATCTATTCACGAGCTTGAATATCAAGTCGGGCAAATGGTGATTGCTAAGAATATCAGACCATATGGCGCTCTTATGAGTGATACTGAAAAGAATCCTAAATAATTCAAAGCAGTTTCCTTGAGGAATGGTAGAGAACTTGAAGATGTACCATTGAAGAATAAAAAAAAGGTGAAAGTTCAACTTATTCTTGTTAAAAGAGCTGAGCCAAAGCTGAAAATTGTAAAGCAATCAGCAAAGGCAGTGGTTCAACCACCACCACCATTCTCACAGAGACTTCAAAAGCAGAAAGTATATTTGGTATGTAAGAAATTTCTTAAACATCTAAAATAGGTACACATCAACATTCCGTTAGTGGAGCTTTTGTAAGAAGTTCCAAAATATGCTAAGTACATATGTTGTTGCAAATAAGAGGTGTCAGACAAAGTTTGATATGGTGGAACTTACTGAGGAGTGCAATTCTAGAGTGAGGAGAAAGATTCCGCCAAAGGTGATAGATCTGGGCAGTTTTACTATCTCTATCACTATTAGTAATATCGAGGTTGGTCTAGCATTATGTGATTTGGGTGCTAGTATTAATTTGATGCCCACCTTTGTGTTCCAAATGTCGGGCTTGGGTGAGCTAAGACCAACAATAGTCACTTTGCAATTGGTGGATAGATATTCGGCATATCCAGATGGTATTATTGAAGATGTTCTTGTGAAAGTGGAGTCATTTATTCTGTCAGTCGACTTTATTATTCTTGACTATAAAGCCGATAAGAATATTCCTCTCATCATGGGAAGGGGATTCTTAGCGATTGTTGATGCAGTTATTCGAGTTAGAGATGGGAAGATGTCCATGACAGTGAATGGACAAAACGTCATTTTAGATGTATTCAAAGCAACTAAGTTACCACCTCATTATAAAGAATTAAAGATGATCACAGTGGTGGAGCTCGAGCTTACACAGGCAGAGCTAGATCACTTCCTAGCTTCTAGAGATCTGTTGGAGATGTCATTGATACATGGTGAGGATTTAATAAAAGATGAGAGGGTTGAGGAGTGTCTTCATATTCTTCACAGTTCTTGTGCATATGTATGGGCCAATACACTATTTGAAGAGTTGAACAAACTCGAGTTTTGGAAGAAGCCAAAACTAACTATTGAGGAAGCTTCGGTTCTTGAGTTGAAGCCATTACCTTCTCATCTTTGATATGCTTTCTTGGGCAGTAGTAAAACATTGCCCATAATCCTTTCTGCTTATTTATCTGATGTACAGGTTGAACGTGTGCTGCAAGTATTGAGAGACAAAATCTGAGCAATTGGGTGGCGATAGCTGACATCTCAGACATCAACAGTTCATTTTGTATGCATAAGATATTATTAGAGAAAGATAGCAATCCCAGCGTTGAAAGTCAAAGAAGGTTAAACCCGAGAAAGATGTGGTGAAGAAAGAATAGATCATGTGGCTTGACAGCTGCATTATTTATCCCATCTCAGACAACAAATTGGTGAGTTATGTCCAATGTGTTTCGAAGAAAGGGAGCAAGACTAGTGAAAAACAAGAAGTATGAGCTTGTACCTCAGAGAATTATCACTGGTTGGAGAATTTTCTTTGATTATCTAAAGTTAAACACTGACACCAAAAAAGAACATTTTCGCTTGCCCTTCATGGACTAGATGTTGGATCAATTAGCCAGGCATGATTATTATTGCGTTTTGGATGGGTATTCGGGCTATAATAAGATTATGATAGCTCACGAAGATCAATAAAATACCACTTTTACTTGTCCTTATGGCACCTTCGCATTCCGGAGGATGCCCTTTGGATTATGTAATGCTTCAGGTACATTCCAGAGGTGTATGATGGAAAAATATGTGGAAGTATTTATGGATGACTTTTCGGTCTTTGGAGATTCTTTTGACGATTGTTTGAGTCACCTTGATGTTGTGTTGGCTCAATGTGAGGAAATAAATTTGGTGCTAAATTAGAAGAAGTGCCACTTCATGGTTCGAGAAGGTATTATTTTTGGACACAAAGTATCAAACAAGGCCATTGACGTTGATAAATCCAAGATTGAGGCGATCAAGAAATTGCCACCTCCTATTTATGTTAAAGGGGCGCGTAGTTTTCTAGGACATGCAAGCTTCTATCGGTGGTTTATCAAAAAAATTTCAAAAATTGCTAATCCGATGTACAAGCTGCTGGAGAAGGACATGAAATTTATGTTTAATGAAGTTTGTCTGAAGGCTTTCGATGAGCTAAAACCGAGGTTAGTAATTGCTCTAATTATCATCGCACCTAATTGGTCTCTACCATTCATGTTAATGTGTGATGCAAGTGACTTTTCTGTGGGAGCTGTTCTCGGTTAGAAGAGGGACAAGATCTTTCATCCCATATATTATGCCAGCAAGTCACTTGATGTAGCTCGGATGAATTACACTATCACATAGGTTGGCGATTGTCTTTGCCTTTGACAAATTTCGATCTTATTTTGTGGGTACTGGGGTGATTGTATACATGGACAACACATTTGTTCGTTACTTGTTCGCAAAAAATGATGTGAATCCTAGACTTACTCGGTGGGTGTTACTGCAGCAAGAGTTCGACATTGAGATTATTTATCAAAGGGGCACATAGAACCAAATAGTAGATTACTTATCCAGACTTGAGAATCGATAGCATGTTGATGAGAGTGTGCTGATTAAGGAGACCTTCCCATATGAGCAACTTTTTGCTCGTCAGTCAGCCAAGCTATTATGGTATGCAGATATGACAAATTTTCTAGTGAGTGATGTGTATCCTCCTGATGCTAATCATGAGAAGAAGAAGTGAATCTTGCACTGTTACACCCCGTAATTCCAGGACATGTGTAAGAGAATAGACGCGAGAACACAAGACTTGAAAATTGGTACAAAAGGAAGAATTGTTTTTCCGAAGGAAAATCTTTCGAACGTCAGAAAGGAAAAATGCTCATCGATGAGAATTGGATTCTCAAAATGCATTATTTGAGGGGTATGAAACTTATTAATATTATGGAAATTTATTTTTTACGGATTTTGTCACGTGGGACCCACCCGAGAAATTTACATTTTGTGGGGCCCACGAAGGTTACGAAATTTTATGGACGAATAGGAGGGAGATACGTGTCACCCCCCACATGGCTTGCACGAAATGGGACCATGGTTAATGGTAAAGTGACCAAGGTTAGTAGTCAAATTGATGATCAAGTCTTGCAAGCTTGAGATAATTTGACCAAGTCAACTTGCCACTTGTGTAGATAATTAATTACTCTTCATCCTAGCCACACAAGTGTTGTGATCTAAGCCCTCCATTGTTTTATATATACTACTCTAGTGCAAGACCAAGTCTTCTACACTTAAAAAAAATTAGAGAACCTTGTTCTTCACTTGAGAGCTCTCGGCTTTGTGCTTTTTCTCACAAGAAAATTTTGCCATTTTGGTTCATTATTCACAAGACTTTAACCCAAGGTCCCTAGGGGTATTGTAAGGATATCTCAATAGAAAGATCCCAGAAAAACGACGATTTCACATTAGTCACAAGGCGAAAACCTAAGGTGTTCTTCAACATTGAAGATGGAACTTGAAGAGGAGTTCTTCATGAGCTTCTAAGGAGTGCTTGGAGCGGATTGGAACATAAGAAGAGGAGCTAAAAGTTGCTAAGAATCGACTTTTACGCTTGGACATTATTAGGGATTATTGAGGTAAAATCTTCATCTTCTTAATGTAATTGAAGATTACATGTTATAGTAGTTAAGAAATGAGCAGGTGGAATATTTATTGAAGTTTGAAAAGATTTGGATCATGTCGACGTGTTAAAACCGAAATGGACAAGTTAGCCATTAATGTTGTAATCAATTTGGTTGATAGTTACAATCGTCGCATGTTATGAAAGAAAGGATTTATAGTTGTTGTAATTGTTATTATGTATATAACATGTTGGAATAACAACTTGGATTAAAAAAGAATTGAACGGAAATTGACCTTGTTTTGGATAGTGTTATTGCCGAGAATGTGCCTTAAGGAATGGACATTTTTATATTGATTGTGGGGCAGAATTTTACACGTCCTATTAGGCGTGTAATCCCCTTTGTATTTGTTGAATTGTTGGGCCTTAAATGTGGCGTTTGGTTATTGATTTTCGGGCCTTGAAAAAGGTGGAAAAGTACGTAGAAACAAAGGAAGTGCTGTCCGATTTTCCGTAGAATTTGGTGACTTTACACTTAGAATATTCTACGTTTGAAGCTGGAGGTTAATAGACGTATTATGGTCATTATAGGTTGAAGTACTAAGTATAGCGTATCCTACTTGAAGGATGAAATAACTATCAAAGTTTAGTATTTTGGAGCATTTTGCTACTTGTCGATAATCGTCGCGAGGTATGTGGACCTCTTCATTCTTTTGGCATGATTCTATGTATGAAATATACATGTGTTGTTATTTCATGATTCCTTCTACTCTTAGAAGTTAAGAGGTATGTATGTTGATTTACTCTATGTGAAAGTTATGTCTAAGTTGTCCTAAGTTCTTACCAAGTCTTATGGGGGATGTTGGTAAGAGTAGTTAGGAAGTATTTGGAGTCGAGTTGACTTTGCTAATTTACTGCACGAATGAGAATAAGTATCGAACAAGCCATTGCAGCGTTAATAAAAGAAAATGTATCGACAATCAATTATATTAAAATGAGTAGAATTCTCCATCTGCATAGAAACTAAGATAAGACAAAATTGTATTACATTTTCTAGATCATGGCTGCTTTAACAAGGTCGTTATAAACGAGTATAACCTATTCACAACTCATAAAAGTGTAAGTTACTAAAATTTAAAAAGTTTATGTTACGAAGTTTTAAGACTATGAACTTTGATTTTCTTTAAAGGATTATGAAACTTTATTTTTCAAGTTATGAGACTTGATTTCTAAAGTATAGATGACATGATCTTATAAGTATAAGCGACATGATTTTAAAGAGTGTATGCTACGAGGTGTTAAGACTATAAACCTTGATTTTATAAGTGGAAATGACTTAATTTTAAAAAGTATGGCTTCTTAATTTATTTCAAAAGTTAAGAAGATGGTTTCCAAAAGAGTATGTGACTTGAGCTTTAAAAAGAAAGGAGTTTTATGATTCTTTTTAAGTATGTATGTACGTAGTATTTTTGGGTTTAGTTTTCCCTAATGTTGCAAGAATAAAGTTCCTTAAGTTCTCTAAACTGAAAGGTTGTTATAATAGCTTTATGGAAAGTTGTTATAACGACTTAAGAAGAAGTGAAAAGATGGTTTAAAAATGTTATGTAAGAAAAAATCACACCGAGCCTACAAATAGGTCGGATTATGTTATGAGATACACCGAGCCTACAAATAGGTCGGATTATGTTATGAGATACACCGAGCCTACACATAGGCCGGATTACGCCATATTACACCGAGCCTACACATAGGCCGAATTACGTCATCTTACACCAAGCCCCACAGGCGGGCCGGATTATGCTACATGATTCCACATTACACCGAGCCCCACAGGCGGGCCGGATTATGCTACATGATTCCACATTACACCGAGCCCCACAGGCGGGCCGGATTATGCTACATGATTCCACATTACACCGAGCCCCACAGGAGGGCCGGATTATGCTACATGATTCCACATTACACCGAGCCCCACAGGCGGGCCGGATTATTCCACATGATTCATCAGTACACCGTGTCCGCAAATGGGCCGGATTACGTTATCACGTATGGATAATCAAAGTAAGCTCCCAAATAAGAAGTCCCTCTATAAAGGGCCGGATTATGTTATGTAAGATATGTAAGTTATGTGGAAAAACTTGATTGAATTCTTAAGTATGTATGTAAGAATATGATGTTAATTCTTATTGAAAGAAGGAAAAAGAACGGTTAATGTACGATTGATTTTATGAGTTAAAATGGCACGGTAGGATCTGGTATTTCATTTTTATACTTGCCCCTGTCATTCTTCTATACAGTTATGATTTGGTTACTGCACCTTATTTATGTTCCATACTCTGCACTGTTATCTTGACCCGCCGAGGCTGCGTTCATCTGCTGAGTTTTAGGTACACCGGTTGGTGATCCTCGCTCTAGGATCTCTGTTCAGTTTTGGGTAAAAGCTCCATTCACTCCGGAGGCTTGTCTTTGGTTCGGATCCCTGGTATTGTTGGTTGTTGTACATTCAGGGGTATGGCGGGGCCCTGTCCCGTCACAATTGTTATGTCAAATTCTTAGAGGTCTGTAGTCATATCTTGTGGATTGGGTTGTCTAAAGAAAAAAAAAAGAGGTAATTGTTTTTGGTTTTACGTATTTATTCCTTGTTAAGTTTATGTATGTTTCGCTGATTATCTCTGATGTATACCTGTAAGGGTGCCCAGGTAAGGCACCAGTCGCGGGCCCGGGGTCGGGTCGTGACATGCACGATAGCAGATTCTACATTTGGGATGAGTCATATCTCTACAAGGTTGGCTCAGATCAGTTGATTCAGAGATGTATTCCAAAGGAAGAAGTCAATGAAGAGTTGTCACTCATCGCCTTATGATGTACATCACGCTGGTGACAAAACAGTCGTGAAGGTACTTCAGTTCGGGTTCTATTGGCCAACATTGTTCAAAGATGTTCATTCCTTCGTGAAGGCATGTGATCGCTATCAAAGAACTAAGAACATCTCAAAGCGGTATGAAATTCCATTGAATGAAATCTTGGAGATCGAAGTATTTGATTTATGGAGATAGATTTTATGGGGCCGTTCATACCATCAAAAGGGAACAAGTACATTCTCATTGCAGTCAATTTCATATCAAGGTGGCGATTGGTTATCATCCTCATAAGAGTGGTCAAGTGGAGGTGTCAAATCTAGAGATCAAGAAAATCTTAGAGAAGACTATGAGCGTTAGTAGAAAATATTAGTCACTTAAGCTTGATGATGCTCAGTGGGCCTACAGAACATCCTACAAAACTCCCATTAGCACATCTCCATACAAGCTAGTTTTTGGTAAAGCATGCCATCTACTGGTTGAACTTGAGCACAAAGCGTATTGGGCGATAAAGAAGCTAAACTTGGACTTGGTAAAAGCTGGTGAGAAGAGGATATTTCATCTACACTAGTTGAAAGAATTTCGCTATTATGTATATGAGAATGCGAAAATGTAGAAAGAGAGGACGAAAAAAATACACGATAAGCGCAATCAATATCGTGAGTTTTATCCTGGGCAGTTAGCTTTATTGTATAATTCCCGGCTAAAGGTGTTTGGCGGGAAATTGAAGAGTGAGTGGTCTGGGCCATTCAAGATAACTCGGGTGACAGCATATAGAGTGATTGAGCTAAAACTGCTAGATTCCGATAAAACTTTCTTGGTGAATGGTCAAAGAGTGAACTACCACTTTGGAGAGGTCATCGAACGCGAGAGGACCTCTATTGAGCTTAAAGAGGCTTGAGAGATCCTGCGACAGGTCACGACGTTAAATCAAGCATTTTTCGCGAGGCAACCCGTGTTATTTTGTAATTTAAAATGTGAAAATAACAAAAACAAATGAGAAAAATACATAAAACTATCATGCCACGACCTTAATTACGACAATTGTTGGGAGGCAACCCAAATTTTATATCTTATATGCCACGTTTGTTCATGTTACATTACTAGGGAAGTAACGGGAATGCAAAACGAATGGAAGATATGAAAATTTTCATTCCATGTAAGTGGTGAGCGTTGACTATGTATCGCACAAGCATCACACATCCGACAGAACAAGAAACTCCAAAAATAGGTAAGTTGCGCAATGGGCAGCCAAAGCACACCCATCGCGCAGGTGTCATATATTCCAGACATGGGTTACTTGAGCGATGGGCAGGCGATGCACATCCATCACCCAAATAATAGAAAAGGACCAGAGAGATGGTATTTGTACAATGGGCAGGTGATGCACACCCATCGCAAAGTAATCGTCACACTCGAACCGGGCGTGGTGGTGCCCTACCAGGCACCCTTCTACCTTAACAACACAAGTAAACTGCGGAAATTAAATAACACCTCTTTTTTTAAAACCAGCGTGCGTGCGAGGCAAAGCGACAAAGCTGCCATATAATATACATAATAAAAGACCTTTACACTATCATGAGTCGATCCACATATGAATACGGACCTCTAAGAGTTATCTTGAACTATGGCGGACAAGGCCACGTACCCATGCTCGTACAAAAGCACATCTTGAAAGAACTTATACCAAAAGATAACTCCGACGAAGGAGCTATCCAAAACTACGGCGGTCTATACTGCCGATCACCAAACATCGTACCTAAACTGCGGCATGAACGCAACCCCAAGCGAGGTCGATCTGAAGAATGTACCAAGTATGTGAGCGATGAAATCGTAATAAAATCATAACGATCTAAACAAAAGCGGAGACATGTCGATAACCAATCTACGATACATAACACATGCGGTCATATCAAGTCGTGGCGCAGACCTCAAAGTCACTACTCAAATATAACTATGGGTCTCACGCCCATAATATCAATCATGCCGTGGAATCCTTCCTCACTTTGGCGATCCATGATATAATAACACCAATAAGGATACATGAACACCAAGTCCCACTGTGTCCTAAATGCCTCGTGGTCTCATGCCCGGAATCCCACATCGTAAAAGCATGACCATGGGTAACCTGACCAAATCAGGGGACATATATGATAGTCAAATTACAACACATTGTGCCTTACTAACAATGAGAGTAAACGGTAGTATCTTTCTGATATAAAATAGGAAGCTCATGATCAAAGCAGACCATCCGCTGCAATATCATTTAACCGTCCTACTCGCGGGACTATTTCACCGCGTAGGCGCGTGGACCGCGTGGTATTCCTCGCATGGGACTATTTCACCCGCGTAAGCCGCTACGGACTCGCGTGAGGTATTCCGCGTAAATTTGGACCGCCCGCGTGGGACTATTTCACCCGCATAAGTCCTTACGGACGCCGCGTGAGGTATTCCTCGCATCGTGGGTAGCAATTCCACGAATCTGCAAATGCCACAAACCCGGAATGACCAAACGACCGATATACCAATAACACACAACCGCTATTTCCGGCACATAGGCAATTCTCAACTAATCGGGCCAAGTACTTATCAAGGCACATGGAAATAATTCTCAATTAACCAAGCCAAAGTACTTATCAAGGCACACATAGAATAATTCTCATTTGACAAGCCAAAGTACTTATCAGGGCACAAATAGAATAATTCTCATTTAACAAGCCAAAGTACTTATCAGGGCACAAATAGAATAATTCTCATTTAACAAGCCAAAGTACTTATCAAGGCACTCTTAGACAAATTCTCAATTTATCAAGCCAAAGTACTAATCAAGGCACACTTAGACAAATTCTCAATTTATCAAGCCAAAGTACTAATCAAGGCACACTTAGACAAATTCTCAATTTATCAAGCCAAAGTACTAATCAAGGCATCACATAGAATTATTCTCAATTAAATAGGCCAAAGTACTACGTACATACATTCTTTTCAAAAGACTCATTTTTATGTAAAATCCCAAGATACTAACACCCGTAGTATCAAGGGGTGTCTATTCTTCAAAGTAAGTTACTATACTTTTTGAAACTCATTTCGAAGCTTGAAACCAAGTAACTTCAAATTTTCACAAAATAGACAACTTATGTCGATTAATCAAAATAGACAACTTTCTAAACCTTCCATAAAGCCGTTATAACCAACTTCCCATAAAGCCGTTATAACCCTTTATGGTTTTAGACATATCCATTCCTTTTATAACCAAGAGACTTATACTATTAAAACCAAGTATCACATACTTACAAATCAAGTTCTTAACTTTCAAAACACTTCAAGTGTCTTAATATATAGAAAACAAGTTTCTTCTACTTTTAAACCTCAAGTAACTCACTCCTTTAAAACAAGTTACTTCTCTTAAATCATGTCATTTCTCCTCTTTTAAAACAATTAAGTAAATCACTCCTTTGACTCCCCTAAAGTCATTATAATGACCTTTAGGATTTTGGGACTAAGGCTAGCCCAGATTTGGAAACCACTTCCTTTTCAAGACTCTATGTACTTTAAGTAAAATACTTTCACTTTTAAGAATCCAACTTCACTAAGGCAATGGATTATACAACTTACAATTTAAACATCAAAGTACAATCAAAGGAAGTACATAGAACAAATTCTACTTTAGGCAATTCAAATACAACCAAGGAATGAATCATTTAAGGAGTAGGACGTACTTTCTTTATCTTAAGGAATCATGCTAGAAGAGGAGATAGTTCACATACCTTTTCGGCTAATATCCACAAGCTAAGCCGAATACGCCGTACGTAGAAGTGTCAACCTATAATGGTCACAACAAGACTATCAACCTCTAGTCTCTAACGTAGAATAATACTAAGTATACGGTCTCTAATTCTACGGAAAATCGGGCAGCACTTCCTTTGTTTCTACTCACTTTGCCACCTTTTTCAAGGTCGAATACAATAACCAACACGCCACATTTAATGCTCCAAACAACAATCAAACAAAGGGGATTACACGCCTTACAATACGTGTAAAATTCCGCCCCACAAATCATACGAAGTAGTTTAATACTCACTAGTCATTCTCGACCAACAATAACCAACAACACTAAGTATTTTCCAATCCTTTTCCAATTCCAAGTTCTAAGGTCTAACATGTTATATAGCCATAAACAACTTCAACAACTACAATTTCCTTCTTTATACAACATGTGACGACTTAACTAATAATCGACTTGAATTGAAATCTTAAAGCTAAACATGCTAGATTTCGGATTAGGGTTCCAATAGTCAAAATACTTATCAAACTTCATACTATATAACTCATGCTTGCTAATAACCATAGCTACAATGATAAGTAAACCTTAATTGCTAAAACAACAAGAATATACCTTTATAAGCCCTTAATATTTCCAAGATTCCAAAGTCGCGCCTTAGCAATTCTTAGCTCCTTTCCTTAGGTTCCAATCCGCTCCAAGCACTCCTTAGAGGCCTATGAAGAACCCATCTTCAAGTTCCAACTTCAAAGTTGAAGAACTCCCTTAGTTTCCGCCTTGCGACTAACGTAAAAATGCGTTTTTTCCGAAATCTTTCTATTGAGATAACCTTACAATACCCTTGGGGACATTGGGTTAAAGTCTTGTGGCTAATGGATCAAAACTACAAATTTTTCATGTGGAAATGGTAGTGAACCCGAGAGTTAAGCTCTGAGAACAAGAATGTGTGATATTTTTCTAAGTCTTCAAGACCTTGTCTTGCTACTAGTAGTATACTTATAACACTGATGGAGGCTTAGACTTAAACAAATGTGAGGTTAGGATGAGTTTCACTTGGATCGAGCCTAGGTGGACAAGTTGACTTGTCAACAATATCAAGCTTTGGAAGACTTATCTTCTACCATGGTCAATGACCATTTTGCCACTTACACAATTTCGACCAAGCCATGTGGAAGGAGTGCGTGTCACCCTCTCATTCGTCCATAAAATTACGTAACCTCGTGGGCCCCACAAAAATGTAAAATTCTTGGGTGGGCCACGTGACCAAATCGTAAAATAAATTTCCATAGTGTTAATAAGTTCCATACTTTACAAATATTGTCTTTTGAGAATCGATTCTCAACAACGAGCATTTTTCCTTTCCGTCGTCCGGAAGATTTTCCGTCGGAAAAACAATTCTTCCTTTCGTACTAATTTCCAAGTCTTGTTTCCTTTCGTACATTATCTTATACATGTCCTGGACTTACGGGGTGTAACATTCTTCCTTAGAAACATTCGTCCCGAATGTTCTTAGTCGGTTGTCACGCTATACAAACCCCGACACAATCTCTATACTATGCCTATCAATCAATACTCCACAAGACTAACGATGCCACACCTGGCCATCGCCTAACATACGTAAACATATCAATGGACCTTCCGTCCGCTACCCCTTCTCACAAACTCGAAGGTTACAGTCTCCTAGAACACGGGATCCTTAGAGGTTCCTTTCTTTCCTTACTTGACATACTTTCTCGTACTTTCATACTCACCTGTACGTCTGCAAAATCTCAAATTCTGTTTCTCTTCTCCAACCCTTGGAGTTACTATCCAAACTTGGCCATATAGTTACTTACATTCCCGTTAAGGCTCTTCTCGGTCCTTACGACCTAGTTCCGGTGGAACGCATCCACAAACTCGTACCACAATCAACTAGACTTGGGCCTAGCACCCGTGACCACTATCGCTAAGCGGGACCATTTCTAACTAACATCACCCCATTTCATACTATCGGCTGACCCGAAATGAGTCCATAACCCGACTCATTGCCACACTTAACTTCTCATTCTTAGTCTGAAATAAATCTCTCTCTTATCTCAAGGTACTTCTTACCCTATCCCTATTCACTAGAGGTTCGTCACATAAGCCAAAGTATTTCTACTATCGTCCTTCCTATCGGTCTTACAACATATGGGGCAATTACAACTTGTGAACTCTACACAACTATAGTCTCGGTTCACTTATCATTCTTGTCAACATTCATAACTTTTCACTTTACTAATCAAAGTATCCTACCTGCAGGGTACTATCACTTTACAACTCTAGCAACAAAGGGAAACATATACGCTAAGGCAAAATCTGAATCTAACAATGCACGTATGATTCAAAAGAATCGAACTATACCGTAACCCGTGCGGTGTCGCTACGATCTGTCCGATGATCACGTCATCTGCGGTTCGAAGGACCGCGAACTATAAACCCCACGACCTCTACCACGGTGGCTAACATCGAACACCTGCCAGGGGCGTCTATTTGTGGAGAAGGGAATCAACCATCGGCCTCGTAGGTGAGCCACCCAGGTGCCTCTTCTAAAAGGACATACCACCGAGAATATGGCGGGACGCCACAATAAAAACAAACACTGTGCCATGGCGGCATTTCCCCAAATGGCGCTTACTCTGATAGAACACGAGGAATATGTGGCCTCGTGAGAAAATCCTCTGCTCGCTGAGAACCTCGACCACTGGAGCTCGGGCCAAGCTCTAAATACCTTGTGGGGTCGATATCCCACACTGTGGCTGCGGGGATATGTCTTGGGTGGGGTGGGACGAATATCTCACTCATTCTTGGCGGCGACTCGTCCAAAACTCAGGGATAACCAACCGGTCTAGCCTCTTACGCAGATCTCATGCGGCCTCTACCCCTGCACACATGCATGCTGGTCGAATAACCTCCTGCGATGGCCCTGTACTGCTATCTTGGTCAATAACATAATGGCTTCCTTCATGACCACTAAAGTCTCCTCTTAAGCGAGAGGCGGAGGCTCGTATTCGGGGCCACAAAACTGTGCAGAAGAACTTCGCCATTGCGAACAACATCCAGGTATACCACAGGCACAAGCCCTATCAACTCTCTGAGTCGACTAGTAGCTCCTGCTACTCCTTTGCCACTTCATGCGGTGTTGCCTCTTGGAGGCATAAGCGTAACACAAAATTACGTCGAGAGGAATTACCTTACTAACACAACTCTAGGGCACGATCTTGAGTGAGAAGAATAGAAACCAACTCTAAATGTCTGTAGCCTCACTGTTTATGGGTGTGGCGCGCAACACACCGATAACCAAGACTCAACTGAACACGGTCTGTAGACATTCAGAGGCCCGATCACGATACCACTCTGTCACACCCGAACCGGGCAGTGGTGGTGCCCTACTGGGCACCCTTCTACCTTAACAACACAAGTAAAGCTGCGAAATTAAATAACACCTCTTTTTTTAAAACCAGCGTGCGTGCGAGCCAAAGCAAGGCTGCCATATAATATACATAATAAAAGACACTACACGTACATAAGTCCAATCCGCGTATGAATACGGACCTCTAAGAGTTATCTTGAACTATGGCCGGGACAAGGCCGCCGTACCCATGCTTGTAAAAAGCACATCTTGAAGAACTTATACCAAAAAGATAACTCCCGAACAGAAGGAGCTATCCAAAAACTCTGAGCAGGGTCCTACACCTGCCGATCACCAAACATCGTACCTAAACATGCGGCATGAACGCAACCCCCCGAAGGAGGTCAGTACGAAGAATGTACCAAGTATGTGAGCGATGAAATCGTAATAAAATCATAACGATCTAAACAAAACATGAGACATGTCGATAGCCAACCTACGATGCATAACACATGGCGATCATATCAAGTCGGGGCGCGAGCTCTCAAAGTCACTACTCAAATATAACTATGGGTCTCGCGCCCGTAATATCAATCATGCGTGGAATCCTTCCTCATGCCGGCGATCCATGATGTAATAACGCGATAAGGATACATGAACACCAAGTCCCACCTGTGTCCTAAATGCCTCGTGGTCTCATGCCCCGGAATCCAACATCGTAAAAGCATGACCATAGGGTAACACAACCAAATCCGGGGACATATATGATAGTCAAATTACAACACATTGTGCCTTACTAACAATAAGAGTAAACAGTAGTATTTTTACAATATAAAATAGGAAGCTCATGATCAAAACAGGACCATCCGCCCGCGGTATCATTTAACCATCCTACTCCTGGGACTATTTCACCGCGCTAGGCGCGTGGATCGCGTGAGGTATTCCTCGCATGGGACTATTTCACCGCGTAAGCCGCCACGGACTCGCGTGAGGTATTCCTCGCGTAAATTTGGACCCGCGTGGGACTATTTCACCGCGTAAGTCCTTACGGACCGCGTGAGGTATTCGCGCATCGTGGGTAGCAATTCCACGGAATCTGCAAATGCCACAAACGGGAATGACCGAAATGGTGATATACCAATAGCACACAACCGCTATTTCCGGCACATAGGCAATTCTCAACTAATCAGGCCAAGTACTTATCAAGGCACACATGGAAATAATTCTCAATTAACCAAGCCAAAGTACTTATCAAGGCACACATAGAATAATTCTCATTTGACAAGCCAAAGTAATTATCAGGGCACAAATAGAATAATTCTCATTTAACAAGCCAAAGTACTTATCAGGGCACAAATAGAATAATTCTCATTTAACAAGCCAAAGTACTTATCAAGGCACTCTTAGACAAATTCTCAATTTATCAAGCCAAAGTACTAATCAAGGCACACTTAGACAAATTCTCAATTTATCAAGCCAAAATACTAATCAAGGCACACTTAGACAAATTCTCAATTTATCAAGCCAAAGTACTAATCAAGGCATCACATAGAATTATTCTCAATTAAATAGGCCAAAGTACTACGTACATACATTCTTTTCAAAAGACTCGTTTTATGTAAAATCCCAAGATACTAACACCGTAGTATCGAGGGTGTCTATTCTTCAAAGTAAGTTACTATACTTTTTGAAACTCATTTGAAGCTTGAAACCAAGTAACTTCAAATTTTCACAAAATAGGCAACTTATGCGATTAATCAAAATAGACAATTTTCTAAACCTTCCATAAAGCCGTTATAACCAACTTCCCATAAAGCCGTTATAACCCTTTATGGTTTTAGACATATCCATTCCTTTTATAACCAAGAGACTTATACTATTAAAACCAAGTATCACATCTTTACAAATCAAGTTCTTAACTTTCAAAACACTTGAGTCTCTTAATATATATAAAACAAGTTTCTTCTACTTTTAAACCTCAAGTAACTCACTCCTTTAAAACAAGTTACTTCTCTTAAATCATGTCATTTCTCCTCTTTTAAAACAATTAAGTAAATCACTCATTTGACTCCCCTAAAGTCATTGTAATGACCTTTAGGATTTTGGGACTAAGGCACTAGCCCAAAAGATTTGGAAACCACTTCTTTTCAAGACTACATGTACTTTAAGTAAAATACTTTCACTTTTAAGAATCCAACTTCACTAAGGCAATGGATTATACAACTTACAATTTAAACATCAAAGTACAATCAAAGGAAGTACATAGAATAAATTCTACTTTAGGCAATTCAAATACAACGAGGAATGGATCATTTAAGGAGTAGGGCGTGCTTTCTTTATCTTAAGGAATCATGCTAGAAGAGGAGATAGTTCACATATCTTTTCGGCTAATATCCACTAAGCCGAATCGCGTGCGTGAAGTGTCAACCTATAATGGTCACAACAAGACTATCAACCTCTAGTCTCTAACGTAGAATAATACTAAGTATACGGTCTCTAATTCTACGGAAAATCGGCGACACTTCCTTTGTTTCTACTCACTTTGCCACCTTTTTCAAGGTCGAATACAATAACCAACACGCCACATTTAAGGCTCCAAACAACAATCAAACAAAGGGGATTACACGCCTTACAATCGTGTAAAATTCCGCCCACAAATCATAAGTAGTTTAATACTCATTTAGTCATTCTCGACAACAATAACCAACAACACTAAGTCTTTTCCAATCCTTTTCCAATTCCAAGTTCTAAGGTCTAACATGTTATATAGCCATAAACAACTTCAACAACTACAATTTCCTTCTTTATACAACATGTGACGACTTAACTAATAATCGACTTGAATTGAAATCTTAAAGCTAAACATGCTAGATTTCGGATTAGGGTTCGATAGTCAAAATACTTATCAAACTTCATACTATATAACTCATGCTTGCTAATAACCATAGCTCTGATGATAAGTAAACCTTAATTGCTAAAACAACAAGAATATACCTTTATAAGCCCTGAATACTTCCAAGATTCCAAAGTCGCGCCTTAGCAATTCTTAGCTCCTTTCCTTAGGTTCCAATCCGCTCAAGCACTCTTGAGGCCTATGAAGAACCCATCTTCAAGTTCCAACTTCAAAGTTGAAGAACTCCCTTAGTTTCCGCCTTGCGACTAACGTAAAAATGCGTTTTTTCCGAAATCTTTCTATTGAGATAACCTTACAATACCCTTGGGGACATTGGGTTAAAGTCTTGTGGCTAATGGATCAAAACTACAAATTTTTCATGTGGAAATGGTAGTGAACCCGAGAGCTAAGCTACAAGAACAAGAATGTGTGATATTTTTTCTAAGTCTTCAAGACCTTGTCTTGCTACTAGTAGTATACTTATAACACAATGGAGGGCTTAGACTTAAACAAATGTGAGTTTAGGATGAGTTTCACTTGGATCAAGCCTAGGTGGACAAGTTGACTTGTCAACAATATCAAGCTTTGGAAGACTTATCTTCTACCATGGTCAATGACCATTTTGCCCTTACACAATTTCGAACATGCCATGTGGAAGGAGTTCCACGTGTCTCCCTCTCATTCGTCCATAAAATTCTGTAACCCTCGTGGGCCCCACAAAAATGTAAAATTCCTCGGGTGGGCCCCACGTGACCAAATCCGTAAAAATAAATTTCCATAGTGTTAATAAGTTCCATACTTTACAAATATTGTCTTTTGAGAATCCAATTCTCAACAACGAGCATTTTCCTTTCCGTCGTCCGGAAGATTTTCCGTCGGAAAAACAATTCTTCCTTTCGTACTAATTTCCAAGTCTTGTTTCCTTTCGTACATTCTCTTATACATGTCCTGGACTTACGGGGTGTAACAATAACAATAAAGTTCCAGAGAGAGGTATCTCGTGCATTGGTTGTGCTATGCGCACCCATCGCATGAGTCGACCTGGATTGAAAAAAAATTAATTCTTATAACATGGACTAACCCTATTATTCTTCAAACACCAACAAAAATCCCAAACCCTCTCTAAGTCGTAGGAACCAATTCCTCACCCAAATCCTCTCTCAAATATAATTAACATCCAAGAATTATCTTCATTCATGTCACAACACAACAAGGTATGTGATTCTCATCCTCCATTCATAAATTCTTTTCCATATTCCCCTTGTTCTTGTGTTAAGAAAATTGTAACTTCTAGGGTTATGGGTTTGGGCAAATTTTGGGCGGGGATTGGTATTGTTTTTCTAGTTAATGATGCTTAGGGCTAAAAAGTGACTCCCATTGTAAAAGGAAGGGTTTTACAACCCATCTTTATTGCTAAAAATGAAAGGGAAGATTCAATGCCCATAAGATGTTTGTAAAAATGCTTGAATGAAGTTTTGTGTGAAATTGTGAAGTCTTGAGTAGAAATGTAACATGAAATAATTATACAAACCCTTGGGCATCAATTTGAACCAAAAATTCAAGATCTTGAAGTGGAAATTTGACTTACACCAAAACTAAGTCCTAAAACATGATTTTCTTTCCTTTTTTTTTTTATCATAGTAGGTTAGTTAACTTCTTTACGTTTTGATTTTTGTGACGTAGTTTAAAGTAAGTGTCGGATTGGTTCAATTCCAAATGAGCATAAAAAGTGAAAAGAAAAACATGTTAGTAACGGGTGCTTTGGAAAGTTAAAGTACTCCAAACTTGAGTATGTAGTTTGAAATAAGTGTGGGGACGTTTCACGATCCTCCTTGATATTGAATTACGACTTATGATTTGGAATGATTTGTTTTGTAGGTATAACGGTTAACAATAGGAAAATGTAAAGTTTCCTCCAAATCCTCTTCCCAAGGTGAAAAGAGGGGCCAAGAAGGCAACCCCCCAAAGTCTAAGAAAGGTTCTACATCGAGGGGGTAAGAAGCCCACTATTCCAATTACCCGGGTTCATCCTTTGAGAGCACGCCCGTCCTTACATGATTTTCTTGGGGAAAATTGGTATAAAAAGTTTGATCTCTCTGACAGATATGTCCATGAGCGGACGATCAACCTAGTTCCATTGAGAAAGAACATTCATGATATCTACAATCAAATCATCACTGGGTTGGAGTTATGTGTTTGAAAAATTGGGGCAGGTGAATATTAACATAGTTCTTGAGTTGTATGCTGGAATCAATACTATACGCAATGAGGATGGTGAACTCTCTCACTTGGCATACCTTCTTCATGAGAGTGTAACTTTGACTACATCAGCTCTATTGTTACACCCCGTAGCTCCAGGGCATGTGTTTAAGAGAATGTACGTGAGAATATACGACTTTAAGTTTGATACGAAAGAAGGATTTCTTTTTCCTACGGAAAATGATTTCGAACCTCGGGAAAGAATAATGTTTGTAAATTGAGACTCGTAAAAATTTATCGGAATTATGGAAATATCGGGAAACGAAGTATATGGACGAATGGGAGGGGGACACGTGTCACCCCCTAATTAAGCTTGGACGAAATTGTCATGGAAAATGGGTCAAGTCTTGATCAAGCCAAGGCTTGACATTGTTGACTAAGTCAACTAGCCAAATTGACATTAGATCATTTAAACCCCAATGAATCTAGGCCACACAAGTTTTCTAATCTTGACCATTAGAAGTAGTATATCATCACACTAGTAGCAAGACAAGGCTTACACTTAGATTTTTTTTGCAAAACCTTAGGTTCTCACAAAGGTGCTCTGGGGTTTGCCTTGAAGAACAAGAAAATATTTTTTGTTTGAGGGTCAATAATCCCAATACTTTAAACCAAGGTTCCTAAGGGTATTGTAAGGATATCTCAATAGAAAGATCCCGGAAAAATGACATTTTTACATTAGTCGCAAAGCGAAAACCTAAGGTGTTCTTCAACTTTGAAGATGGAACTTGAAGAGGAGTTCTTCATGAGCTTCTAAGGAGTACTTGGAGTGGATTGGAACATAAGAAGAAGAGCTAAAAGTTGCTAAGGATCGACTTTTACGCTTGGACATTATTAGGGCTTATTGAGGTAAAATCTTCATCTTCTTAATGTAATTAAAGATTACATGTTATAGTAGTTAAGAAATGAGCATGTGGTATATATAATGAAGTTTGAAAAGATTTGGATCATGTCGACATGTTAAAAACCGAAAATGGACAAGTTAGCCATTAATGTTGTAATCAATTTGGTCGATAGTTACAATCGTCGCATGTTAAGGAATAAAAGATTTATAGTTGTTGTAATTGTTATTATGTATATAACATGTTGGAATAACAACTTGGATTAAAAAGGAATTGAAAGACAATTGACATTGTTATGGATAATGTTAATGCCGAGAATGTGCCTTAAGGAATGGACAATTTTATATTGATTGTGGGGCAGAATTTTACACGTCCTATTAGGCGTGTAATCCCCTTTGTATTTGCTGAATTGTTGGGCCTTAAATGTAGCGTTTGGTTATTGAACTCGGGCCTTGAAAAAGGTGGAAAAGTACGTAGAAACAAAGGAAGTGTTGTCCGATTATCCGTAGAATTTGGTGACTTTACACTTAGTATGATTCTACGTTAAGAAGTGAGGATTTGATAGACATGTTATGATTAATATAGGTTGAAGTACTACGAGTAGCGTATTCTACTTAAAGGATGGAATAGCTATAAGGTTGAGGTACTTTGGAGCATTTTGCTACTTGTCCATAATCGTCGCGAGGTATGTGAACCTCTTCTTCCTTTTGGCATGATTCTATGTATGAAATATACATGTGGTGTTATTTCATGATTCCTTCTACTCTTAGAAGTTAAGATGTATGTATGTTGATTTACTCTATGTGAAAGTTATGTCTAAGTTATCCTAAGTTCTTACCAAGTCTTATGGGGGATGTTGGTAAGAGTCGTTAGGAAATATTTGGAGTCGAGTTGACTTTGCTAATTTACTGCACGAAAGAGAATAAGTATCGAACAAGCCATTACAGCGTTAATAAAATAAAATGTATCGACAATCAATTATATTAAAATGAGTAGGATTCTCCATCTGCATAGAAATTAAGATAAGACAAAATTGTATTACATTTTCTAGATCATGGCTGCTTTAATAAGATCATTATAAACGAGTATAACCTATTCACAACGCTTAAAATTATATGTTAATTTAAAAAGTTTACGTTATGAAGTTTTAAGACTATGAACCTTGAATTCTTAAAAGGTTAAGAGACTTTATTTTTCAAGTTATGAGACTTGATTCTTAAAGGAAGGAATGACTTGATTTAAAATTATAGAATACTTGATTTGGCAAAAGCATTTGATAACTTGATATTCTAAGTTAAGAAACTTGATTTCTTAAAAGTTAAGAGACTTGAAGTATTTTGAAAGCTATGTAACTTGATTTGAAAGTATAAGTCTCTTGGTTATAAAAGGAATGAATTTGTCTAAGACATAAAGAGTTATAACGGCTTTATGGGAAGTTGGTTATAACAACTTTATGGAAGGTTAAAAGAATGGTTTTCTCTAGTAATGTAAACAAAGAAATGACTTGAAATAAAGAAGGGCAATTTGATTTGAAGGCATCAATTGCTTAAATATTTTAAAGTGAAAGTCACTTGGTTTAGAAGCCTAAAAATATATTTCTAAAAGTATAGTGACTTGTTTTGAAGTGTAGACAAGACTTGATACTACATGTGTTAGTATCTTGGGGGTTTATACGAGAAAGAGTCATCTTTGAAAGGATAAAGGTACGTATTACTTTGGGTTAAATTTCCGGATTTTATAATGACATGTTAGTACCTTAAGTAAACTAAAATGAGAGTGTATATAAATAAGGTTAATAAGAAGTTAGGGGATTTCTAAACTTTCTTATGTTATGTATGATAAGCCAGTAGTGCTTATGTTATGTATGATAAGCCGGTAGTGCTTATGTTATGTATAATAGCCGGTTGTGCTAGGTTATGAAATTCTTACGGGGTAAACCCCCGGGCTACTACTTATTCCATGGATTTGCTACCCATGATGCGAGTGCGGTGTTTGTACTCATTGCGGGCCCACCAGACCCATGCGGGTGAAATAGTCCTATGCGGGTGAAATAGTCCCTTGCGAGACGGATGACCTCATTGCGGGTCCACAGGACCTATGCGGGTGAAATAGTCCCAGGACTAGGATTGTCAAATGATACTATGGGCAGGTGGCCCTAAGTTGATCATAAGCTTCCTATTTTTATGCAGTATACCTTTATGGGCAGATTTATGTGACTTTATCGCGTCCCAGATTGGGCCGGGAAGTATACCTTTATGGGCAGACTTATGTGACTTTATCGCGTCCCAGATTGGGCCGGGAAGTATACCTTTATGGGCAGACTTATGTGACTTTATCGCGTCCCAGAATGGGCGATGATACTCGCCGTGGGAAGGCTTTTGTATGGCTTCGCCGTGTCCCGCAAATGGGCCGGGTTACGTTATTACGTATGGATAATCAAAGTGAACTCCAAAATGAGCCGTCCCTCCATAAAGGGTCGGATTATGTTATGCAAGATAAGTAAGTTATATGGTTATGAACTTGATGATTTTTCCTAAGTATGTACGTAAGAATTTGACTATAACTCTTATTGAAAAATGGGAAAAGATAATGATGTACGATTAAGTTCATGAGTTGTAATGGCATGGTAGGATTTGGTATTTACTTTTTATACTTGCTCCTGTCATTCTTTTGTACAGTTATGATCTGTTTACTATACCTTATTTCCGTTCCATATTCGGTACCTATGTACTGACCCGTTCGAGTGCGTTCATGTCCATGAGTTTAGGTACGATTGTGGATCCGCGGGCTTAGGATCTGGTTCGACATTTTGAGATGGCTCGATGTTCGGAGCTTGTCATAATGGCTATGTATATTGGGGTTCTGGCGGGGCCTTGTCCGTCATAGTATTGTCCAAAATCTTAGAAGTGCATGTATTCATATGTAAATTTGGGTGGCTAGAGTTGTAATTACATTATTGAATAGTGTAGGCCCTTTTGGGTGATTTTTATTATGGCAGCCTTATCGGCTTTGCCCTTGTTTAAAAAAAAATGTGTTACTTATCTTCCGCGGTGATTTTGTTTTGTATGAGTAGAAGGGTGCCCAGGTAGGGCACCAGTCGCGGGCCCGGGGTCGGGTCGTGACAAAAATGGTATCAGAGCAGTTAGTCCTCGGAAAATGTCTACAGACCGTGTCTAGTTATGTTGATTACAGCTATGAGAAAGGCAGCAGTGACCCAGGAAGGACTATGTGGATTACGTATCCAGGTTGGTAATGATTGTAGTATAGTTTGTATTATGACATACAACTATACGAAGTTATATATGAGGGTCAGACGCGTGTTGCCTAGAATGATTTTAGATTACCAGGAATTGGTAAGGACTAAATAGATACCGGGAAGGTATGAAATAATTAATGAATTCTCGCCAAGGTCTTATGTTTTATTTTGAGATTATTGGGAAATGATGAGCTGTCTGATAGGGTAGTGAACCCTTGAGAAGTCATGTTAAGGAACCTAACGGAATGACATGTTAATAGATTAAGATGCGTGATAGGCTTAAGAGAATTGTACGGATAAGATCCGTATGGAGTAAGTAATGGTTGTTATGACCAAGACAACATGGTTATGGTATTATGAGAAGTTATTGTACCTGTTTACGGGGGGAATGGTAAGGTAGGCTTGGAGCATGGGTGTTACACCCCGTAACCCCACGACACGTAAGTGAGAACGTGACTAAGAATAATGGATTTGAAAGTTGGAAAGAAAGTGTAGTCACATTTTCGATTTAGAGCAATTTTGGTCACAACGAACGTGACGCCATAAATTCTTCAAGAGGGGTCGGTTCGTTCAAAATTTCAGATGCGAGCGTAGAATATTATTGTGAATATTCGGGACTAATAATATGGGGTCCGCCGAGAATTTCACAATTTCGCGGGGACTTTCGTAAAATTATAATCCCCTTTGTATTTGCTGAATTGATTGAGCCTTAAATGTGGCGTTTGGTTATTGTTTTTAGGCCTTGAAAAAGGTGGCAAAGTACGTAGAAACAAAGGAAGTGCTGCCCGATTTTCCGTAGAATTTAGTGACTTTGCACTTAGAATATTCTACGTTTGAAGCTAGAGGTTAATAGACGTATTATGGCCATTATAGGTTGAAGTACTACGAGTAGCGTATTCTACTTGAAGGGGTGGAAGAGCTAGCAAGGATAAAGTACTTGGGAGCATTTTGCAACTTGTCGCTAGTCGTCGCGAGGTAGGTGAACCTCTTCTTCCTTTGGCATGATCCTACGTATGAAATAGCCATGTGATAGTATTTCATGATTCCTTCTACTCTTAGAAGTTAAGAAGTATCCAAGTTGTTGATTCTAAGTTAGAAGTATGTCTAAAATTATCCTAAGTCCTTACCAAGTCTTATGGGAGATGTTGGTAAGAATGGTTAGGAAGTTATGAGATTTGATTTAAAGTTTTGTGCCTTGTTTTATTTGAGGTAAGTAAGTTGAATTTATATGTGAAAAAGAGGTTGATTTGAAAAGTGGAAGTTATATGATTTTAAAGAGAATAAACTACTTGGTTTTGGAAGTGTACGAAACTTTATTTTTCAAGTATGGGACTTGATTTCTAAAGTATAAGCGACATGATTTTTAAAGAGTGTATGCTACGAGGTGTTAAGACTATAAGCCTTGATTTTATGAATGGAAATGACTAAACTTTAAAAAGTATGGCTTCTTAATTTATTTCAAAGGTTAAGAAGATGGTTTCCAAAAGAGTGTGTGACTTGAGCTTTAAAAAGAAAGGAGTTCTATGATTCTTTTTAAGTATGTATGCACGTAGTATTTTTGGGTCTAGTTTCCCTAATGTTGAAAGAATAAAAGTGCCTTAAGTTCTCAAAAATGAAAGGTTGTTATAATAGCTTTATGGGAAGTTGTTATAACGACATAAGAAGAAGTAAAAATACGGTTTAAATTGTTATGTAAGGAACATCACACCGAGCCTACAAATAGGCCGAATTATGTTATGAAATACACCGAGCCTATAAATAGGCCGGATTATATTATGAGATACACCGAGCCTACACATAGGCCAGATTACGCCATATTACCCCGAGCCTACACATAGGCCGGGTTACGTCATCTTCTGGCGAGCTCGCATGCGGGCGGATTATGCTACATGATTCCACAAGACACCGAGCTCCATGCGGGCGGATTATGCTACATGATTCCACGATGCAGAGCTCCGCAGCGGGCGGATTATGCTACATGATTCCACGATGCGAGCTCCAGGCGGGCGGATTATGCTACATGATTCCACGATGCAGAGCCCGCGGGCGGATTATGTCAACTATAATGGTCACAACAAGACTATCAACTTCTAGTCTCTAACGTAGAATAATACTAAGTATACGGTCTCTAATTCTACGGAAAATCGGGCAACACTTCCTTTGTTTCTACTCACTTTGCCACCTTTTTCAAGGCCGAATACAATAACCAACACGCCACATTTAAGGCTCAAACAACAACCAAACAAAGGGGATTACACGCCTTACAATACGTGTAAAATTCCGCCCCACAATTCATACCAAGTAGTTTAATACTCACTAGCCATTCTCGGCCAACAATAACCAACAACACTAAGTCTTTTCCAATCCTTTTCCAATTCCAAGTTCTAAGGTCTAACATGTTATATAGTCATAAACAACTACAATTTCCTTCTTATACAACATGCGATGGCTTAAACCAATAATCAACTTGAAATGTAATCTTAAGGCTAAACATGCTAGTTTACGGATTAGGGTTCCAATAGCCAATATAATTATCAAACTTCATATTATACATCTCATGCTTGCTAATATCCATAGCTACAACAATAAGTAAACATTAATTGCTAAAACGACAAAATTTATACCTTTACAAGCCCTTAAAATTTCCAAGATTCAAAGTCGTACCTTAGCACTTCTTAGCTCCTTTCCTTAAGTTCCATTCCGCTCCAAGCACTCCTTAGAAGCCTATTAAGAACTCATCATCAAGTTCCAACTTCAAAGTTGTAGAACTCCTTAAGTTTCCGCCTTGCGACTAATACGAAAACGTCGTTTTTCTGAAATCTTTCTATAGAGATATCCTTACAATACCCTTAGGGACATTGGGTTAAAGTCTTGTGAACAAAGGATCAAAACTACAAATTTTTCTAGTGTGGGAGATGTCAAACCCGAGAGGTCCTAAGCAAGAACAAGAATGTGTGATTTTTTCTAAGTGTTGAAAACTAGTCTTGCACTAGTAGTAAGCTTATATAACACATTGGATGACTTAGATTATCACAATTGTGTGGCTAAGATGAGGATCATTAATAAAATAGCCAAGTGGACAAGTTGACCTTGATCAACAATCTCAAGCTTGAAGACTTATCTTCCAAGATGGTCAATGACCAATCTAACCTTGCTGAATTTCGTCCAAGGGCATGTGGGGAAGGTGCCACGTGTCGCCCTCTCATTCGTCCATAAAATTCCGTAACCCTCGTGGGCCCCACAAAACGTAAAATTCCTCGGGTGGGCCTCACATGACCAAATCCGTAAAAATAAATTTCATTAATGTTAATAAGTTCCATAATCCTCAAATAATACATTTTGAGAATCCAATTCTCATCAACAAACATTTTTCCTTTCCGACGTTCGGAAGATTTTCCGTCGGAAAAACAATTCTCCCTTTCGTACTAATTTCCAAGTCTTGATTCCTTACATATATTCTCTTATACATGTCCTGGACTTACGGGATGTAACACGTTAGTTATCTAAAAATGAAGTGGTTATAACGACTTTATGAGAAGTTTGTTATAACAAGTTTTAGTGGGAAGTCAAGGGATGATTTAAAATGTTTTAAAGAAATCGTGCGAGAATGTCCATGATTAAGTCCTTAATATAATACATGATATGTGACACTTTGATGTTCAAGATGTTTTAAAGTAACACGTGATGTCTAGTGCCTTGATTTGCCAAAACCATGTCCTAGAAAGATACTTGGTACAATAAGTGTCTCAATTTTCTAAATGATGGTTTCAAAATGATGCATGTATTGGATCCTACTTCCTAGCGATACATGTAGTACTTGGGCTTTCCTAAAATGGAAATTTAGTTCATAAAGTGAATGTACGGCTCATGTACATTGTCGTAATGGACTTTAATCCATAGTAATGCAAGGTGTGTTAGTGCCTTGATAGTACTTTGGCTTGCTTAAATGATAGTTATTCTATTTTGTGCCTTGATAGTACTTCGCTCGCCTAAATGGTATTGTCTTGATTTGTTGAAAAAAAAGGCATGGAAATTGTCTTGGTTTGTTAAAATGATAGTTTATTCATTTTATGATGTTGAGAGTCAAAGATTATCTTAACTTGCATATGTTGTTCATGATAGCCATTGGTGCTAGTGTTATGAGTATAAATGCGGGGTAAACCCCCAAGACGTTATATACCTCCTGAATATAAATGTGGGGTAAACCCCCAAAATGTTATACACCTCCTGAGTATAAATGCGGGGTAAACCCCCAAGATGTTATACACCTCCTGAGTATAAATGCGGGGTAAACCCCCAAGATGTTATACACCTTCTGAGTATAATTGCGGGGTAAACCCCCAAGATATTATACATCTCAATGGAATTACTACTCATGATGCGAGCATGACGTATATGCTCATTGCGGGCCCGTAGGGCCTAAGCGGGTAAAATAGTCCTGTGCGGGTGAAATAGTCCTATGCGGGGCAAATTGTCCTATGCGGGTCCACAAGATCCTTGCGGGTGAAACAGTCCCAGGAGTAGGTTTGCATAATGATACTACGGGCGGGTGGCCCTAGATTGATCATAAGCTTCCTATTTTAAAGTATGTAAAGTTTACTCTCATTGTTAAAAAGGCACAGTGTGCGGGTAGTTGTATGTTATACTTGTTACATCTTGTGATGATGTTGTATTCCACGAGCATGCTTACGTGATATTATATCTTTGAGGCGGTGTCGGATTTCGATATGGCTTTCATATTTGAAAGTGGTGCGATTATTCTGATGATACTGATACAAGGTACAGTTGGCTCTGAATTTTATATGACACGGTAGAATCTGGTATTTGATTTTCATACTTGCCCCTGTCATTCCTTGTATAGTTATGACCTTAATTGCTATACTTTATTTCCGTTCCATACTTAGTACTTGTTGTATTGACCCCCTTTGGGGGGCTGCGTTCATGTCCGCAGGTCTAGGTACACAGTTGTGGATCCGCGAGCTTAGGATCCTGGTTCAGCATTTTGAGATGGCTCCAATGTTCCGGAGCTCGTCATTATGGCTAGGTATATTCGGGGGTACGGCGGGGCCTTGTCCCGTCGTAGTATTTGTCCAAAATCTTAGAGGTCTGTATTAATATGTGGGATGGACTGGCTAGAGTTGTATTTACATTATTGAACAGTGTAGAACTTTTGGGTGATTTATATTATGGCAGCCTTATCGGCTTTGCCTTTGTTTTTTTTTTTAAAAAGATTGTTATTTATCTTCCGCGGTTTATTGTGTTGTATGAATAGAAGGGTGCCCAGGTAGGGCACCCAGTCGCGGGCCGGGGTACGGGGCGTGACAATGTGAATTGCGAGCCTAAGAATATTGATAGTCGCCGAGACCTTAGGTATATAAGGCCTTCTCGGGCAATAAGATTTCATTCAGACTTAAGGTAAGAGTTAAGTGCGACGGTGGGTCGGGTTGAGGACCTATTACAGGTCGCCCCATAGCCTGAAATTGAGTGGGATCGGTTGGTAGTAATCCCGCTACGTGACAGGGTCACGAGGGTGCAAGGCCCAAGTCTAGTTAAATGTTTTACGGGTTTGTGGACGCGTTCCATTGGAACCGGGTCGTGAGAGCCGGGAATGGCCTTATATGGTTCTATTTAGTAAACTCCAAAGATCGGATGGCCAGAACCAGTATGAAGGTTATGTACGTATGCTAGTATGAGTGGGAAGTACGGAAAGAGTACGACCAGTAAGAAAGAGGGCAACCAAGTGTAGAGGAATAGGGTCTGAATCCATAAGAACCTTTCAAGGTAACTACACCCGTGAGTGTTTGGGTGGTAGCTGAGCGGGTATATGAGATTTTCCCGGTGATGATACAGTTGTCAGACCCTAGCAGGCCTAGTAGAGCTGGATACGACAGGCTTTAAGGTCATTATGAGTATGGACTAGTTGACTTCGTGGGTGCCAAGATTGACTATAGAGAGAGGTTGGTTCACCGTAGGCGAGGTTCAGATAATCGGCCCAGACTTGATTCAGCGGGCTGTGGATAAGGCGAAGCGTATCTAGGAAAGATTATTAGTAAGCTCAGAGTCAGCAGAAACTTTATGCAGATGAACGACGTCGACACTTGGGGTTCAGGGTGACGTTTTGGTATAAGTATTGTTATGTGGCCGTGGGTGGAGTATTTTGTATGAAGGATGTAGTAAAATGAGACTATGTCGCTACCTAATTAGATTGGACTCCGAAAGAATATTCGGGGATGAATGTTTCTAAGGGGGGAAGAATGTTACACCCCGTAGCTCCAGGGCATGTGTTTAAGAGAATATACGTGAGAATATACGACTTTAAGTTTGATGGAGATTGGATACCATTAATTTAGTAATTTATTTTCCTTTTCTTTATTTTATTTCAGTTTTGTATGATGAACATGGAATTAGTTCTTATCATGTCAATGACTAGGAACTAATTCTCTTATAGGGCTTTCTATGTTGAATTGCTTGAAACTTATGTTATAAATTAATGCATGCTTATGGTTATTGTTCTTATTGAGAGATCTATCCAATAATTGAGTTGAATTCTTGGTAATTAATTGACAACTAATTATCACTATATGATTTCTAATCAGATTCTGAAAAGGGGGGATTGTGAATATGCTGTAAGTTGGGTAGACATTCTTGGATTGGGGATGAAAATACCTCAATTATTTATGTAGCGTTGATGAGAGGCTTAACAACCCTAATTTTGCGCATTGTGCGTGACGGTCAACTAGGTTTTTGTTCTTAATCCTCCTATAAAGTTACCCTTATCACCGAAAGGTAGGTGAGAGCGATCTTTGAGGTTGAGTGTTTATATAACCCTAACGGGAGTATAAAGCGATTTAAATAAACTGCTTTCTCCAAAAGAAGAATACCATAAGTAATGCATTAGTAAGTAGCATAAGCGGATAGTGAGGATACATAGAAGCCCTATTCATCACAATCCTGTTGATAAACCTTTATAGTTAAATAGCTTTTATAATTCGTAGTTATAAACAACCAATCAATCATAAATTCACCAAATAGATACTAGAAAATAGATAGTTGGTAATTGAACCCTAATCCTAGAGGACGATATTCGGTCTTATCTAAGACTATACTACTTGATACGATAACGTGCACTTGCGTTTAAGTGTGTGCATCTTAACGCGCATCAAGTTTTTGGCGACGTTGCCGGGGATTAGGCATAGTTCAATATCAAAGTTGTCTATTTTTAATTTCTAATTTGGTTTTTAACTTTTCTTTTAATTTTTAATTTTTACGCTTTTCTTTTGAAAATTCGGGGTGCCGTGATTTGTTGTCTGTTTTTGATCTATTTCAGGAAGTCAGTTTATGCGAAGGAGAAGAGGAGCAGACACTCTCGTTCCCTTCAATCCAGAAATTGAGAAAAACGCAAGCGAGCGAGAAAGAATCAGCGGATTGCAACTTTGTTAGAGATGAACGGGCGTTCAAAACAACAACGGGATGGGAGAAGGGTTAGGAGAGAATCAACCCCATCCAGGAATACCTAGGCAAACGCCAATAGACGTGGAAGAGAGAGTCCAAATCCAGCCAGAAAGAAGTTTGGGAGATTATGTGCTGCCACGAGTGAATGGAGCACAGACTTGCATTAGGCTCCCTACAATAGGAGCCAACAATTTCGAAATAAAACCGGTGATTCTGAGCATGGTACAGCACACAGTGCAATTCGGAGGACTGCCATCGGAGGATCCACATATGCACATAGCTAATTTCTTGGAGCTATGTGCCCTTTCGAATATAACGGCGTTCGATGATGTCGTCAGTTGAGGCTCTTTCCTTCTCACTCGGGGATAGAGCAAAAGTATGGTTGAATTCCACGCGGCCGATTCGATATTCACATGGCACGAGCTGACACAGAAATTCCTAGCCAAGTTCTTTCCCCCATGTAAAGCAGCAAAATTGCGAGGGGAGTTGAACAACTTCTACCAAGCTGATAGAGAGTCCTTATATGAAGCTTGGGAAAGGTTCAGGATCTACAAAGGAAGTGTCCACACCATTGCATTGATTTGTGGAACTTGGTCCACATCTTCTACAACGGGTGCAAGATCTGACGGAACCATCATAGATGCGCAGCCGGTGGAGCATTCGCGAGGAAAAGCGACCCACGACGCTCATGAGTTATTAGAAGATATGGCCACTAACAACCATGTATCAAGAGAGAGGCGACTAGTGGGAGAAGAAGCGGTAGAGTCCACGAGATAGATGCTATTGCCTTGAATGCCCAGTGGATCTTCTAGCGAAAGCGATTGCGAACATCTGATGTCGATAAATGCGTCTGAGATGCCTAAAAGGCGAGATATGTGGTAGCCCACATACATTTGATAGGTGTCCTTGGCGGACCCCAACAATATACCAATGGAAGCGGCGAGTGTCAGCGGTAGGTAATTACCAGAGGCAACGAACAACCCCTACTCAAACACTTATAATCCGGTGGAGGAATCACCCAAATTTCTCATGGAAAGGAGATCGGGGCGGAGAATCAATATCGAGCGGCAAAACCGATGGCGAGGCAGCGAGAACCAATATCGAAGCGGCGAGAATGTATAGGCGATGTAACCGAGCAGCGATGCGAAATCAACGACCGCTTCTCAAGCCCCACGGCGTCAACGATTGATGCACGATTCAGAAAAGCGACGAGTGGCGGTAGCGACACTTGCAATGCCTGCACCCGATTCGACAAAAGCTAGATCCTCATTCAGAACACGGAAACTCAAGTGGGTCATTTCGCAAGCAAGCAAACATCGAGCCACGAGGCACTACCAAGCAATACAGAGGTAAATCCGAGAGAGCAGTGTCAGGTAGTGCAGTTGAGAAGTGGAAGGCAGTTGGAGCAGCAGTCACCTCAACCAGTAGTTGAGAGGCAAGCAGAGTTAGAAAAAGAGAAGGTGATTGAGCCTAGCCCAAGCGGAGAAAACTCCGGAGAAGGAGTATACGAGAAGATCCCTTTCCCAGAGACTACAAATGAAAGGAGGTTGATAAACAATTCTCCAAATTTTTGGAGACATTGAAAAGCGTATCAACATACCTTTCATAGAAGCATTAGAGCAGATGCCCTCCTATTTCAAGTTTATGAAGGAGATTTTGGGGAAGAAGAAAAAGCTGGCAGAGTACGAAATAGTAGCACTAACAGAAGAGTGTAGTGCTATCTGGCAGAAGAAGTTGCCACCTAAGCTAAAAGATCCAGGGAGCTTCACACTACCTTGCACAGTGGGCAGGGTAACTTGCAACAGAGCGCTATGTGATTTAGGGGCAAGTATAAATCTAATGCCCCTATCAGTATTCAAGAGATTGGAGTTGGGTGAGGCGAACCAACCACGATAAACTGCGGCTAGCCGACATGACAGTGGTCCATCCAAGAGGCAAGATCGAGGACGTAATTGTGAAAGTATGGAAATTCTTCTTTCCTGCAGATTTTCTCATCCTCGATATGGAAGAAGACGCGGAAATCCCGATCATATTGGGGAGGCCATTCCTAGCAACGGGGAGAGCTTTGATTGATCTTGAAAGAGGGGAACTAACACTAAGGGTGGAGAATGAAGAAATGGTGTTTAAAGTTTTTAAACACATCATTGAGCCACCAACAATAAGTGGGTGCTTTGCAATCAGCACCATCAAACCCCCATGCCAGCCATTACAAGTCAACCAAAGAGCGATGAGCCCGAAAGCAAGCATGGTTTGCCGAAATGCCACTAAAGGAGGTAAGTGTTCTGAACTCCCTATTATGCGATAATGCCAAAAAAAGAAGAAGAAAAAGCCAAATGTGGAGGAAATGGATAGGTTGGGGCTTAATCCACCCTGGTTATTAAGGCTAAGGAACTTGCGTCCGGCTAAAAAGCGTTAAAAACAGCTACGTGGGAGGCAACCCAACGCTTTCAATTTTGTTATTTTAATTTCGGTCTTTAGTTAATTTTATTTTGTCTAAGAAACGATCTCACGGTCTTGGGGTTTTGTGTTTGTCTTTGTGATTGGCCAGTGGAAATAAAGCGAAGAAAAGTAAGAATTCCGAAAAAGCGGATAAGCGCGCGCCAGAAGCGAGGCGCGCTAAAAGAATCGAGCAGCGCAAAGTTTAAGCGCGGCTAAAGTGAAAGTTTGCCAAGTCTAGGAAGCGCGCCAGTATGAGGCGCGGCGCTAAAAGTCCCGGCGAAGGCGCGAGATTGCCAGCGCTGGCGGCGGCGCGGCGCGCCGCGAAATTCAAACGTAAAAATCAGATTTTCCCAATTCCAATATCAAAACCTAACTTTCCCTCTCCAAAACCCACGAAATTCAGAATTTGCCCACAAATCCTCCACAAACCCAACCCAACCACAACTTAAACTCTTAAATTCCTAAAAATCCCCAACTATCTCAAACAACGAAGCTCCATTCCATACCCTCAAGCCAACGAATTGAAACAAGAACAGCGTGAAGCTCTCATAAAAAGGTAATCCCTTTCCTTGTTCTTGAATCCTACTACTGAAGTCATAGAAAGTAGTCGTTTGGAGGAGTATTATAGTTGGAGTAGTTTGGGTGCTGAAAAGTGATTGCGAAGGTTGTGGGTAGTGAGTAGAAAGGTTAAAGTTTTGGGGTGTGGTATTCGCTGCTAGTGTTGAGTGTGTAGGAGACAGTTGTGCCACTAAATTGAAAGCTCCAGAAATTGTTTTAACCATGGCCACCAGAAAAAGAAGAGGCTCCACATCCACCCCAACCCCACAATATGACGAAAGTAGGTTTGTAAGCTACGAAGCCTCTCAAAGATACAAAAAGCTTGATACCAGACCCTTAATACCAGAAAGGGGAATGGACTACCAGAGGGCGTCATTTGGAGAATGAGATGTTTATGAGCCCATTCGGGCGATGATTGAGTTAAGGGAGTGGAGAAAATTTGTGAACCCGGAGAAGATAACACCAAAGAAACACAACAATGGTGCGAGAATTTTATGCCAACTTTCCGAGAAGGTGGAAGGGGATGCTTTGTAAGGAAGCTATGTGCGTGTGGCGAGAAAATATTAATATACAATTGAAAACGATTGATGTTGAAGAAAAGTGATTGGAATCACTTTAGAACATGGTCTAGAAGCATTGACCACATCGATTGGAATGTCGCTGGCAACAGTGAGCTACGGAGTGCTTTTGAGATTGGAAGAAATGGATTGAGAGCTGGCGGTGCTAATTCAACAAGGTAGCCAAGGCTTGGCAGTATTTTGTCGATGCCGCATGATTCCATCCACGCACTTCACGAGTGCCGTAAGATAGGATTAAGTTGATTTATGGAATTATGAGTGACAATTGATGTGGGGAAAGAAATAGTGCGAGCATTGAAGAAATCAGCGAGTTGGCGGCAGCGGATTGGGACATGGCTCGATTATCACCAAGCTATGTCACACGAGTGCGGTCCCACAACTACCCACTGATACTCATGAAAGAAACCAACTGCCGGTGTCCTATGGGATAGTGCACTCATTTCCAGACCCTAGCCCCCCAGCAGCCAGACGGAGAGTACAACCACCAGCAGCAGCAGCAGTAGGGGCCGCCATGGATGAAGATGAGCCTGAAATAGGGGCTCAATATGAGGCAGGACCCGGCCGGCCGACCACAAGCGAGAACCTTGAGCCACAATGGGGAAATTGTACCAACATCGGAGGAGATGATGCGGACGCGCAAACGAAGAGTACAAGGGCAATGAAAGCGAGGCAACAAATCGACGAACTGAGTGCCTTGTTCAACCAATGGTCGATGCATTATCCACCGCCACCACCACCATTTTAGCCAAAGTCTGTAAGTGTCTTTTCTTTTATTTTCTTTGAGTCTTGCACATATTGGGGACAATGTGTGATTTAAGTTTGGGGGTGTTTTATTTGTGTGTCATGTTATGTTTTATTTAAGTCTTTTTATTTGTTTTATGTTTATTTTGAGTCACCAAAATTTTTTCTTTTGAGTCATAATTGCTGTCAAAGATCATGTATCTTTGTAGTTGCTAGAAACACCTAGTGAAGTAAGGTGGAATAATGTAAAGGAATTGAAGCAACTATCTAAACACTTAGGTTAGATATGCCAAAAACTCATGAAATCTGTCTATTTGGAGTTTCTTGCTTGAGTTATGCATGCTAAATGATAAATGCTTATGTGTTATGATTGCTTGCTATTTGAGGCGAAATAGTTAGGATATGCATGTTAGGGAGATGACTCAGGCATTTCTTTGATAGCCAATTCGTACCACTCTTTTCTATCCTGTACTTTAAAAAAAAAAATATCCCTAGTCAGCCCCATTGAGCCTAAATTTGAAACTTCTTCTTTGACACCCTATATTCCCACAAATTGTGCCATAAGTGAAAATATGAAATAGTGGAGTACATTGTGTTAAAAAGAAGAAACAAAAAGAGTGAACAAGTTTGATGCACCCCAATGGAAAAGTAATAAGAAAGAGGCAAAAGCCTAAGTTTGGGGGTGCCTATTAGTATAATACACTTCACTCTCCCAAAACAAAAAAGGGGAAGGATAGAATTGAAGTGAAGGAAATAATCAAAAGAAAAAGGGAAAAATTGAAAAGCCAAAAGAGCTTATGGTACAGAAAAATGAGCCTAAATGCCTATCTTTACCAACCCCTACCTAAGCCTACATTACAACCCTTAAAGTCCTGAAGATCTCTTTTATGCATATCTAGAATTAGTGGAGAATAGCAAGTAAGCAAGCCATAGGAATTCTTGAATTTATATGCATGATTTAGTATATTGACTTCCATTAAGCATGATGAATATGAGTTTGCGAAATATTTAGCTTCATGTGGTTAGTGTGCTGAAAATTTCATGCTATATGATTCCTGCATATTATTCTGCTAACCTTCATGTTTTTCTAGTTAACATTTATGCAGCAAAAGTGATCAATGGCAGGGAGTCCTTTTATTTTTCATTCTTTGAGTCTTTTTATTTTATTTCTTTCTATCTTTGCTCGAGGGCGAGCAAAGGTTAAGTTTGGGGGTATTTGATCGGTGTATTTTATATACACCTTTTGAGTCATTTTTAGTTAGTCTTTTGTCCCGTTTTGCACATATAAGTGTCGTAGTAGGATAGTTTTTCTTTCTTTTGAGTCAAAGTGGTTAAAATGGCCAAATGGCGGAAAATGAGCAAAAAGAGGGCAAAAGAGGAGATGCCAGAGCCGAAAACAGAGAAAGTGGCGAACGAGGGCGAAATCCAGACCAGCGCCGCGGCGCCTCCTGCAGCCAAAAGCAGGGGCCGCGACGCCCAGTATTCAGAGAGGCATAAGACTGGCACAAGGCTGCCGAGCAACGAATGCGGCGCGGCGCGCAAACATCGAGAGCTACAGAAGATCTGGCCGCGGTGCCCTCGAGCAAGACATAGCGCGAGTGCGGCGCCAAAACACCAGACGGATTGCAGAACTTCGGCGCGCGCATGCGAGGCTGCGCGTCTGCGCAGCGCCGCTGAAAAATTAGGTTTTGGGACGAATTTGGGCGGGCACGAAGGAAAGAGGGAGGCGACTTGCAGCCTATAAAAAGAGAACCCTAGGCAGTTTTTGAGGGTTCCCCTTCTTGCACAACTCAAGACTTTTGCTTGGAGATTGGATACCATTAATTTAGTAATTTCTTTTCCTTTTGTTTATTTTATTTCAGTTTTGTATGATGAACATGGAATTAGTTCTTGTCATGTCAATGACTAGGGACTAATTCTCTTATAGGGCTTTCTATGTTGAATTGCTTGAAACTTATGTTATAAATTAATGCATGCTTATGGTTATTGTTCTTATTGAGAGATCTATCCAATAATTGAGTTGAATTCTTGGTAATTAATTGACAACTAATTATCACTATATGATTTCTAATCAGTTACGAAAAGGGGATTGTGAATATCTTTGTAAGTTGGGTAGACATTCTTGGATTGGGGATGAAAATACCTCAATTATTTATGTAAGCGTTGATGAGAGGCTTAACAACCCTAATTTTGCGCATTGTGCGTGTGGCCAACTAGGTTTTGTTCTTAATCCTCCTATAAAGTTACCCTTATCACCGAAAGGTAGGTAAGGAACGATCTTTGAGGTTGAGTGTTTATATAACCCTAACGGGAGTATAAAACGATTTTGTAAACCTGCTTTCTCCAAAAGAAGAATACCATAAGTAATGCATTAGTAAGTAGCATAAGCGGATAGTGAGGATACATAGAAGCCCTATTCTCATTACAACTGAAGTAAACCTTTATAGTTAAATAGCTTTTATAATTCGTAGTTATAAACAACCAATCAATCATAAATTCACCAAATAGATACTAGAAAATAGATAGTTGGTAATTGAACCCTAATCCTAGAGGACGATATTCGGTCTTATCTAAGACTATACTACTTGATACGATAACGTGCACTTGCGTTTAAGTGTGTGCATCTTAACGCGCATCACTAATGATCATCGAAATTGGGATATCGATGATATGCGATACGTCGACATGTGGTCTTCTTCCTATCCTTAGGGGATGTAGTATTTCTCACTTGCTACGAGTTATGGCAACTCGTGATGGATGCATGGATACTTGTTGAAGTATTGGTATACCCTACTGATGCACTATTTGTTATATGTCTAAAGTGTCATCGTGTTGTGAGAGATAGTAGTCCTTAGACTTGAGGTAGATACACACCTTATTCACGTAGTAATGTACTTTGATCCTGTCCTAAGCTCAAATGTCTTATAGGTTGAGACGCGGCTTGCTTTGGGTACGTTACGAAGTGGATTAAAGGTGGTAGTTGAGCCAAGATTTTAATTCATTCCTTGGATATATATTCGAGAGAACACTCAGATACTCATAAGATGTTAGGTTGACTAAGTCGTTGGCCAACGCAATGGACATGTCTGTGATATGGTCCTGTTGTCAACTAATATAGATGAGGTATAATAATCAAGTCATTTGGATAGACACTTGACAAATCCTAAGCTTGATTGAGTGTGTCGTGAATGAAAGGATTTTGTCTTCCCACATATAGGTTCAGTTCACAAGTTTCGTGTAGCTAAACTTTACATATTGAGTTCGTCTTCACGTGCAGTCTAGGAGTTCCGTGAAGACCCTAATGTAATTAGTGTCGATATATAAAGGCCTGAAGGGTAACACTAAGTCAAATATTTCGTCGATTGAAGGATGTAATTAGAAAGAGAGTATATACATGTTCAGTTGATAACTGGGACATTAGAAATGGGAATAAGGCAGAAAATGGGACAAGGCCGCGGTGCCATTGACTCAGGGCCGTGGCGCCAAAATTTGTGTCGAGCGCCGCGGTGCCACTTATGCAAGGCTGCGGTGCCGAGGCGCGTTTTGGCAGTCCGAATTTGACCCAGTCTATTTTCTGCTGGGCCTGGCCTATGAGAACCCTAAAGCTTCTATTCTCAACTATAAATAGAGGGCTTTCCCCTCCCATTTCACTACACCAAAAGTAAGAGACTAATCTCTTCTAAAGATCTGCTGGAATCCCTAGTATTATAGACTTAGCAAATTACATCAAAGTTTTCCAGAAACTTGCAAATCGAGGGACGTGTGCGTGTGCACCCTCGGACTACACAAACCTCCATATTTTAGAAGTGCTATCTACAAAATGTAAGTCTTCATTCGAAGTATTACATTATTGCTTTGTTTTTATTTTACATCATATATTCATACTACAGTTTGACCGAATGTCGGATTTGAAACATAAATTTTCAAATTCCGCTGCGTGTCGAACTCGACAAAACTCCTACAGTGATATCAGAGCCTGGGATGTTTTCTGTGTTTATATGATGAATATAGTGATAATATGAGTTAAGATTTGTTTAGATCTAATTTTTATGTTGTTAAAGGCTTTAAAATCCTAAATCTTTAGAGCATATGGTCCTTGTACCCAGATCTGTTAAAAACAATTATGTATTCGAGAAAGTCATTCCAATATATAACTCATCTAAGTTGACATGCGTTATCCGGCTCGATTTAGAGCATGGTGCATTGAAACGAAGAACGAGAAAAAAATTGGAAGTGATAGTCGAAGAACATATTGTTTTAATGGTGATGGTGATACAAGTGATATATATGAAGATCTGACCCTAAACCAATTTTAGGGGTACAGATTTTTAGATTTAGTGTTTCTAGAGGTAAGGCACCGCGACTCCACCATGGAGCGTCGCAGTGCTGCTAGGGTTTTTGTGGCAGCACCGGGGCTCCACGATGGAGCGCCGCAATGCTGCCCAGATAACTCCAGAGGCGTTGCGGCTCTGTTCTAGAGCACCGCGATGCTATTCATCCAGAAAGCTTAATATTGATTTTTCGACTTACTGCCTCTGAGGCACCGCGGCTCCACCTGTTAGGGTCGCGGTGCCTACGACGGTAATTTACGGATCTTCTCTCTGCTTCTGAGGCACCGCGGCGCCACTTGTTAAGGCCGAGGCGCTAATTGGCATTTTTCAGTTCCAGTGCTCACTGCCTCTGAGGCACCGCGGCGCCGACGACGGTGTTCTAAAAAAAAAAATCAGAAACAAAAGTTTAAAAGTTTCAGATTTTAACTCTGAAGTTTTTTTAAAAGTTTCAGTTTCTGAAAATAAGATTTTAATTGGACAGATTTGGTCCTTTCGGGCAAATATGTAATTAAAGTAAGTTTCTGAAAATTGATTTTAAGTTCTGAAAATTGCAACAGGTCCCAGAAACTTGAAAATATTTTTTGAGAATTGAAATTATATTTTCTGAATTTATAGGGGTTCAAAATTGAACTTTTAAATTCTTAAGGGATTAAACTATAAATATAAAAGTTTATAGAATCCTGAAAAATAGAATTTAAAATCAGAAAATGTTTAGGGATTGTTTGGCATATACATAGATTATAGAGTTTAGACAAATAAACCCATGATTATCACTGATGGTATATTATTGTATAATATACAAATGTGCTAATTGTTTGAATGTGATACATTTAAATTATTAGCATAGTGTCCGCAATTATTGTCTGGGTAGGCGGTGCCCAGTAATTGTTTTTATTCAATGACCGCTATAACTGTCTGGGTAGATGGCGCCCAGTATGTGATTAAAACCATATTATATCATGTCTATTGAGTTTTATGGTTTTCCACCTAAATGTGTTTAGATATTGCATGATAAGATGTCATATGATGTATGACATAGTTGTTGTTCTTGAATGAAATCCCCGAAAATCGAAAATATTCCCCAAACATTAAAATACAAGTCTAATTAAAACGCGTCGTCCATTATAATTGTTAGGATGCAAAATTCTTTCGGCGATACGAGTATTTATGCCAAAGCATTTGCTCTTAAGTCTACTAGGGCTCAGGCCCTTTCATAGATGTGTTAAAGTAAAAGTAGAGGATAAACTTTTGTATGTATTTACACCAAAGTGTTTGCTTGCAAAGACTAAATTTACTTAGGTACATAAACGCAGTCGCATAATGGGGTTGGCTTGTTTAGATGAATCTTGACGCCAAAGTGTCGGACTAATCTAAAGACGTAAGATTAAAATGAAAGATATTTAATCAAACCAAGAGTTGTAGAGATGCTTTACAATTGGTTGAGGACCTACCAAAGTGTGCTATTGAAGTTATCAGCGAAAGCAAACGCGAATATAGCATATGTTTGGATCTTGACCCATTATGACCAAAATGTTTTAGGTCCGTATTCTACCCTGGGGTCGTAGAAATATGCAAAATAATGGGAGTGTTAGGCATATTTTATATGCACTTTTAGAATCATTTTTAGTTAGTATTTTGCCCATTTTGCTCAAATATGTGTCGTGTTAGGGTAGTTTTACTTTCTTTTGAGTCACAGCGGGTTAAAAAGGTAAAGTGGCGAAAAAAGAGAAATAATTGGGCAGAAAAGGAAGTTCCCGAGCCAAAAATTGACGAAAGCTGGCAATCCGGACAAAGGAGAAAGTGCGCCGTGTGCAGAATCTGAGGCCACGACGCCCAAAGATCTGAGAGGCTACAGGAGTTAAGGCGCCGCGGCACCAGTCAGCAGGGCCGAGGCGGAAAATTGTCCAGATCCGAAAGGGAATTGGCCAAGGGCAAGGAGGAAAAAGGTACACATTTTTTGAGCTTATAAAAGGTCCTTTGGGCAGATTTTTTAAGGGGGACTCAACCTTTCTTCACAACACAAAGTTTTTGGAGGCTACAAGATTGGAGACTTGTTCCAAAGTATTTTCTTTTCTTTGCTTTAGTTTAATTTAGTTCATGTTGGATATTAATTTGGTTCATAGCATGTCTATGGCTAGGAGCTAAACTTTTTATTAGGGTTTTCCTTTCGAATCGCTTAAAACTCGTCTTTATGAATTAATGCAGTATTTTGGTTTATTCTTCATACAGTTAAGATTTATTAAATATTTGGTTTGATTGTTTGATAATTAATTGATCACTAGTTATCATCACGTAATGATTTCGAATCAAGAACCGAGAGGGGAGATTTGAATATGCTGTAGTTGAATAAACATAAGTTAAAATCGTGGACGAAAGTACCCCGATACTTGTGTAGCTTCATAGGTTATTGTTATTAATCCTCCTATGTGGTAAAATCTATCATAGAAATATAAAAGATTTATGCACTGGGGTTAAGCGTTTATATATCCTAACCAGAATACAAAACCGTCTAGCTAACCCGCTATCTTAAAATATAAGAAGAATTTTTATTGTTGCATTAAGGATTAAAGCGAGTGGATAGTCGAGGAGATTGGAAACCCTATTTCCATCATAACTGATTCAAATAAAGTATTTTAGTTAATTTCTGCAATTACTTCAGTAGTTTATAGATAAAACCAAAACAAAATATCGATAGTCAAATAGATAACTTACGATAGATGTTTGGTAATTGAAAACCCGTCTCTGAGGACGATATTCGGTCTTACCAAGACTATATTACTTGAGCGATACGTACACTTGCGTAAAGCATAAGTAAAATCGCTAATAAGTTTTTGGCGCCGTTGCCGGGATTGGCGTAGTTTCAATATCAAACTATCTATTCTTAATTTCTAATTTGGTTTTTATTTTCATTTTATTAATTTCTTTTATTTGTGGAACCGCGCGCCGTGATTTGTTTGTTGGTTTTGATCCATCTCAGGGACCCAGTGAACATGGACCACCACTATCACGGGCTACATAACTATCAACAGCAATGCAACCCTCATGTCCCACAGGAAGATCAAAATGGGTTGCAGGCGACCATACTCATGCTCACTAAGCGCCAGACTCAGTTCATGGATGAGACAAGAGTGTCCCTAAAAAATTGGAGATACAAATAGGACAAATCGCTAGCATGCTGAGCAACAAAATACGAAGGAACCACCCTAACAATATTGGGGTGAATCCGAAAGAGCAGTGTCAGGCGATTGATCAAAGAAATGGTGAACTAGTGGAAGCTAGCTCACCACCACCGTGTTCGGAGAAGGAGGACTCAAAAGACTCTCAGGATTTCTGAAACAGACGACGTAGTGGTTGCTGAAGACCTTCGTCCGAAACAAAGAACACTGCCGGCAGTTATTGACGCACCCCAGGTGAAGATACCATGTCCTCAGAGGCTAAAAACAAGTTCTCTTGACAAACAATTTTCTAAATTTTTGGAAATCTTCAAACAACTGCAAATCAACATTCAATTTGATGAGGCTCTAGAGCAGATGCCGAGTTATGTAAAGTTCATGAAGGATATCCTCAGTAAAAAAAGAGGTGGGAGGAGTATGAAACAGTGGTGTTGACTAAAGAATGCAGTGCCATCCTACAGAGGAAGTTACCTTAGAAGTTGAAAGATCCGGGGAGCTTCACCATTCCTTGCACTATAGGGAAGTTTGAATGTCAGAAGGCCTTGTGTGATTTGGGGGCAGGTATAAATATGATGCCCTATTTGGTGTTTTGCAAACTTGGAGTGGGGGAAGCACGACCTACAACTATCACCTTACAGCTAGCCGATCGCTTCATCGTCCATCCTAGAGGAATCATCGAGGATGTGTTGGTTACGGTGGACAGGTTTATCTTCCCCGCTGATTTCATCATCTTAGACATGGAAGAAGATGAACTGATTCCCATTATCATTGGCAGGCCATTCCTAGCCACAGGACAGACACTCATTGATGTTCAAAAAGGTGAGCTGAGACTTCGTGTTCAGGAAGAAGAGGTGATTTTCAATGTATTCCGGGCAGCAACCTTTCCAAGAGAAAGAGACAACTGTTATGCTATTGATGTGATGGAAACGACCGTTTCAAAGAACAATCTCAGGAATGTGGATGCTCTTGAGTAGGTGATAACACAATGTGACCAGGACATAAGTGATGATGCAGAGTTGATGGAGTATGTGGATTGGATGGATTCTTATGAGCCATGTTATAAGAAGAAATGTGAAGGGCTAGGGAAGATTCCAGAAAGATCAGTACCATCCATCGAAAAAGCTCCCGAGTTCGAGTTGAAGGCGCTACCAGATCACTTGCACTACCAGTATCTAGGTGAAAATAATACATTGCCGGTGATTGTTTCTGCTCAACTATCTAAAGTAGAGACTGACAAATTGTTGAGAGTGTTGCGGGCCCACAAGCGTGCTATTGGGTGGACATTGGCAGACATAAGAAGGATAAGTCCTTCAACAGTGATGCATAAGATCCGTCTAGAAGATAAGAGAAGATCCTCCATTGAGGCACAGAGGAGACTGAATCCAAACATGAAGGAGGTGGTGAGGAAAGAAATCTTGAAATGACTTGATGCTGGGATGATTTATCCTATTTCTGACAGTGCATGGGTGAGTCCTGTACAAGTGGTGCCCAAGAAGGGTGGTATGACTGTGGTGACCAATGAAAAGAATGAGCTCATTCCATCTAGAACAATTACAGGATGGAGGATTTGCATTGACTACCGCAAGTTGAACAAGGCAACCAGAAAAGACCACTTTCCATTGCCCTTTCTAGATCAGATGCTGGACAGGCTCGCAGGACGCAACTATTATTGCTTCCTAGATGGTTACTCAGGGTATCACCAGATTTCCATATCACCAGAAGATCAGGAAAATACGACATTCACCTGCCCCTTTGGTACGTTCTCTTTCAGAAGAATGTCATTCGGGCTCTGCAATGCACCTGCTACCTTTCAGCGGTACATGATGGAAATATTCTCTGACATGGTGGAGAGGACCATAGAGATTTTCATGGATGACTTTTCTGTCTTTGGGTCTTCTTTTGATGAGTGTTTGAAGCATTTGGAAGCAGTGTTGCAACGGTGCGAAGAGTCCAACCTTGTGCTGAACTGGGAGAAGTGTCATTTTATGGTAAAAGAGGGTATTGTCCTTGGCCACAAAATATCCAGCCAAGGCATTGAGGTGGACAGAGCAAAGATTTCAGTGATTGAAAATCACACCCCGATGTCGATAAAAGGGTTAGAAGTTTCTTTGGGCATGCTGGTTTCTATAGAAGATTCATCAAAGACTTCTCAAAAATTTCGAAACCCCTTTCCACCTTGCTGATGAACGGAGTCGCTTTTGAATTCAATGAGGAATGCATGACTGCATTCCAGACACCCAATGAGAGGTTGATTTCAGCACCTATAGTCATTGCGCCGAACTGGAAGCTCCCATTTGAACTAATGTGTGATGCAAGTGATTATGTAGTGGGAGCAGTTCTTGGGCAGAGGGTTGATAAGGTATTCAGATCCGTCTACTACGCTAGCAAAACTCTTAATGATGCACAATTGAATTATGCCACAACAGAGAAAGAGCTGCTAGCGATAGTATACGCATTTTAGAAGTTGAGGCCATACCTAATTGGGAATAAGGTGATAGTGTACACCGACCACTCTGCTATAAAGTACTTGATGACAAAGAAGGATGCAAAACCCCATCTTATCCGATAGGTGCTGTTGTTACAAGAGTTTGACATGGAAATTCGTGATAAGAAGGGAACAGAGAACTTGGTTGTTGACCACCTATCAAGGCTAGAAAACAAGGAGAGTCAGAACACCAAGGATGTGCAGATAAATGATCACTTCCCAGATGAGCAATTGTTTCAGGTAAGCACTAGTTTTAATATACCCTGGTACGCTGATTTTGTTAATTTTCTTGCAGTCAAGGTAGTACCCACAGGATTGACAAGACAGCAAGTCAAAAGGTTCTATTCAGAAGTAAAACACTACTATTGAGAGGACCCCAATTCTCTACAAGCACTGCGCCGACCAAGTCATTAGGCGTTGTATACCAGAAGATGAGATGCACCAGATTCTCACCCATTGTCACACCTTACAATGTGGTGGGCATTTTGGAGCATCACGAACAGCCGCCAAAGTACTACAGAGTGGGTTTTACTGGCCATCTCTATTCAAAGATGCCAACACCTTTGTGAGGGTTGTGATCGTTGTCAACGAACTGGGAACATATCAAGGCGAAATAAAATGCCCTTGAATGGGATCTTGGAAGTGGAGCTGTTTGATGTTTGGGGGATCGACTTCATGGGCCCATTCCCGTCGTCCTTTGGGAATCAATACATCTTTCTTGCAGTGGATTATGTGTCCAAATGGGTAGAAGAAGTGGCTACCAAAGAGAATGACAGTAGGACTGTCCAAAAATTCCTCCAGAAGAACATATTCACAAGGTTTGGTACTCCCAGAGCCATCATCAGCGATGAAGGAAGCCACTTTTGCAACAAGCAGCTTGACACGCTACTTTCCCGCTATGGAGTCTACCACCGTACCACATTGCCCTATCACCCTCAGGAAAATGGGCAAGACAAAATTTCTAACAGGGAAGTGAAAAGCATATTGGAAAATACAGTGGATGGCTCAAGGAATAATTGGTCTATCAAATTAGATGACGCACTCTGGGCGTATAGAACGACATTCAAAACTCCCATTGGAATGTCACCATACCGGTTAGTCTTTGGGAAAGCATGCCATCTACCAGTGGAGTTGGAACACATGACTTATTGGGCAATGAAGAAGCTGAACATGGATGCCAAGGCAGCAGGGTAGAAGAGGTTGCTACAACTAAGTGAGTTAGATGAATTTAGATACAACGCCTATGAGAATGCAAAGATCTACAAGGAAAGAACCAAGGCATGACATGATAATAACTTGATCCCAAAAGACATTCAATCAGGACAACAAGTGCTCTTATTCAACTCAAGGTTGCGACTCTTTCTAGGAAACCTTAAATCTCAATGGTCATGCCCTTTCACTGTTGAAAGAGTATTCCCTTATGGTGCAGTTGAAGTAAGAGGAAGAGAGGGAGCCCCATTCAAAGTGAACAGATAGAGATTGAAACCTTACTTGATAAATGACATGTATGTGAGCTCTGTGATCCATCTCAAGCCAATGTAAAGAGGAGTCTGCGTCCGACTACAAGACGTTAAAGACAGCGCTAGTTGGGAGTCAACTCAACACTTTAGAAATTTTATTATTTTTTCTCATGAACAGACTCACAATCTTGTAATCCCAGGTAGATCATGGACTAGAAGCAGAAGGGTAAAGAATGAGAGCTGCAGGAAAAATGGCGCCGCGGCTTCGAAAGTCCAGAGAACCTGGAGGAGTTGCAGTGCCAGATATCAGGTTCGCGGCGCCTATCTGAAAGTGTCTGCCATGCATTACCCGCCAACGCCACCACCATCATTTTAAACCGTAAAGTATGTAAGTCGTCCCATCTTTTTATTTTGAGTCTTGTACACATTAGGAACAATGTGTCATTTAAGTTTCAGGGGGTTCTTAGTCTATTTTGTGTGTCTATTGTGTGTTTTTTTGTGTCTATTTGATTGTCTTATTTATGTTCTTGTTTATGTTTTATATGAGTCAATTTTTTTTATGATCATGCATGCTGTAGTTACTTGAAACACCTAATGAAGTAAATGGGATAATGTAACGGAATTAGAAACAAAATCTGAATGCTTAAGTTAAATATGCCAAGAATTCATGAAATCAAATTATTTGGGGTACCTGTGCTTAATTTATGCGTTGTCAATGATAAGGTCTAGGTGTATGTTTGCTTGTTATTTGAGGCGAAATAATTAGGATGTACATGTTTAGGGAGATGATTCAGACATTTCTTTGATAGCCCCTCTTACCATTCACTACCTATCCCACACAATAAATTATAGCCCTAGTCATCCCATTTGAGCCTAAATAAGATCTTTCTTTGACACCCTATGATTCCATGTTTGTGCCATAAGTGATAATTGAAGATTCTTGGAATAAAAAGTATTGAAAAAGAGATAAAAAGAGAATTGAAAAATTTGATGCACCCCAATGAATGAAGAATATGTAAAAGCCTAAGTTTGGGGTGCTTGTTATAATATATCTCATTCTCTCAAAAGAAATGAGGTAAGAAGATAGGTATGAGACTAAAAAGAAAGTCAAAAAGGAGGAAGAAGGAGTTGAATAAAAATAGTTTATGGTTGATGCGCGATTTATACACACGCTTAACGCAAGTGCACGTATCGTGAAAAGTAATATAGTCTAGGTAAGACCGAATATCGTCCTCAGGGACTGGTTTTCAAGTACCGATTATCTATGCTTTAGTTTCTATTTGGTTAACATTAATTAAGTTGGAATTCTAAACTAATAATGCAGGAAATAAACTAATTATGAAAATACTTTGATTTAAATCAGTTATGATGGAGAATTAGGGCTTCCAAGATCATCAACTATCCACTCTATTCAATCCTTAATACAATTAGACTAACTTCTTCTTCTACGTTAAGATAGCAGGTTAACTAGACCGTTTTATACTCCTGTAAAGGTAATATAAACACTCATCCCCAATGGAGAACCCTTCTACCTTTCGGTGACAAGATTGACTACAAAGGAGGATTAAGAGCAATAACCTATTAAGCTACACAAGTATTGGGGTACTTTTGTCCAGGATTTAAACCTATGTTTATTCAACTATAGCATATTCACAATCTCCCCTTTCGGATTTCGATTAGAACTCATATAAGTGATGATAACTAGTGATCAATTAATTATCAAGCAATCAAAATAACTATTGAATAAATCTTAAACAAGATAAGAAGAAATCAACTAATGTATTAATTCATGAATAAGAGTTTCAAGAGAATCACAAGGAAATCCCTAGTAAAGTAATTACCTCCTAGCCATAGTCACGCTAAGAACTAATACAATATCCATACATGAACTGAAATAAACAAAGCAAAAAGAAAGAAAAGAAAATACTTGAAAAGCCTCAAATCTTAGCCTCCTAAGTTATATTGTATGTACAAAAGTGGGATTTCCTTGTGATTTGGGCGTTGTGGCGCCAAAACTCCTACGGCTCTCTGTACTTTGGGCGCTGTGGCGCTCTGATGTTGCTGGTTGGAGGCGCCGTGGCGCCGCCCTGTTTCTAGCCCGGGTCGCCAACTTTCTAGCTTTTTGAGCTCTGGAACCTCTGTTTCTGCCCTCTTTTCGCTCTCTTTCACCAATGCGCCACTTTAAACCATTATGACTCAAAAGAAAGAAAATATATCATAAGACGACACCTATTTGTACAAAAATGGGCAAAAGACTAACTAAAAATGACTCAAAAAGTGTATATAAAATACACCGATCAAATACCCCAAACTTAACCTTTGCTCGCCCTCGAACAAAGATCAAAAGAAAGAAACAAAGACACAAGGAAAAAGAAAATAGAATGACTCAAAGACATTGATCACTTTGATGCATCATTGTTACTTAGAAAAGCATGAAGGTTAGCAGAATAATATGCAGGAACATATGACATGGATTTTTAGCATTCTAAACACATCAAGTCAGATATTTCGCAAATTCACTTTAATCATGCTCAATGGAAGTAAGAATACCTAACTGTGCATGTTAATTTCAAAATCCTATGGCATGTTTACTTGTTATTCTCTGCTAATCATGGATACACATATTAAAGATCTTCAGGATTTTTCAGGATTGTAATGTAGGCTTAGGCAGGGGTAGGTAAAAATAGGCTTTTAGGCTCAACTTACGTACCATAAAATCTTTTTCTTTCAATCTTCCCTTTTCTTTTGATTTTCTTTTTCATTTCATACCTATCTTTCCCCTCTTTTGTTTTGAGAGAGTGGGGTGTATTATGAATAGCAGACACCCCCAAACTTAGGCTTTTGCCTATTTATTATTACTTTATTTATTTTTTTCACTAGGGTGCTTCAAAATTGTTCAATCTCTTTTCTCTCTTTTTCAACACTTTATATTCCAATCATCTTAATTTTTCACTTATGATACAAATATGAAATTATCGGGTGTCAAAGAAAGGTCATGTTTTAGGCTCAATGGGGCTGACTAGTGATACAATTTGAATATCAGGGATAGGTAAAAATGGTAAGAAAGGGCTAACAAAGAAATGTCTGAATCATCTCCCTAACATGCATATCCTAACTATTTCGCCTCAAATAGCTAGCAAGCAGACACATAGGTTTTCATCATTAACAGTGCACAAATCAAGCAAGATACCCAAAATAGTCCGATTTTATGAATTTTTGGCATATCTAACCTAAGTGTTTAGATGATTGCTTCTAATTCCATTACATTATTCAACCTTACTTCACTATGCGTTTCAAGTAACTACAGCATGCATGATCTAAAAAAATATTATGACTCAAAATACTCAAAAACACACAAAACAAATCACAAGGACTCAAAATAATAAAACACCCCCCCAAACTTAAATCACACATTGTCCCCAATGTGTGCAAGACTCAAAATAGGGACAACTTACTGACACAACACAACGGTCATAATGGAGGTCTGGGAGGAAAATTCTGGAATTTGCACGAAATCTGGGTTTCTGAACCTTCGGTGCCACGGCCCTGAGATTCGGCACCGTGGCGCCCCAAGTACTGCGGCTCTCTAAAGTTCTGGCGCCACAGCGCTGATTCTAGCTTTTGCTTTTTTTCAGCGTTTTTTCTCCTTTTTCCCTAGAGTTAGCTTTCAGTCCACCTGTCATCCAACAACACAAAACAAGAACCCAAGACCGTGAGATTGTTCAAGATAAAATAAAACAAACTAAAGACAAAAATCAAATTAACATAATTAAAAACATTGGGTTGCCTCCAAACAAGCGCTGTCTATAACGTCTTTTAGCCGGACGTAGTTAACCTTTACGAGGGCCCATTGGATCCTTCCGCGAACTGCTTGCAATTCGCATAGTTATTGTTGCAGGTCTCACTTCAACTACAACAATTGCTCCAAACAAGGGCCTCAGATATACGATTATCCCCCAAGTAAACAAGGCAGGCTTGTCTTCTAGGCTCTCTATAATGTAGGGATCAGTGAAACTCCCTACATCTCTCAACTTTTGGGGGTTCCCTTGAAGGTATGGACTTTATTTTTGGGGGTCAACAGTGACAACTGGTGGTGTTTCTTCTGCAATAGGTGCAGGAAAAAGAATTTCCACAGAATCCAAAAAGGTGAATATTTGGATCTCAGCAATCTTTTCCTTCTCTACACCAACTATCTCGCCAGATTCCTCAATAGCTGGGTGTGGTTCAGGCTCCTCAATTTGCTTACCACCTCCCATAATGATGTCGTTAGGCAGATTTGCTTGAGGTGTATTGCTCATCTTATCCATCAGTTTCCCTATGTGGGTCTCCAAATTTTTGAGGGACTCCCTTGTCTCAGCCATAAACTGAGTCTGGCACTTGGTGAGCCTGAGTATGTCTGCCTGCGACTCATCTAGATCTTCTTCTAGAACCTGTGGGTTAAGCTGTTGTTGATGACTCCACTGTCTCTGATAGTAGTAGTCCACGTGTCCTGAATTTTAAATTCTTTTTTTTTGAATTTAACCTGCAAAATAATAAAACAACAAAAGGTGATAAAAAGATGCTCGCAGAACAAGTTCTTGGAGCAACCAAATTAGAAATAAGAATAGATAAATCGATATTGAAAGTACGCCAGTCCCCGACAATGGCGCCAAAAACTTGATGCGCGATTTATACACACGCTAAACGCAAGTGCACGTATCGTGACAAGTAATATAGTCTAGGTAAGACCGAATATCGTCGTCAGGAACTGGTTTTTCAAGTACCGATTATCTATGCTTTAGTTTTTATTTGGTTAACGTTAATTAAGTTGGAATTCTAAACTAATAATGCAGGAAATAAACAAATTATGAAAATACTTTGATTTAAATCAGTTATGATGGAGAATTAGGGCTTCCAAGATCATCAACTATCCACTCTATTCAATCCTTAATACAATTAGACTAACTTCTTCTTCTACGTTAAGATAGCAGGTTAACTAGACCGTTTTATACTCCAGTTAAGGTAATATAAACACTCAACCTCAATGGAGAACCCTTCTACCTTTCGGTGACAAGATTGACTACAAATGAGGATTAAGAGCAATAACCTATTAAGCTACACAAGTATCGGAGTACTTTCGTCCACGATTTAAACCTATGTTTATTCAACTATAGCATATTCACAATATCCCCTTTCGGATTTCGGTTAGAACTCATATAAGTGATGATAACTAGTGATCAATTAATTATCAAGCAATCAAAACAACTATTGAATAAATCTTAAACAAGTGAAGAAGAAATCAACTAATGTATTAATTCATGAATAAGAGTTTCAAGAGAATCACAAGGAAATCCCTAGTAAAGTAATTAGCTCCTAGCCATAGTCACGCTAAGAACTAATACAATCTCCATACATGAACTGAAATAAACAAAGCAAAAAGAAAGAAAAGAAAATACTTGAAAAGCCTCCAATCTTAGCCTCCTAAGTTGTGTTGTATGTACAAAAGTGGGAACCCCTATTCTGACCTAGGAAGGTCCTTTTTATAGCCTAAAAAACATTCCCAAACTTTTCCTTCTTGGCCTTGGCCCATTCCCATTCGGATTTGGCAGAATTCCCGCCTCGGCGTCGCGACCTGCCCAGCGCGCCAAACTCTGCGGCTCTGTACTTTGGACGCCGCGGCGCTCTGATCTTTGCTGGTTGGAGCGCCAGGCCGCCTGTTCTAGCCCGGGTCACCAACTTTCTAGCTTGTTGACCTCTGAAACCTCTGTTTCTGCCCTCTTTTCGCTCCTTTTCGCCAATGTGCCACTTTAAACCATTATGACTCAAAAGAAAGAAAATCTATCCTAAGACGACATATATTTGTACAAAAATGGGCAAAAGACTAACTAAAAATGACTCAAAAAGTGTATAAAAAATACACCGATCAAATACCCCCAAACATAACATTTGCTCGCCCTCGAGCAAAGATCAAAAGAAAGAAACAAAGACACAAGGAAAAAGAAAATAGAATGACTCAAAGACATTGATCACTTTGATGCATCATTGTTACTTAGAAAAGCATGAAGGTTAGCAGAATAATATGCAGGAACATATAGCATGGATTTTTAGCATTCTAAACACATCAAGTCAGATATTTCGCAAATTCACTTTAATCATGCTCAATGGAAGTAAGAATACCTAACTGTGCATGTTAGTTTCAAAATCCTATGGCATGTTTACTTACTATTCTCCACTAATCATGGATACACATATTAGAGATCTTCAGGGCTTTTCAGGGTTGTAATGTAGGCTTAGGCAGGGATAAGTAAAAATAGGCTTTTATGCTCAACTTACGTACCATAAAATCTTTTTCTTTCAATCTTCCCTTTTCTTTTGATTTTCTTTTTCATTTCATACCTATCTTTCCCCTCTTTTGTTTTGAGAGAGTGAGGTGTATTATGAATAGCAGGCACCCCCAAACTTAGGCTTTTTCCTATTTATTATTACTTTTTTTTATTTTTTTTCATTGGGGTGCTTCAAAATTGTTCATTCTCTTTTGTCTCTTTTTCAACACTTTATATTCCAATCATCTCAATTTTTCACTTATGGCACAAATATGGAATTATCGGGTGTCAAAAAAAGGTCATGTTTTTGGCTCAATGGGGCTGACTAGTGATACAATTTGAATATCAGGGATAGGTAAAAATGGTAAGAAAGGGCTAACAAAGAAATGTCTGAATCATCTCCCTAACATGCATATCCTAACTATTTCGCCTCAAATAGCTAGAAAGCAGACACATAGGTTTTCATCATTAACAGTGCACAAATCAAGCAAGATACCCCAAATAGTCTGATTTCATGAATTTTTGGCATATCTAACCTAAGTGTTTAGATGGTCTCTTCTAATTCCATTACATTATTCAACCTTACTTCACTAGGCGTTTCAAGTAACTACAACATGCATGATCTAAAAAACAAATTATGACTCAAAAATACTGAAAAACACACAAAACAAATCACAAAGACTCAAAACAATAAAACACCCCCAAACTTAAATCACACATTGTCCCCAATGTGTGCAAGACTCAAAATAGGGACAACTTACTGACACAACATAGCGGTCATAATGGAGGTCTGGGAGGAAAATTCTGGAATTTGCACGAAATCTGGGTTTCTTAACCTTCGGCGCCACGGCCCTGAGATTCGGCGCCGTGGGGCCCCAAGTACTGCGGCTCTCTGAAGTTCCGGCGCCACGTCGCTGATTCTGGGCGCCGTGGCGCTGACGATGACTTTTCCTTTTTTTCCAGCATTTTTGCTCCTTTTTCCTCAGAGTTAGCTTTCAGTCCACCTGTCATCCAACAACACAAAACAAGAACCCAAGACCGTGAGACTGTTCAAGACAAAATAAAACAAACTAAAGACAAAAATCAAACTAACATAATTAAAAACATTGGGTTTCCTCCTAACAAACGTTGTCTTTAACGTCTTTTAGCCGGACGCAGTTAACCTTTACGAGTGCTCATTGGATCCTTCCGCGAACTGCTTGCAATCCGCATAGTTATTATTGCATGTCTCACTTCAACTACAACAATTGCTCCAAACAAGGGCCTCAGATATACGATTATCCCCCAAGTAAACAAGGCAGACTTGTCTTCTAGGCTCTCTATAATGTAGGGATCAGTGAAACTCCTAAATCTCTCAACTTTTGGGGGTGCCCTTGAAGGTATGGACTTTCTTTTTAGGGGTCAACAGTGAAAACTGGTGGTGTTTCTTTTGCAATAGGTGCAGGAAAAAAAAATTCCACAGAATCCAAAAAGGTGAATAATTCGATCTCAACAATCTTTTCCTTCTCTACACCAACTATCTCGCCAGATTCCTCAATAGCTGGGTGTGGTTCAGGCTCCTCAATTTGCTTACCACCTCCCATAATGATGTCCTTAGTCATATTTTCTTGAGGTGTATTGCTCATCTTATCCATCAGTTGCCCTATGTGGGTCTCTAAATTTTTGAGGGACTCCCTTGTCTCAGCCATAAACTGAGTCTGACACTTGATGAGCCTGAGTATGCCTGCCTGCAACTCATCTAGATCTTCCTCTAAAACCTGTGGGTTAAGCTGTTGTTGATGACTCAACTGTCTTTGATAGTAGTAGTCCATGTGTCCTGATTTTTTTTTTTTGAATTTAACCTGCAAAATAAGTAAACAACAAAAGGTGATAAAAATATGCTCGCAGAACAAGTTAGAAACTTGTTCTTGGAGCAACCAAATTAGAAATAATAATAGATAAATCGATATAAAAAGTACGTCAGTCCCCGACAACGGCGCCAAAAACTTGATGCGCGATTTATACACACGCTTAACGCAAGTGCATGTATCGTGACAAGTAATATGGTCTAGGTAAAACCGAATATCGTCCTCAGGTTTTCAAGTACCGATTATTTATGCTTTAGTTTCTATTTGGTTAACGTTAATTAAGTTGGAATTCTAAACTAATAATGCAGGAAATAAACTAATATGAAAATACTTTGATTTAAATCAGTTATGATGGAGAATTAGGGCTTCCAAGATCATCAACTATCCACTCTATTCAATCCTTAATACAATTAGACTAACTTATTCTTCTACGTTAAGATAGCAGGTTAACTAGACCGTTTTATACTCCTGTTAAGGTAATATAAACACGCAACCCCAATGGAGAACCCTTCTACCTTTCGGTGACAAGATTGACTACAAATAAGGATTAAGAGCAATAACCTATTAAGCTACATAAGTATCGGGGTACTTTCCTCCACGATTTAAACCTATGTTTATTCAACTATAGCATATTCACAATATCCCCTTTCAGATTTCGATTAGAACTCATATAAGTGATGATAACTAGTGATCAATTAATTATCAAGCAATCTAAACAACTATTGAATAAATCTTAAACAAGTGAAGAAGAAATCAACTAATGTATTTATTCATGAATAAGAGTTTCAAGAGAATCACAAGAAAATTCCTAGTAAAGTAATTAGCTCCTAGCCATAGTCACGCTAAGAACTAATACAATCTTCATACATGAACTGAAATAAATAAAGCAAAAAGAAAGAAAAGAAAATACTTGAAAAGCCTCCAATCTTAGCCTCCTAAGTTGTGTTGTATGTACAAAAGTGGGAACCCCTACTCTGACCTAGGAAGGTCCTTTTTATAGCCTAAAAAACTTTCCCAAACTTTTCCTTCTTGGCCTTGGCCCATTCCCATTCGGATTTGGCAGAATTCAGCCTCGGCCGCAGCCACTGCAGCGCGCGCTGCACCAAACTCTGCGACTCTCAGACTTTGGCGCCGTGGCTCTGATCTGCTGGTTGGAGGCCATGGCCGCTTTGCTTCTAGTGCCGCCAACTTTCTAGGTTTTTGAGCTCTGGAACCTCTGTTTTTGCCCTCTTTTCGCTCCTTTTCGCCAATATGTCACTTTAAACCATTATGACTCAAAAGAAAGAAAATCTATCCTAAGACGACACATATTTGTACAAAAATGGGCAAAAGACTAACTAAAAATGACTCAAAAAGTGTATATAAAATACACCGATCAATGGTACGTGAGCCTAAATGCCTATTTTACCTACCCCTGCCTAAGCCTACATTACAACCCTAAAAAGTCCTGAAGATCTCTAGTATTTATGTTACACCCCGGAATTTCAGGATATGTTTATAAGAACGTACGTAAGAACTCAACAATGTTAAGGTTTGAGACGAGTAAAAATTTATCGGAATTATGAAATTGTCGGAAAACGTTAGTGTTGTGACGAATGGGAGGGCGACACGTGCCACCCCCCCTTAGCAAGGCCTTGGACGAAATGGCATGGCCAATATGGTCATTGACCATAAGTCTTCTATGGCTAAGTCTTGCAACTTGTAGCATGAGAACATTGACTAAAGTCAAAGGTCCCACTTTGGTCTTGATATTTTTAGTAGACTTCATCTAAACCACCCATGTGTTTTTATCATAACCCTCCAAGGTGCTTTATATTACTACTAGTAGAGAGAGGGAGTTTAACACTTAGAAAATGTTACAAAAAGATTTGAAGAACACTTTGGGGGTCTCGGGTTCACCTAGGGGAAAGAAGAAAGAATTTTCGTTTCTTGTCCATTTGATTCCACACTTTAAACCAAGGTTCTTAGGTGTATTGTAAACACATCTCAATAGAAAAATCTTGGAAAAAGGTTGTTTACGGGTTAGTCGCAAACGAAAACCTAATGGTCTTTCTAGGTTTTGTGTTGGAGTTTTGAAGGATAATAGTTGGTGTTGTTCTAAGGGTCTCAATAAGCGGATTGAAGTATCTTGGAAAGACTCTAAACTACTAAGGGCGACTTGGATTGGAGTTGGATTAAGAATCGTTAAGGTATAATCTTGTCTTTTAAAGGTGTTGCAGTTACATAATTATATTGTTGTTGTTAGCTTTACTTGTTGCTAGCATGAAGTTGATAGGTTGAAGTTATAAGTATTATGGATTTCTTGTAGCTAAATCCGAAATGTTATACAAGCCACTTGGAATTGGATTACTAATTTAATCGTTGTTAAAAATCGTCGCATGTTACTTACTTAAAGATTATGGTTATTATAATCAAATGCGACTTGATATCATGTTATGCTACCAATATGGATTGAAATGGAATTTGGATAAGAATTGGTTTTGTTGAACTCAAGGTGGCCGATTTTGGACTACTTTCTATATAATTGTGAGCCAATTGGGGCTGTTTAGTTAGTCATTTGCATTGGACTACTTTCTATAAAATTGTGAGCCAATTGGGGCTGTTTAGTTAGTCATTTGCATTGGACTACTTTCTATAAAATTGTGAGCCAATTGAGGCTGTTTAGTTAGTCATTTGTATTGGACTACTTTCTATTTAATTGTGAGCCAATTGGGGCTGTTTAGTTAGTCATTTGCATTGGACTACCTTCTATATAATTGTGAGCCAATTGGGGCTGTTTGGTTATTGTATTTTCGGCCTTGAAAAAGGTGGCAAAGTGAGTAAATACAAAGGAGGTGCTGTCCGATTTTCTGTAGAAAATGGAGAATTTACACTTATAATATTCTACATTAGAAGTAAGGCGTTAATAGACGTATTGTGAATATTATAGGTTGATATACTACGGGCGGGACTTTGTACTTGGCAAGTGGTTTGACCCGACAAGGTATGTGGAACTTTCTTATCTCATTGAGCATGATTAAGTTGTAAAGGTATAAGTACGATAGACGTACAAGATTTTGACAATCTAGTCTATTTGATATCCTTGGTTTATTTTTAAGAATGCCCAAGTTGTTTGAGTTAGGGAATTAACTCACTGGTTTAATTATTAAGGATATCTTGGTTTTCAAAAGTTAAGAGACTTTAAGTATGTTGAAAGTATTTTTGATACTTGTTGTTATGGAAAGTTTAAAGAGTGGTTTACTCTAAGAAATTTAAGTATGTTAAGGGACTTGAAGAGTTTTAAAGTATTGCGATACTTGTTTCGTTTTAAACGTATAAGTCCCTTGGATAGGAAATTGTACTTGACTAAGGTATAAAGTGAATATAAAGACTTTATGGGGAGTTGGTTATATTGGCTTTATGGAAAGATAAATGGCTTGATTTAATGGAAGGCAATTCGATTTTTAAGGCATCAATTGCCTAAAGATTTATAAGAAAAAGAGTCACTTGATTTAGAAACCTAACTTTATTTCTAAGAGTATTGTGACTTGTCTTGAAAAGAAATTGTAACTTGATACTACAGTTATTAGTGTCTTGGAAGGATTATAATGAAATGAGTCATTTTAAAAAAGAATAGAAGTCGTAGTACTTTGGGTTAAATTCTGATTTTTATAAAAGACATGATAGTGCCTTAGGTAAACTAAAATGAGAGTGTATATATGTATAACAAGAATAATAAGAAGTTAGGGATTTCTTAACTTACTTATGTATTGTATGATAAGCGGTAGTGCTTATGTTATGTGTGATAAGCGGATTTGTGCTAGTAACATATTATTCGTTCATGGTCATTCCGGGTTTGTGGCATTGCATATTTAGTGGATTTGCTACCCACGATGCGAGGAATACCTCATGCGAGTCCGTAGGGCTTATGCGGGTGAAATAGTCCCGTGCGGGCGGGTCCGACCTATCGAGGAATACCTCGTGCGAGTCGTAAGGGCTTATGCGGGTGGAATAGTCCCGTGCGAGGAATACCTCATGCGGGTCCACGGATCTACGGGTGAAATAGTCCGGGAATAGGATTGCTTAATGACAACTGCGGGCGGGTGGTCTGTTTTGATCGTGAGCTTTCTACTTTATATTGTAAGTATACTCCTATTTACTCTCATTGTTAGTAAGGCCGCGATTATCGTTAATTGAGTTATCATACATGTCTCAGTTTTATTTTAGACTTATGATTTCATTCTGATACTTTCAGTTTCACATATTTGGTACATGTTGTGCGACCTCCTTGGTGCGTTAAATCTGCGGTAGAGTACATGTTGCTGATCCTCGCTCTTAGGATCACTGTCAGCTGTTGAGAAGCTCTTTTTTTTCCGGAGGCTTATACATGTTATTGTCGGTTATTGTACATTCAGGGGTATGGCGGGGCCTGTCCATGAGTTATTCTTAGAGTGCAGTAGTCACATTGTGGATTGGGTTGAAGAATAAAAATGTCTTGTTTTATTGATATAGTTTATAGGAGGTGGCCTTATCGGCTAACTTTGTTGTCATTTATGTTTAAGTACTTTTTCATTGTGTATGTTCCCTGCTATTCTCGATGTTTACAGAGGGTGCCAGTAGGGCACGATCGCGAGCCCTGGTCAGTCGTGACAAAAGTGGTATCGAGCGATTAGTCCTCGGAAAGTGTCTGGGCCGTGTCTAGTAAGTCTTGATTATCGATGTGTTGTGCACCACATCTATAATCGAGGAGGCTGCAGGACATTTAGGATTAGTTTCCATTATTCTCACTCTAAGATCGTGCGATAGATTTGTATGGTTAAGTCGTCTCCTAACAGTTATGTTGTTTGCACTACGAGAAAAGCGGATGACCGGGGAAAGATTATGCGGATTGCGTATCCAGGTTGGTAATGATTGTAGTATAGTTGGTATTGGGACATACAACTATACAGATTTATGTATGGGGGGGGGGGGGGTCACATATGTGTTGCCTAAGATGATTTTAGATTACCAGGATTTGGTAAGGACTATATAAATACCGGGAATGTATGAAATAGTTTAATGAACTCTCATCAAGGTTTTACGTGCTAATTTGAGATAATTAGGTGATGATGAGTTATGTGAGAATGAAATGGACCCTTAAGAAGTTATTATTAAAGAACTTAACGGGAGACTATGTTCGTAACTTAAGCTACATGGTATGCTTAAGGGAATGGTACGGGTGAGATCCGTATGGAGTAAGTATGTTGTTGTGGACAAGACAACCCGATTATAGTATATTGAGAAGTGTTGTACCCGTTTTCGGGGGGACTGATAAGTTAGGCTTGGAGCCTGGAAATTGCGAGCCGGAGAACGTGATAACCAAGGACCTTAGATATATAAGGCCTTCTCGGGTAGTAAAGTTAAGATGGACGAGGAAAGGAGTTAAATACGGCCGAGTCGGGTTGGGGATCTGTTAAGGTCTCCCATGGCGAAAAGGAAATGGGATCGTTGGTAGTAGTCCCTACATGTGACGGTGTCACGGTGCAAGGCCCAAGTTTAGTTAATCATTTTACGGGCTCGTGGGCGTGTTCCACCGGACAGGTTGTGAGCCGGAATGGGCCTTGTATTGGTTAATTTTGTAACTCCAAGAGTGGAGGCGAATTAGTATGGAAATTTATGTGCGTAAGCTAGAATAAGTTTGGGAATACGGAGAAAGAAATGCGACCGGTGAAAAGAGAGCAACCAAGTGTAAAGAAATAAAGCCGAATCCACGAGAACCTTTGAGGTGACTACACGTGAGTGTTGGGTGGTAGCCGGCGGGTAGATATTTGCGTAACGATCTGATCATTGGACCACTAGCGACCTAGCGAGTATTATGATGCACATTGAGGTCATTATGAGTTCGAACTAGTTGGCCTCTTGTTATGCCAACGTTATTTGAGAGAGATTGGCTCGATTCGATTTTACAGTAAACCGATTATCGATAAAAGGAAGAGAAGTGGTAGTAACCAGTGAATTATCCTTCCTTCTTTGGCACCAATGTTTTTTTTAAGGCTGTGTAACTTGTTCACTTGGGGTATATTGACGCAGAAAGCATATAATAAATGAATTTGAAGGAATTTATGTTAAGTGCCCTTGGAGGTACTTGGAGTTGGTGTAGGGTGGCGGTCAGGGCCACGACCTTCCGGATAATTTCAGGAAAATGTGCAAGGCAAGGATAAAAATAAGTATGAATCTTTGTGCGGAAAGTCAGGCAACTCGTAGGTTTTGAAAATCTACATGACTTTAAGGCGGTGCGTGATGATTAGATAATAAGCGGACGCGAGAGGACCTGTGATTAGGGTTGTGACTCGAGAAAGTTTAAGTAAGGAGATAAGTTCTCATCCCCACGTAAAAGGACAGTTTTACGTATTATGGGGTTGCGTGTACCCATGTTGTTAGACGAAGGATATAGGACTGGTAAGGTCTTCGGTATCGTCATGCCATAGGTTACAATTGTAGATAACCGTGGGAAAAGTGTTGTGTTGGGGTAATTAAGCCGACGCATGCAATTGGTCGGAAGTATTGTAAAGATATAAATGTAAGATTGCACAGTCATGATTACCCAGACGAGTGTAAAGACCATTAGTTGATAATGGCGTAAGAACATTTCAAGAAAATATGGTAACACCTAGTTATAGGCTCTACAAAGCGGGAAAGGAGAAGCAGGGTTACTACTTGTGAGATCAGAAACTCCCCTAAATTGTGATTGTGATGAAGTCTTAGCCATGAGGCAAGCAAGGAATTAAGTCTAAGTTTAGTGACCAAGTTGGGTTGCAACAGAGAAAGGAAACAAGAACCATATTTGAAATTAAGGGCACCGAATATTTCGCAAGAATGAGAAAGGTTTCGATTATGGGAAGATAAGTTGATTCGACTATAGTTATAACCCCTCCGTGAGACTAGAGGTTAAAATATTATGATAACACGTTGGGTGTTGGGCTAGGTTGTGTCTTTGGCGCAACGGATCGGAGTTATAGCCTACGTTTTCCGGTAGTTAGGGAAGCGAGAAAGGAAATGCGCCACTCACGATTTAGAGGCGGCGATTAAATCGTGCCTTGAAGATTTGGGGGCATGACGTATATCTGAACTTCATGTGGATACTTATGCGGACCACAAAGCCTCGGTATATCTGCGGTGAGGCGATAGAAGTTGCGGCAATGATGGTGGTTAGATTTACTCAAGATTGTGATATTGATATCCTATACCATCAGGAAAGCCAAGCGATTACATATACTCTTTGTGGTGGACGAAAGGGTAGTACGCGGATGGGCAGCGGATAGACGAGGATGTAGTCCGTAAGATTCTTGATTACCAAGCACTGGGGTTCGATTATTTGTTTCCAAGGTTAATGAAGTTCCGATCCGAGAGGTTGCCGAGTCTTCCAGAGTTGAGGAAGTAAAGAGGCGATAGTATGAGGATCCAGTTATGATACGATATCGAAATATGACTCTCCGAGGAGAGAAGAGCCTGTTTGAGTAGCACGGATAAGTCTTTGTGAGATGAGATAGTGCATGTACCGGTCTTTGCAGACTAGTTCAGCAGGTTTTAGGGGAGGCACGCAGTGAGTATTGCTCTAATTGTTTGGGACCGACTAAGTCGTGTCGTGACCTCAGATGTATGTATGGGTGAGATGACCGGAAAGAGACATAGCGGAGTTCTTGCTTAGTGTCAGGAGTTTGTAGCAGTCATGGTTGTGCACGAAGCCCATTGGGCTATTGCGAGCAATTGAAATTCCAACCTAGATATGAGAGGTAATTAATATGGGTCTTGTTCTGAGGTGGCATCGCACTCGGAGGAAGTCGACTCACAGGTCATGGTAATTAGACTGGCGAACCAGCTGTGTTCTTTCGGATTGGGACCACTTACTCGGCTGAGGTTTATACTAGCTTGTAAAGCAGAGAGATTGTGAGACTGCACGGGGTTCCTACGCTTATGATTACAGATAGATGAGCTCGGTTGCGGATAACTCGGAGGTTTTTGAGAAAGGATTAGGGACACGGTGAGTCTCGGTGTTGCATTACACCCTCGGGCCAAGCGGTCGAGTGAGCGTACTATCGAGCACGAGGATAGGTTGCGGGCCTGTGTCTTTGATTTCAGGAATAGCCGGGAAGATTAATTGCCTCTTGTCTTGTTACGTACGATAACAGATACCCTTCCAGTTTTCAGGTGGCCCGGTACGAGGCCTTGTGTGTAAGAAAGTGGAGATCGCCGGTCGGGTGGTTCGACATAAGCGAGGTTCAGTTATTTGGTCCAGACTTGATTCAGCGGGCTATGGATAAGGCGAAGCTTATCCGGGGAAGATTGTTGTAAGCTTAGAGTCCGCAGAAGCTTTATGCAGATAACCGATGTTGACACGTGGGGTTCAGTTTGATATTTTGGTATGAGTATTGTTATGTGGCCACAGGTGGCGTTATTGGTATGTGGGGGTGGTAAAAGAAGACTATGTCACTATCTTTAAGGTTGACTCCCGAAAGAACATTCGGGGACGAATGTTTCTAAGGGGGGAAGAATGTTACACCCCGGAATTTCAGGATATGTTTATAAGAACGTACGTAAGAACTCAACAATGTTAAGGTTTGAGACGAGTAAAAATTTATCGGAATTATGAAATTGTCGGAAAACGTTAGTGTTGTGACGAATGGGAGGGCGACACGTGCCACCCCCCCTTAGCAAGGCCTTGGACGAAATGGCATGGCCAATATGGTCATTGACCATAAGTCTTTTATGGCTAAGTCTTGCAACTTGTAGCATGAGAACATTGACTAAAGTCAAAGGTCCCACTTTGGTCTTGATATTTTTAGTAGACTTCATCTAAACCACCCATGTGTTTTTATCATAACCCTCCAAGGTGCTTTATATTACTACTAGTAGAGAGAGGGAGTTTAACACTTAAAAAATTTTACAAAAAGATTTGAAGAACACTTTGGGGGTCTCGGGTTCACCTAGGGGAAAGAAGAAAGAATTTTCGTTTCTTGTCCATTTGATTCCACACTTTAAACCAAGGTTCTTAGGTGTATTTTAAACACATCTCAATAGAAAAATCTTGGAAAAAGGTTGTTTACGGGTTAGTCGCAAACGAAAACCTAATGGTCTTTCTAGGTTTTGTGTTGGAGTTTTGAAGGATAATAGTTGGTGTTGTTCTAAGGGTCTCAACAAGCGGATTGAAGTATCTTGGAAAAACTCTAAACTACTAAGGAGCGACTTCGGATTGGAGTTGGATTAAGAATCGTTAAGGTATAATCTTGTCTTTTAAAGGTGTTACAAGATTACATAATTATATTGTTGTTGTTAGCTTTACTTGTTGCTAGCATGAAGTTGATAGGTTGAAGTTATAAGTATTATGGATTTCTTGTAGCTAAATCCGAAATGTTATACAAGCCACTTGGAATTGGATTACTAATTTAATCGTTGTTAAAAATCGTCGCATGTTACTTACTTAAAGATTATGGTTATTATAATCAAATGCGACTTGATATCATGTTATGCTACCAATATGGATTGAAATGGAATTTGGATAAGAATTGGTTTTGTTGAACTCAAGGTGGCCGATTTTGGACTACTTTCTATATAATTGTGAGCCAATTGGGGCTGTTTAGTTAGTCATTTGCATTGGACTACTTTCTATAAAATTGTGAGCCAATTGGGGCTGTTTAGTTAGTCATTTGCATTGGACTACTTTCTATAAAACTGTGAGCCAATTGGGGCTGTTTAGTTAGTCATTTGCATTGGACTACTTTCTATTTAATTGTGAGCCAATTGGGGCTGTTTAGTTAGTCATTTGCATTGGACTACCTTCTATATAATTGTGAGTCAATTGGGGCTGATTGGTTATTGTATTTTCGGCCTTGAAAAAGGTGGCAAAGTGAGTAAATACAAAGGAGGTGCTGTCCGATTTTCTGTAGAAAATGGAGACTTTACACTTATAATATTCTACATTAGAAGTAAGGCGTTAATAGACATATTGTGAATATTATAGGTTGATATACTACGGGCGGGACTTTGTACTTGGCAAGTGGTTTGACCCGACAAGGTATGTGGAACTTTCTTATCTCATTGAGCATGATTAAGTTGTAAAGGTATAAGTACGATAGACGTACAAGATTTTGACAATCTAGTCTATTTGATATCCTTGGCTTATTTTTAAGAATGCCCAAGATGTTTGAGTTAGGGAATTAACTCACTGGTTTAATTATTAAGGATATCTTGGTTTTCAAAAGTTAAGAGACTTTAAGTATGTTGAAAGTATTTTTGATACTTGTTGTTATGGAAAGTTTAAAGAGTGGTTTACTCTAAGAATGTCACGACCCATTCCGGGGCCCAAGTAGTCATACATCAGAGTAATCAGCGGAAATATAAAACAAGACATGAAACAGTTTATAAAATAAGACACAGTTTATGTGAGAAAACATCGCCTTTCGGCATATATATAAAAACATGGTTTTAGCAGTTACATCCGATACTGTACAACATGACTACAGACCTCTAAGGAAATATACAACTATGGCGAGACAGGGCCCCGCCATACCCTGACTGTACAAAACTATCTACAACAGGGAGATCATACCCAAAAGTAGAGCCTCCGGAAAAGATGGAGCTCCCGACACCAACGTAGAGATCCTAAGAATGTGGATCTAGCACCTGCTTGCCGCCTTACTGCGGCATGAGCAGCCCCGAAGGAGGTCGATAACAGTACTAAGTATATGAAACTATAAAATACTTAAATGAAAACATATCATTTTTAAAATCAGTTTTGCAAGTATGTATGAAACAACCAAGGGGACCGCACATAGTGCCACATCATAAACAAGAGCAACAATAGGTAAAGCAGAATGTGTCTTTTCTAGGCTGCGAATGATCGGCAGGCCAATTGCGTAGTATCACCATGCAAGCCTAATCACGGACTCTCGTAGTCGCGTACCACTCACATAGGCCCGCATAGGTACATAACCCGCATCGAGGGTAGCTACTCCTCGGCATCGTCTGGACTCGTAGTCCGCATGGCCACATAGACCGCGTGAGGTATAACCCGCATCACTAACCGAACTCCGTAGCTCGCATAGGTCCCTGGACCCGCATGAGGTATTCTCGAATCATGGTCCTGCATCACTTTGAGTCTACCGCGTCGGAGGCAGCTTAACCCCCGGTAATATGTCAAGAGGTGAGTGATAGTACACTAACTTAACAACTTATCTTTAAACAACATAAGCACAACAAGAATACTCTCTTATACAAACGTTACAAGACACTAACACACATAGCATCATATCATGTCTACTTATCAAACTATCTTATTATTCTTTTCACAATTCAATATAAGTCTGTTATAAACACATAGGCAAACTGTTTCTTTTATCATTCTTAAGTGGTTATACTTAACTTCCCATAAAGCTAGTATAACTCTTAAGCTTTTGTTTTAAAAACCAATTAGTTCTTTTCTGTTAAAAATGATTCAGTATTCTTTTGAAATGCTTTCAGTTCTTTATTATTCAGGCTTAAGCCGTGAGGCATTCGTAAGTATTATTCGAGCTTAAGCGTGAGGCATTGCCGTAATTATTATTCGTGCTTAAGTCAAAGACATTGCGTAGTTATTATTGATTAACACGTATGCGTCTCGTACTATATATATATTGTAAAATATCATGCTTTAGGAAGAATCACATACCTTCTCGTGAAAACCACCGCCAAGTTGAATATGTCGCGGATAGTCAGCCTATAATAGTCACAGACATCTATCAAAGACTACTCTGAAGGTCATTCTAAACAGAGGGTTCACAATCCTACGGAAAGTCGGGCAGCACTTCGCTACCCGGTGAGCTATATAAGTCTACTGTGAAAACAATCCTATATAAGCATAGTTCAATTATTCTTCTTTTAAACCCTTCTACTGTGATAACAGTTCAATTCTATTCTGCAATATTCTTCTAAGTATTTATACTTATTCTTATACTACTACAATAAGTATTCTCTAATTCAAAAGAGGGTTAGGATTAGTTACCTCGGTAAGCCCAATAATATCCTAGATAAAGTCGCGCCTGAGCAAGGTTTTGCTCCTAAGTTGTATGCTCCAAGGAAACCTTAGAAGTTCTTCACAACTTCTACTAAGTACTAAGGGATTTGGGCTAGGGTATTTTGGGCATTATAACAATACAAGAAGGCAACTTTTCTACCAAGGGAGGGGGGGTAGGTTTCGGCTAGGCTAGGGGCCTCGGCCAAACCACTTAGGCTAGAGGGGGTATTCGCCAAGGGCCTTCACAAGGAGGAGGTGTTTGGACGAAAAGGCTACAAAGGGAGAGGAGAGGATTTTCAAGACTTGGAAAGATTTGTGGATGAAGAACTCTTCATCTTAAGGGGGGTATTTATAGGTCAAGAAGTGGCCAACCAATGGCCAAGATTAAGACAAGTGCAAGGCAAGTGTAGGGTGAAGATTTACTCCACACAAATATCCTACCAACTCCTTGACTTGTGCACAAGGCACACAAAACGTGCCAAGCTTCTCCAATTCGTCGATGGGCGATTCAAGTCCACCAATTGGAGGTGACAAGTGTCGCCCTCCGTTGGTCCAAAATGTTTCGTCTCTCGGAAAAATCCGCAAAATTAGAAATGGCATGGCGGAATTTACCCTACGAAGTCGTGGAAAGCGTTTCGTCGGAAAACGATTCTTTTAGTGAGTTGTGCACAAATAAAAAAGCGTCAAGGCTTATCTTTAGGCTAGACTTTTATGCGTATTCCCTCACGTACATACTGCGGAAATCTGGTATAACATTCTCCCTTAGAAACATTCGTCGAATGTTCCTTCCCAAGACGATTAACGATAAGATTCTTCATAACTTAAGCGATTGCAAATGCCACACACGCCACGTAACAACACTTAGGCGAAACGATAACGAAAATTTACAAGTAGGAAAGTGAATTACCCGGAGGTGTGGGGAATAGGTGAGTATACTTACGCCTCATGTCCTCGCCGGCTTCCCGCCATCTCCTCCCGAGCTCGTTCGCCACAAGACTTTGTGGAAGCCACGTCCTTGGTCGCAGACGCCTAACTGACGATCGACTATCGCTATGGGAATCTCTCATACGATAACCCCGGTCACTGGACATCGTCAATCGGGTGTACCTAGATGGATCCCCGATACATCTCTCAAAGTAGATACGTGAAAACCGGATGCACCGCCTCCGGACGGACGGCAGATCCAACTCATAGGCAACCTTGCCTACCTGCGGACAATCGAAGCGCCCAATGTACCTTGGTGAGTTTCCCTTCTTCGAATCTCATCACACCCTTCATGGGTGACACCTTTAGGAAAACCCAATCATGAACCTCGAACTCAAGATGCCGACGACGATGATCTGCATACGACTTACATCGACTACGAGTATCGATAGCGCTCGGATAAGCCACCTTATCCATCGCTGCTGCACCAAATCTGGTCCCACTAGCGCACCTCGCCCACATCGAACCAACCTATAGGCGTCTGCACTTCCTCCCATACAAGGCCTCATAAGGCGCCATCCCGAATCTTGGAGTGGTAGCTATTGTACGCGAACTCAACTAGAGGCAAATGATCCTCCAGTACCCACGAAGTCGATAACACGGGCTCGCGACATATCCTCAAGTGCGGATAGTGCGCTCGGCTTTGTCTGCTCTGTGGATGGAATGCGATTACTCGTGCTCACTGCGTCCCTAAACCTCTCGGAAAGACTTCCGAAGTTAGCCGTAATCGGGCTCCTGCATGCGATATGATCGAAATAGGGACTCCATGCGATCGACGATCTCTCGGATGTAAAGTCCGCATAATCCTCACAAAAAGTCGTCTGACGGGAAGAAAGTGGGCTGATTTCGTCGACCGTCGGCGATAACCCATATCGAATCATGTCTCCTCCGAGTGCGAGGTAATCCTGTGATGAAGTCCATGTTGATCACCTCCCACTTCCGGTCGGGATCTCTATCGCTGCAACAAACCACCGTGCCTCGGTGCTCTACCTTCACTGCGACAACATGGGCACCGAGCTACGAACTCGCAACGTCCTCTTCGCCATCCCACCAATACACGGATCTAAGGTCGTGGTACATCTTGGTCGACCGGATGGATAGAACGCGGACCGTGTGCTTCCCAGAACCTCGCCGAAGTCTCAAACATCCGAACACACAATCGCCCTCAAACCTTAGCACCCCATCAGGTGCTACCTCAGGACCGCTTGCCTCACGAAGAGTCGTATCACGATATCGAATCAAAGCGGATCCTCGAACTGTTGCCTCTTCACCTCGCCGACGATGGAAGACTCGGCAACCTCGCGAACTCTAACCCCACCGCTATCGTAATCAATCAAGCGGACACAAGGCTCGCTAATCGATGCAAATCACGAACCATGTCCCTCTCTAGCCGCACATCCGATAGGCTCCCATCGACCTACGACTAGAGCATCCGCCAACATTGGCCTTCCCGGGTGGTACAGATATCAACATCGTAATCCTTAAGCAACTCTAACCACCGCCTCTGCCGTAAGTTCGGCTCCCTCGGTGAAGATATCTGGAGGCTCTTGTGGTGCGTATAAATATCCACGTGAACCCCATACAAATAGTGCCTCAGATCTTCAAAGCGTGAATCACGCCAACTCCAAATCATGGGTGGGGTAGTTCTCTCGTGTTTCTTGGTGTCGGGATGCATATGCTATAACCCGCCATCTTTGCATCAACACATCCCAACCCGATGCCCGACGCATCACAATACACGACATAACCATCTGGACCTCCGGAAGAGTAAGAACGGCGATGCGTCGGTCTCTCTTTCAAGAATCGAAACCCCGCTCCAAGCATCACCATCAAACTTGGTGCCTTCGAGTCGGCCTAGTCAATGGTGCGAGATAGAAGCAAACTTCTCCACGAACCTTCCGATAATATCTGCAAGGCCCGAGCTGCGAACCTCTGCCGGAGTAGTAGGTCTAGGCAAGTCTGGCGCCTCGATCTTGGCGTATCCACCGAATGCCATCACCCGACAATATGCCCAAGAAACGCCATCAAGTCAACAAAACTCACATTTGGAAAACTTGGCGTATAACTGCTGGTCTGGAGAAGCGTCGGCCTGATCGCCGAAGTGCTCGCGTACTCTGCTCTGGCGAGAATAAACAAGATATCATCAATGAACACTATCACAAACGTGTCCAAAAATGGTTTGAACACTCGGTTCATCAAATCCATGAATCTTGCCGAGCATTGGTCAACCCAAAAGACATGACCACGAACTCATAATGCCCGTCACGGGTCGAATGCGATCCTGGGACATCCACTCTCTCGACTCGCACTGATGATAGCCCGATCGCAGATCAATCTTGGAGAAACATCTCGCACCTCGCACCGGTCGAACAAATCATCAATCACGGGAAGGAGGTATACATTCTTAATGGTCACCTGTTCACCGTGCAGTAATCAACACACATGCGCGGCGTCCGCCCTTCTTCTTCACGAACAATCTGGCGCTCCCTGGGAGAAACACTAGGCTGATGAAGCCCTTCTCCAAGAAATCCTAAGCCGATCCTTCACTCTCTCAACTCGGCGGTGCCATTACGTATGGCGGAATGGAAATAGGCGAGTGTCCGCAATATGTCAATACAAAACTCAATCTCCCTCTCGGGAGGATACCCGAGGTCGTGAAACACGTGCGGGAACTCTCGACCACCGGAACGCCTGAAAATCTGCGCTGCAGCCTCGAGATCAAACACCGAACGAGATGGTAGATATACCCGCCTGCACCATCTTCCTAGCCTTGAGGTAGGAAATAAACCTACCCACCGGCGATACCGTGCTCCTCCCACTCAACAACCGCTCCTCGTGAAAGCGAATCGTACTACTCTCTCTGCAGCCTACATTGGCATAGCAAGAAGCTAGCCAATCCATCCCCATGATCACGTCGGTCAATCATCTCCAACTCTATCAAGTCGGCTGGGGTCGACGACGTAAATGGTCACAGACAAGCTCTATATACCCGCCGAGCTACCACCGAATCACCACTGGCGTAGCTACCTCGAAAGGGTCTATGGACTCGTGCTCTATCCCTATCCTACTAGCAACAAGGGAGATATATGGGGCCAGTAGAACCGGATCTATCAAAGCATACACATCAAACCCGCCCGATAAGGTACTGTGGCGACATCGGTGAGGCCTCCGATCTCGCTGGACAAAGCATAAATGCGGTTCGAGGACCGCTAGAATCGGACCGCGCCCACGACCTGCTGCGCGGCTCTTGGTCCGTGAGTACCTTGCCCTCGGCGAGTAAGCTGTCGAGGATGAAGAAGACCCGTGAAAGAACCTGTGGTGACCCTACCATCAAGATCGCCGGTGGACAGCCTCGCATAGTGACCTTGCGGCCTGGCCAATGAAACAAACTCGTAGCACCACAACTCCGTGGGATCTACGCATCGGCCACCGGCGGGGTGGTCCGTCGGCGTAACTCTGCCGCTCTGGATGTCTCAAGTCCTGGGCCACAGTTCGCCCTCGAATATCTGGTGTCTTGAGGATGGTGCGAGAGTGCTCTGGTGTGTGGTGCAAATCTAGGCTAACTGAGGCCGCCACCACGATAGCCACTAAAAGACCCTGCCGTCTGGTCTTCTGCCGCTGTCAACCGGCGGTCTCTACGCTCACATCCGAGCATGAGCTGCGTGCGGGTAATGTCCATACGGTGAAGAGAAACACGCGCATGACTCGGCCATATAGTCATCTAGCGGTGGCGTAGCGGTGCACCTATCCTCCATAATCGCTGCAACGCTGGGACATATCGAGCCAATGAATCAAACTCGACATTGTACTCCCGACAAGGTCGTCCTCCGCCTCGGCAGTAAAAATCTATCGACCGCGCCTCCTCATCCGTGGAGGCAAGAAGTGAGTGAGGAAAGCCTCGAGAACTCATCCCAGTAGGCGGGGACGTGCTCTCCCGGGATAACTCCCATGAATCAAACCAATCGATCGCGGTATCACGCGGCCGATCTGACCGAAGGTCACGGACTCTGTCTCGAGGCCTTGATCACCGCGTGATCCTCTGTGGCGACGGATGAACTCCTGCGGATCATCCTCCGGCCTCGACCGTAAAACTCGCGGGCTACAACTCGAAATCTCGTAGCCTCAAACTATTCGCCTCGGGTGCGCCGGGTGCGGCCGTGGCTGAGCCGAGGCTGAGCCGCATCCGGCCTATCCTCGTATCCGCCACTACAGCCAATAGTGGGCCATCTCCTTGTACCACGACTCTCCACCCGGTGTGGGGCGGGAGGTGTGGGTACGTGGTCTCTCTTTGGCGGCGTCATAGAACTCGCCGTCTGCGGTATAGACCGGCTCGAGCCCTCGTGACTCTAGGTGTCCCACTAGCGCCTCCGCCGGTTGCCTTGCCATTCAGGCGGGTTGCCTTACGTGGAGGCATAATCATTACGAGAAAGGAATACGTTAGAGGTCCAACTTTAACACAACTCTAAAGCACGATCTCGAGTAAGAAGAGTGAAACCAATCCTAAATATCCTATAGCCTCACGATTATTGGTGTGGTGCACACACCGATAATCAAGACTTACTAGATACGGTGCGTAGACACTTTCCGAGGATTAATCGCTCGATACCACTTTTGTCACGACCCATTCGGGGCGTGGATCGTGCCTTATCGGCACCAGTAGTCATACATCGAGTAATCGGAAATATAAAACAAGACATGAACGATTTATAAAATAAGACACGCTTTATGTGAGAAAACATCGCCTTTTCGCATATATATAAAAACATGGTTTTAGCGATTATATCCGATCTCGCATAACATGACTACTGACCTCTAAGGAAATATACAACTATGGCGGGACGGGGCCCGCCATACCTGATCAGACAAAACTATCTACAACAGGAGATCATACCCAAAAGTAGAGCCTCAGGAAAGATGGAGCTCGACACCAACGTAGAGATCCTAAGAATGTGGATCTAGCACTGCTGCCACCTTACTGCGGCATGAACGCGGCCCGAAGGAGGTCAAGATAACAGTACTAAGTATATGAAATCAAAAATACTTAAATGAAAACATATCATTTTTAAAATCAGTTTTGCAAGTATGTATGAAACAACCAAGGGGAACGCACATAGTGCCACATCATAAACAAGAGCAACAATAGGTAAACTGTAACAGGTCTTTTCTAGGCTGCGAATGATCGAAGCAGGGCCAATTGCCCGTAGTATCACCATGCAAGCCTAATCCTGGACTCTCGTAGTCCGCATAGGCCACTCACATAGACCGCATAGGTACATAACCCGCATTGAGGGTAGCTACTCCTCGGCATCGCCCCGACTCGTAGTCCGCATGGCCACATAGACCGCGTGAGGTATAACCCGCATCACTAACACGGAACTCCGTAGCTCCGCATAGGTCGGTATTCTCGAATCATGGTCCTGTAGTACACTAACATAACAACTTATCTTTAAACAACATAAGCTTATACAAACGTTACACTTATCAAACCATCTTATTATTCTTTTCACAATTCAATATAAGTGTTATAAACACATGACAAACTGTTTCTTTTATCATTCTTAAGTGGTTATACTTAACTTCCCATAAAGCTAGTATAACTCTTAAGCTTTGTTTTAAAACCAATTAGTTCTTTTCATTAAAAATGATTGAGATTCTTTGAAATGCTTTGGTGCTTTATTATTGAGCTTAAGCGTGAGGCATTCGTAAGTATTATTCGAGCTTAGTGAGGCATTTGTAATTATTATTCGTGCTTAAGTCAAAGACATTGCCGTAGTTATTATTAACATTAATGCGTCTACCGCATATATATATTGTGAAATATCATGCTTTAGGAAGAATCACATACCTTCCAATGAAAACCACCTTGAGTTGAATATGTCGCGCAGAGAGTCGACCTATAATAGTCACATACATCTATCAAAGACTACTCAAGGTCATTCTAAATGGAGGGTTCACAATTACGGAAAGTGGCGTGACTTCCCTACGGTGAGCTATATAAGTCTCTTTGTGAAATTCTATATAAGCATAGTTCAATTATTCTTCTTTAAAGTGATAATCCAATTCCTATTCGCAATATTCTTCTAAGTATTTATACTTATTCTTATACTACTACATTAAGTATTCTCTAATTCAAAGAGGGTTAGGATTAGTTACCTCGGTAAGCCCAATAATATCCTAGATAAAGTCGCGCCTGAGCAAGGTTTTGCTCCTAAGTTGTATGCTCCAAGGAAACCTTATAAGTTCTTCACAACTTCTACTAAGTACTAAGGGATTTGGGCTAGGGTATTTTGGGCATTATAACAATACAAGTGGCAACTTTTCTACCAAGGAGGTAGGTTTGGCTAAGGGGGCCTCCAAACTACTTAGGCTAGAGGGGTATTCGAGGGCCTTCAAGGAGGGGAGGTGTTTGGGAAAGGCTACAAAGGAGAGGAGAGGATTTTCAAGACTTGGAAAGATTTGTGGATGAAGAACTCTTCATCTTAAGGGGTATTTATAGGTCGTAAGTGGCCAACTAATGGCCAAGATTAAGACAAGTGCAAGGCAAGTGTAGGGTGAAGATTTACTCCACAAATATCCTACGATTGAGTCCACCATTGGAGGGTGCCAGTGTCGCCTCCGTTGGTCCAAAATGTTTCGTCTCTCAAAATCCGCAAAATTAGAAATGGCATAGCCGGAATTTACCTACGAAAGTTGTGGAAACGTTTAGTAAAAGCGATTCTTTTAGTGAGTTGTGCACAAATAAAAAACGTCCAAGGCTTATCTTTAAGGCTAGACTTTTGTACGTATTCCCTTACGTACATACTCTGGAAATACGGGGTATAACAAAGAAATTTAAGTATGTTAAGGGACTTGAAGAGTTTTAAAGTATTGCGATACTTGTTTCGTTTTAAACGTATAAGTCCCTTGGATAGGAAATTGTACTTGACTAAGGTATAAAGTGAATATAACGACTTTTTGGGGAGTTGGTTATATTGGCTTTATGGAAAGATAAATGGCTTGATTTAATGGAAGGCAATTCGATTTTTAAGGCATCAATTGCCTAAAGATTTATAAGAAAAGGAGTCACTTGATTTAGAAACCTAACTTTATTTCTAAGAGTATTGTGACTTGTCTTGAAAAGAAATTGTAACTTGATACTACAGTTATTAGTGTCTTGGAAGGATTATAATGAAATGAGTCATTTTAAAAAAGAATAGAAGTACGTAGTACTTTGGGTTAAATTCCCGGATTTTTATAAAAGACATGATAGTGCCTTAGGTAAACTAAAATGAGAGTGTATATATGTATAACAAGAATAATAAGAAGTTAGGGGATTTCTTAACTTACTTATGTATTGTATATGATAAGCCAGTAGTGCTTATGTTATGTGTGATAGCGGTTGTGCTAGTAACATATTATTCGCATGGTCATTCCCGGTTTGTGGCATTGCATATTTCCGTGGATTTGCTACCCACGATGCGAGGAATACCTCATGCGAGTCGTAGGGCTTATGCGGGTGAAATAGTCCCACGCGGCGGGTCCACTATGCGAGAATACCTCACGCGAGTCCGTAGGGCTTATGCGGGTGGAATAGTCCCACGAGGAATACCTCATGCGGGTCCACTGGATCTACGCGGGTGAAATAGTCCGTGAATAGGATTGCTTAATGACACTGCGGGCGGGTGGTCTGTTTTGATCGTGAGCTTTCCTACTTTATATTGTAAGTATACTCTATTTACTCATTGTTAGTAAGGCACGATTATCGTTAATTGAGTTATCATACATGTCTCCGCTTTATTTTAGACTTATGATTTCATTACGACTTTCGATTTCACATATTTGGTACATGTTGTCTTGACCTCCTGGGGCTGCGTTACATCAGTAGAGTACAGAGTTCTTGATCCTCGCTCTTGGATCACCGTCACTGTTGAAGCTATTTTTCAGGAGGCTTATACCATTATTGTCGGTTATTGTACATTCGGGGTATGGCGGGGCCTGTCCATGAGTTGTATTCTTAAGTGCATAGTCACATTGTGGATTGGGTTGAAGAATAAAAATGTCTCGCTTTATTGATATAGTTTATAGGAGGTGGCCTTATCGGCTTCTTTGTTGTCATTTTATGTTTAAGTACTTTTGATTATGTATGTTCATTGCTATTCTCTGATGTTTACAGAGGGTGCGGGTAGGGCACGATCGAGCCGGTCAGTCGTGACAATTTATGTCTATGATTAGTGGAGAATAACAAGTGAACAGGCCATAGAATTTTGAAATTGACATGCATAAGTTAGGTATTCGTACTTTCATTGAGCATGATTGAAATAAATTTGTGAAATATCTGACTTAAAATTCTAGATTGCTAAAAATCCATGCTATATATGTTCCTGTATATTATCCCAACTTACATTCATGTTTTTCTAGTGACATTTGTGCAGCAAGTTGATCAGAGTCTTTGAGTCTTTTATTTTCTTTTGTGTCTTTGATTCTGTTTTTATCTTTACTCGAGCGCGAGCAAAGGTTAAGTTTGGGGGTGTTTGTTAGATATATTTTATATGCACTTTTAGAGTCATTTTTAGTTAGTATTTTGCGCATTTTTGTTCAAATATGTGTCGTGTTACGGTAGTTTTTCTTTCTTTTGAGTCATAGCAGGTTAAAAAGGTAAAGTGGCGAAAAAGAGAAATAATTGGGCAGAAAAGGAAGTTCCCGAGCCAAAAATTGTGGCCCGCAATCCGGACAAAGCGAAGCGGCGCAGCGCAGAATCTGAGCCACGACGCCAAAGATCCGAGAGGCTACAGTTAAAGCGCGATCAGCAGGCGGCGAAAATTATCCAGTCGAAAGGGGTGGCCAAGAGCGAGGAGGGAAAGTGTCACGACCCGTTCGGGCGTGGTCGTGCCTTACCCTGCACCCTAGTGATACAACATCGAGTAATGGAACATAAAGACAATACATGAAACCAATGTAATAAGACGGTGAAATAAGAAAAGCTAACAAAAATGATTACCGGTATATATATAAATAACAATTTGAACAGATATATCCCTTTCTACCACTGCCCATGCGATTACTACGGACTTAAGAATGATATGACAACAACGACGGGCGGGGCCGTCATACCCTGAATGTAAGCACCTACAATCAGGCGGACTATACTAAGATAAGCCTCCGAGGAACGGAGCTTCCAAACGCTGAATCGTGACCAAGAGCGAGGATCAACGATCGTGTACCTTTACTGCGGCATGACGCGGCCCGAGGAGGTCGATAACATGTACCAAGTATGTGAAACATGAAGATCAGAAATGAAATCATAGTAGTCTATAGAAAGCGGGAGACATATATGATAACCAAACTACGATTCGCGATAAATAAGCAATCGTGTCTAGTCGTGACTCACGCCTCCAAGTCATCACTCAATATAACAATGGGTCTCACGCCACAACATCAATCATGCGTGGAATACCTTCCTCACCGCCAAGTGATGATAGAAAAGCACCAAGGAATACACATGAACAGCAGTCCCACGTGTCCAAATAAAGCGATGAGGTAAGTGTAAGGCATAGCCGACTACTAACACCAAGATACTAACAAGGTCATAAATCAGATCATGATATCTGCCTGAGCCGTCACATGATCAAAGCGTCGCCGCCGCAATATCAAATGTGCGCGTCTAGCCTCGAACTCCCAGCTCGCATAGGCCAATCTCATAGGCGCGTGAGGTATAACCCGCGTCGAGGGTAGCTACTCCCGGCGTAAATCGCCCCGACTCGCATCGCGTAGCACATGCACGCATGACCATAAAGGCCGCGCTAACACCGGAACTCTCGTAGCTCGCATAGGCCCCGAGGACCCGCGTAGGTATTCTCGAATCATGATCCTGCATCGCGAGTCTACCTCGCGTCGGAGGGCGGCTTAACCCGGAACACGGTGAGTGGTATAATACCAACATAACAATTTATCGCTTAAACAACATAAGCACCATCAAGGGAAAACCCCTTTACACAAACATCACAGAATACTAACACACGTAGCATCCTAATATGATTACTTATCAAATCAACACGAAGGTATTACAATGCTATCACAAACCAACACAATCCAGTTATACACATAAGGTACATTCTATTATATGATTAACAAGATCGAGTATCTATTCCCAAAGTACTTCATACATTATCTTTTAAAAGATACGTTACGTTTACAAAAGTCACACAATACCCGTAGTATATGAAAACTAGAGTGATTATCTTTTGAAGTAAAGCAAAACACTTCTCTTTGTAAAATCAAGTAACAACATTATTTCTCAAACGTCCAAGTTTGCCTAATTTCAAATGTTCACGTTTCTTACTTTAGAAAGGCTTCGTAGTTCATAGTCTTATTCATTTAAGAATATAATTCTCTTTTAAACTATCTGAGAAACATAAGCCTTATATGTGAGTAGGATATTCTTGTTTATAACAATCTTCTTACACCAGCCCTGATCTAGGAAATATCATTTTGTCTCATCTTAGCGTCTATGCAGATGGAAGTTTCTCTTGGTTTTAATAATACTTAATCATAAAACATTTCCTTTTATTAACGCCGCGATGGTTTGTCGATACATTTGATTTCGAATCAAGAAACATTCTTAAGCCGTTATTACCTAACTTCCCATAAAGCTAGTATAACTCTTAAGTTTTCAAAACCAAGTATTACTTCTTCTTTCAAATGATTCAAAAATCTTTTGAAATACTTCAAGTTCTTTATTAACACATAACAAGCGATCATAGTTCAAATCGCTACCTTTTAAAAACCACAAGTATTCTCTTACCAACATAAAGTCGTTATAACCAACTTCCCATAAAGCCGTTATAACACTTTATGTTTTAAACCAATCAATTACATTTAGCACGTATGCGTCTACCGCACTACATAGTTCACACATATCATGCTAGAAGAGATAGGAAGAGGTTCACATACCTCGCGACGAGTATCGACTAATAGCAAAACGCTCAAGTACCTCGCCGTCGGCTACTCCTTAAGCCAAGTAGATCGCGCCACACGCAATGCTCAACCTATAAGGCCACAAGGCGCTTTATTAACATCTAGATCTTATCGTAGAACATTCTACGTAAAATTCGCAAGACCCCGCAATAGCGTAAATCTCTCTCTATCGGTGGCTACAAGCCAACCAGGGGGGGTTTGCACGTCTAACCGGACGTGTACGATTCTACTACACAACAAAACTACACAAGTCTCATGTCACATCCCATGTAATTACGATTCGATTCTTCTTTCGAAAGGTTTCTTATTATTCGTGCTTAAGTCAAAAGACATTGCGATAACTACGTTCAGTTCTATATATAGTATACTTCAACTATATAATCATACAACATGTAATTTCCAATTACAATAGAGGACAAGATATTTACCTCGATAAGCCCATAATTATCCGAGTTTAAATGTCGATCCTGAGCAAGGTTTAGCTCTACTCCGTGCGCTCCGACCCACTCCAAACAACCCTTAGAAGTTCTAACCAACTTCTACTTATTACTCCAACTAACCATGGAGATTTTCCTTAGGGTTTCGGTTTTGTGTGGAAGGGAAGTATAATAGTATTTCTGGCTTTTCAGATAAGTATAACCTTAGAATACTACAAGGTATACTGGCTAAGGTAATTTGGGCATTATAACAATACTTTTGAGAGTATTTCTACCAAGAGGGTATTATACGAAACAACTAGGCTAGGGGTACCCACGGCCAGCACCCGAGGAGGGGAAGGGCTCTCGGCCAGGGAGGAGGAGGCTCTTGGCCGAACTCTACACTAAGGGAGGGAGGAGGATTTAACACTTAGAATTATTTGGAATGGATGAAGAAGTCATCCAAAGGGGGGGTATTTATAGGTCTAGCAAAGGCCAACCAATGGCCAAGATCTTGCCAAGTTCAAGGCAAGTGTAGGGCCAAGATCTTGCCAAGTGCACCTTATCCATCTACCACAAAATATCCTACCAACTCCAAGACAAAAAAACCAACCCATTCGTCCACTCCACCGCCCAAGACGTCTTCCAATGAGAGGGTGCCAAGTGGCGCCCTCTTGTTGGTCCAAAATGTTTCGTCTCTCGGAAAAATCCGCAAAAATTAAAAATGACATAGCCGGAAATTCCCCTACGAAAGCTGTGAAAACGTTTCGTCGAAAAACGACTCTAATCGGGTGTTGTGAACAAAGTTAATTCGGCCAAGCCTAATTCTCAAGTTCAAATCTTCTACGTACGTCCTTACGTACATACTCTGGAAATACGGGGTATAACATTCTCCCCTCCTTAGAAACATTCGTCCCGAATGTTCCTTCTAAGTCTCAAAACAAACGTGCGCCAGTATAGTCTTCACTACTATACTTACGAACAATCCTGCCACACCTGGCCACAGAAACATCCGCGCAAATACCTCCATCCAAGTCCACGAGGAAACACCTCTAACATTACCACAAACACCTCTCTCCGGGGTCTAAAATATACTTCCTTCGCACCTTCTCCTTACAAAAGAAATGATCACATCTATGCTCGCCATACATGCTCGCTTCTTCCCGATACCACTTTTGTCACTTTGCCGCGAGGTTCTAGTGTCACTCCGGCGACCCGACAAATGGTACCGGACGTACTGCCTCCTAAGTCGGACGGCAAATGTTAACATATAGGCAATCTGGCCTATTTTTCACATGAACTCAAAAAGGGCCCAAAGTAACTCGGGCTAAGTTCCCTTTGTTTTCCAAAACTCATCACACCCAACCCGGGTGGTACTTTCAAGAAGACCGACCGTCAACCTGAACTCTAAGCGTCGTCGCCGATTATCCGCACGATTTCTCTGAGCTGCCAGAACCTCTCCTAGACAAGCTTTACCCTATCCACAGTCTGCTGGAACAAGCCTGAACCAACTATCTGAATCTTGCCAACATCGAACCAATCGACCGGCAACTTACACTTCCGCCCCTACAAGGCCTCATAAGGCGACATTCGAAAACTGAAATGGTAGCTTAAACACTCCTCCATAGAGACAACAATCCCCACCACTACCTCAAATACACACACCGCCCGGCGGGCGAACGCGATTCTAAGACTCACTGAGTTCTTAACCTCGCTTGGTAAAACTTCCAAACCAAAACAGCCGTACTGGCTCCATCATCGCCATAAGGTGAAGGTAGGCACCTCGTGCACTTTACAACCTTTTCGATATATCATCTCGCATAACCTCTCGTAGTAAACGGTCTTTGCTAGGAGACAAAGGCGGTGACCTCCTCGGCCCGACTCTGGTCGAACGTCCACGAATTCATACGTTGGTTAACTAAACTCGGCCTAACACCCTCGTGACTTATCACGCGGGACCACCACAAACCGACCCCAACTCAAAGCCGCGGGTTGACCCGCAACATGGCCTCAACCCTACCGGCATCGCGCGAAACACTAGCTCCCGATCCGAACAATTTCACAAATCACATTACGAAAACCTAGCGGTCTTCCTAGCTCGACTACCCTCTTTCAAATCACGCTACTCGGGACTTATCCCACAACATAGCTCACGTGCACTATGCACTCCGATAAGGATCAAACATAACACTACACCTATACTCGAGACGGCCTTACCTCTAAGGCCTCTACTTATAAAACTCTAAGGCTCACACCATCTCTATCCCACAAAATCTTACACTGGTAACAAACCAATATTTCTAATCACAACTAACACCGCCATCGTAACATAGCACTTAAGGTATACTCACCTTAACACACATACAGATCTCTGAGGTTAAGGATATATCTATATCTCTTCTTCACTCCCTTAGCCGTTCTAATCAAACCTTCCGTAGGCGATAGCTAGAAGATGACAAACTACCCACCGATCCGAAGGCTAAGTCCTCCGCAGGACACTCTTTCGACATCGCACCACGGCGGTCATAGGTACAACACGTACCAACTAAAAGATGACATTCCCTGGGATGACGCCTGCCACATTGTGAACACTGAGAAAAACAGAATCCGGATGGCTGGAACCTACGTGTAGCTGTGAACCGGAAGCTCTGGAGCTCTGACCAACTCCTACATACCCCGAACGTCCTGAACCCTGTGGAGGACCTTTCTGCACTGATGGATGCGCATAATCTAATCTGCTGGTGAGGCGACTCGCCGCAAGTTACCAAAGGACCTGCTACTCGCCCTCTTCTCGCCGTTAACCCGCCGATCTCTACGCTTTCTCGGCTGCGGCATAAGCCCGTACACAGGCCATGCTCAAGCCTAACTGAAGAACTTACTCTTGCACAACCTTCTCGTTGATATTCATCAAGACTCGCGGTACATCGGTACACTCTCTGGTAGCCAAATCCATAGCTAGTAACAGGGTTGTCTTTTCGCAATCTATATTCTCTGCTTCGTCGTGGGCAAGGTCCAAACATCGTGGCGCAGATGAATCGCCGCCGTGCTAAACTCTGCGGGCTAGTGACGCCGCAAAACTCCCGAATAAAGCACCACCCGGTGATGATTGGGCATGTGCCACGTAACCTCTCAGACTTACTCGCAGCCTCCTGGCCGCCTTGCCCTCCCGGGCGGGTTGCCTACGCGAGGCATAATGGTAAGGGAAAGAAATACGTTAGAGGTCCAACTTACAACATGGCTCTAAGGCACGATCTCGAGTGAGAAGAATAGAAACCAATCCTAAATATCCTATAGCCTCACGATTATTGGTGTGGTGCACAACACACCGATAATCAAGACTCTTCGATACGGTCTCAGACACTTTCCGAGGATTAATCGCTCGATACCACTTTTGTCACGACCCGTTCGGCCCGTGGATCGTGCCTTACCCTGCACCCTAGTGATACAACATCGAGTAATCGGAACATAAAGACAATACATGAAACCAATGTAATAAGACGTTGAAATAAGAAGACAAAGCAACCAAAAATGATTACCGCCGTATATATATAAATAATAATTTGAAACGATTATATCCCTTTCTACCACTCGCCTAACATGCATTACTACGCACTTCTAAGAATGATATGACAACAACGACGGATGGGGCCGCCATACCCTGAATGTAAGCACCTACAATCAACGGGGACTATACCAAGATAAGCCTCCGAGGAAACGGAGCTTCCCAAACGCTGAACTGACCAAGAGCGAGGATCAACGATCGTGTACCTTTACTCGCGGCATGAACGCAGCCCCAAGGAGGTCGATAACAGTACCAAGTATGTGAAACATGAAGATCGTAAATGAAATCATAGTAGTCTATAGAAAGCGTAAGACATGTATGATAACCAAACTACGATTAATAAATAGCGATCATGTCTAGTCGTGACTCACGCCTCCAAGTCATCACTCCAATATAACAACGGGTCTCACGCCCACAACATCAATCATGCGTGGAATACCTTCCTCACCGGCGATCAATGATAGAAAAGCACCAAGGAATACACATGAACAGCAGTCCAACTGTGTCCAAATAAAACGATGCGGGGTAAATGCGAAGGCATAGCCGACTACTAACACCAGCGGTACTAACAAGGTCATAAATCAGATCATGATATCTCTGTCTGCACCGTCACATGATCAAAGTTGGTCGCCGCCCGCAATATCAAATGTGCGCGTCTAGCCTCGAACTCCCCGCTCCGCATAGGCCAATCTCATAGGCCCGCATGAGGTATAACCCGCATCGAGGGTAGCTACTCCCGGCATCGCCCGACTCGCGATCGCATCGCCACATGTATCGCATGACCATAAAGGCCGCACACTAACCGAACTCGTAGCTCGCGCAGGCCCCCGAGGACCCGCATGAGGTATTCTCGAATCATGGTCCTGCATCGCGAGTCTACCTCGCGACGGAGGCGCCAACCCCGGAAACACGGTGAGTGGTATAATACCAACATAACAGTTTATCGCTTAAACAACATAAGCACAATCAAGGAAAACCCTTTACACAAACATCACGTAATACTAACACACGTAGCATCCTAATATGATTACTTATCAAATCAACACGAAGGTATTACAAGGCTATCACAAACCAACACAATCCAGCTTATACACACAAGGTACATTCTATTATATGATTAACAAGATCGAGTATCTATTCCCAAAGTACTTCATACATTATCTTTTAAAAGATACGTTACGTTTACAAAAGTCACACAATACGTAGTATATGAAAACTAGAGTGATTATCTTTTCAAGTAAAGCAAAACACTTCTTTGTAAAATCAAGTAACAACATTATTTCTCAAACGCCCAAGTTTGCCTAATTTCAAATGTTCACGTTTTTACTTTAGAAAGGCTTCGTAGTTCATAGTTTTATTCATTTAAGAATATAATTCTCTTTTAAACTATCGAGAAACATAAGCCTTATATGTGAGTAGGATATTCTTGTTTATAACAATCTTATTACAAATGACCATGATCTAGGAAATATCATTTTGTCTCATCTTAGCTTCTATGCAGATGGAATTTTCTCTTGGTTTTAATAATACTTAATCTGCTAAAACATTTCCTTTATTAACGCCGCAGTTGGTTTGTCGATACACATTCGATTTCGAATCAAGAAACATTCTTAAGCCGTTATTACCTAACTTCCCATAAAGCTAGTATAACTCTTAAGTTTTCAAAACCAAGTATTACTTCTTCTTTCGAAATGATTCAAAAATCTTTGAAATACTTCAAGTTCTTTATTAACACATAACAAGCCAGTCATAGTTCAAATCAGTTACCTTTTAAAAACTACAAGTATTCTCTTACCAACATAAAGCTGTTATAACCAACTTCCCATAAAGCCGTTATAACACTTTATGTTTTAAACCAATCAAATACATTTAGCACGTATGCGTCACCGTACTACATAGTTCACACATATCATGCTAGAAGAGATAGGAAGAGGTTCACATACCTCGCGACGAGTATCGACTAATAGCAAACGCCCAAGTACCTCAAGCCGTCGGCTACTCCTTAAGCCAAGTAGATCGCGCCACACGCAGTACTCAACCTATAAGGCCACAAGGCGCTTATTAACATCTAGATCTTATCGTAGAACATTCTACAGAAAATTCGGCAGCACCTCCCCCCCCCGCAACAGCGTAAATCTCCTCCTCTATCGAGGCCGGCTACCAAGCCAACCAGGGGGGGGGTTTGCACGTCTAACCGGACGTGTACGATTCTACTACACAGCAAAGCTACACAAGTCTACTGTAATACAGTCCTATGTAATTACGATTCGATCTTCTTCGAAAGGTTTCTTATTATTCGTGCTTAAGTCAAAAGACATCACGATAACTACGTTCAGTTCTATATATAGTATACTTCAACTATATAATCATACAACATGTAATTTCCAATTACAATAGAGGGACAAGATATTTACCTCGATAAGCCCATAATTATCCGAGTTTAAATGTCGATCCTGAGCAAGATTTAGCTCTACTCAGGCGCTCCGGACCGCTCCAAACAACCCTTAGAAGTTCTAACCAACTTCTACTTATTACTCCAACTAACCATGGAGATTTTCCTTAGGGTTTCGGTTTTTGTGACTAAGGAAGTATAATAGTATTTCTGGCTTTTAGATAAGTATAACCTTAGAATACTACAAGGTATACTGGCTAAGGTAATTTGGGCATTATAACAATACTTTTGAGAGTATTTCTACCAAGAGGGGTATTATACGAAAACAACTAGGCTAGGGGTACCCACGGCTAGCACCCCAGGAGGGGAAAGGGCTCTCGGCCATGGGAGGAGGCTCTTGGCCGAACTCTACACTAAGGAGGGAGGAGGATTTAACACTTAGAATTATTTGGAATGGATGAAGAAGTCATCCAGGGGGTATTTATAGGTCTAGCAAAGGCCAACCAATGGCAAGATCTTGCCAAGTGCAAGGCAAGTGTAGGGCCAAGATCTTGCCAAGTGCACCTTATCCATCTACCACAAAATATCCTACCAACTCCAAGACAAAAAAACCAACCCATTCGTCCACTCCACCGCCCAAGACGTCTTCCAATGAGAGGGTGCCAAGTGGCGCCCTCTTGTTGGTCCAAAATGTTTCGTCTCTCGGAAAAATCCGCAAAAATTAAAAATGACATAGCCGGAAATTCCCCTACGAAAGCTGTGAAAACGTTTCTTCGAAAAACGACTCTAACCGGGTGTTGTGAACAAAGTTAATTCGGCCAAGCCTAATTCTCAAGTTCAAATCTTCTACGTACGTCCTTACGTACATACTCTGGAAATACGGGGTATAACAGAAAGGTACACGTTTTTGGAGCTTATAAAAGGCCTTTTGGGAAGATTTTTTAAGGGGGAATCAACCTTTCTTCACAACACAACATAGTTTTTGGAGGCTACAAGATTGGAGACTTGTTCCAAAGTATTTTCTTGTCTTTGCTTTATTTTAATTTAGTTCATGTTGGATATTAATTTGGTTCTTAGCATGTCTATGGCTAGGAGCTAAACTTTTTATTAGGGTTTTCCTTTCGAATCGCTTGAAACTCGTCTTTATGAATTAATGCAGTATTTTGGTTTCTTCTTATATAGTTAGGATTTATTCAATATTTGATTTAATTGTTTGATAATTAATTGATCACTAGTTATCATCACATATATGATTTCGAATTAAGAACTGAGAGGGGAGATTTGGATATGCTGTAGTTAAATAAACATAAGTTAAACTCGTGGACGAAAGTACCCTGATACTTGTGTAGCTTCATAGGTTATTGTTCTTAATCCTCCTATGTGGTAAAATCTATCATAGAAATATAGAAGATTTTTGCATTGGGGTTGAACGTTTATATATCCTAACCGGAATATAAAACAGTCTAGCTAACCTGCTATATTAAAATAGAAGAAGAACCTTTATTGCTGCATTAAGGATTAAAGCGAGTGGATAGTCGAGGAGATTGAAAACCCTATTTCCACCATAACTAATTCAAATAATATATTTTAGTTAATTTCTGCAATTACTTCAGTAGTTTATAGATAAAACCAAAACAAAATATCTATAGTCAAATAGATAACTTAGGATAGATGTTTGGTAATTGAAAACTAGTCCCTGAGGACGATATTCGGTCTTACCAAGACTAAATTACTTGAGCGATACGTACACCTGCGTAAAGCATAAGGAAAATCGCTAACAGGAAGCTAATTATACAAAAGGCCATGTTAAATTAGCATATAATAAATGTGTATAATTAGGAGAATGAATTTTGATTGCATTTTGCCTGTTCTATCTATATCTTCAGAGCTTCAGAATGTCGAGTTTTTCGTCGAAAATGCTAAGGGAGTCCAACAGATTAACTTGACCCAATTTCATAGACTGACTCAGGAATGTGAGAATTGTTCTGAGATAAGAAAATATTAAATATACTTTGGACCGGGTATTCCTTACAGCTCCTGCAGAAACATTTTGAGGATGCCACTTCAGCTCAATGTCTAATGTTGTCTTCTATGTCACCACCATTGCAAAGACAGCATGAGCACATGGGGCCCAACGAAATGTTAGAACATTTGAGGAGTCTCTATGACTCGCAGTCACAGACAATAGAGTATGAACTGCTCATAGAACTTTTCAAATGTAAGCTAAATGAAGGCGGCGAGGTATCTCCACATGTGTTAAAAATGATTGAGTTGATAGAGAGGCTGTCCTCCATCGACATAAAGTTTCATGACAGAGTTTTCACCACCCTTATCCTACATTCACTTCCAAGGTCATTTGAGAGTTTCATTGTCGGAGTTACATAATATGCTGAAAACCTTCGAATCTTCGACTTCCAGAAGCAAACCGGTACTTTTGGTTGACTCCACTAGTCATCCCAAACTGAAAGGTAAGGGACAACAGAAGAGGAAGGACAAAGTTGTGGCCACGACCTCAACAATGAAGCCCAGGGGAGGGGCGAAGAAGAAGAAATTGTCGACACAAGATGTGTGCATGAACTGCAACAAGAAAGGGCATTGGAGGAAAGATTGTACTGCTCCGGGTGGAGGAATGGCACCAGGTGCCTCTACCTTTACTGGATAAGGTATGTTTGTAATTGAAATTAATCTATCTATAAATGATTCGCATTTCTGGGTACTTGATACCGCTTGTGGCTCACACATTTGTACAAATATGCAGGGGCTAACAAATAGCAGGAATCGGGCCTCGAGAGGTGGACATGCGTATCGGAAACGGAGCACGGGTTGATGTTGAGCGCATGGGAGATTATAGATTAGATTTACCTTCCGGCAAAATTTTAATGTTAAACAATTGTTATTATGTTTCCTCTTTGACAAGGAACATTATTTCCATTCCTGTACTTGATACTGAGGGCTTTTCCTCAAACATTTCAAATAGAAATATGATTTTGGTTATGATGATGTTGTGTATGGAATTGCGCCTCTTGTGAATGAATTGTATACATTAAACTGTCGCAGGGATATTTTCAATGTACAAAATAAAAGAGCTAAGTTAAATGAAAGAAATTCTACCTACTTGTGGCATTGCAGACTTGGTCATATCATTCAAACGAGGATAGAACGATTGAGGAAATTAAATTACTTTGAACCATTTGACTTACAATCTTATGGTAACTGTGAATCCTATTTGAAAGGTAAGATGATCATTAAACCTCTTTCTGGAAAGGGGATCCGTGCTAAAGAGGTGCTTGATTTGGTGCATACTGACGTATGCGGACTATTTTCGACTCAAGCTAGAGAAGGTTTCTCATACTTCATTACTTTCACAGACGACTTGACAAGGTATGGATATGTGTATCTTATGAGACAAAAATCTGAGGCCTTTGAAAAGTTTAAGAAGTTTAAGTGTGAAGTGGAGAAACAACTCTCAAAGAGTATCAAGACTCTCCGATCTGATCGATGGGGTGAATACTTGAGTAAAGAATTTTTTGACTACTTAAAGCTTCATGGAGTCCATTCTGAATGGACACCTCCTGGAACACCACAAATGAATGGTGTTGCCGAGAGGAGAAATCGAACCTTGCTTGACATGGTTCGATCCATGATGAGCTTTTCAGCTCTTCCAACATACCTTTGGGGATACGCTATTTTAACCTCGATATATGTTCTGAATAGAGTTCCTTCTAAATCAGTTGAAAAGACGCCATATGAGGTATGGTGTGGCAAGAAGCCATCACTTAGACACATGAGGACCTGGGGGTGTCCTGCATATGTCAAGAAGTTGATCACTGATAAGTTGGAATCTAAAAGTAAGAAATGTTAGTTTGTTGGGTATGAAAAGGAAACTAAGGGATACTATTTCTATCTTATTGAAGAACATAAGATTTTTGTTTCCAGGAATGCACCTTTTCTTGAAGATGAATATGTCTACAAGGAAAAGAGTTGCACATATATAGAACTTGAAGAAATTCAAGAACAAGGTAACATAGGGGTTGAATCCTTGCCCGATGATGAAGGCAAAAATTCAGTAGGAGCTTTTGGCGAAGATTGGGTACTCAGAGTACGCCCTTCGGCCAGTGGGAGTGCTACGAGGAGTAATGCAAAAATGCAGAATCTTTCGGCACAGACCTTGGGAGCAAGTGCACTGGTTGCATTTCCTCCCATTCAGGAAAGACGTGAAAATGATATTCCTGAAAGCTCTAATATTGGTGGATCAACCAACGCACAAGAACCTTCTCACAACCAGAACATACATGTAACTGAACTGCAAGACACTCAACTCTGTAGGTCTACTAGAACTCATCATCCTCCGGTAAGACTAAATCTACTTGTGGAAACACAAAATGGGATAAATATTCTCGATGATGATGAGCCTAGAACCTACAATGAAGCAATGCTAGACATTGATTCACAGAGATGGCTAGAAGCCATGAAATCCGAAATATAATTTATATATATCAATCAAGTGTGGAACTTGGTTGATTTTCCAAATGGGGTTAAACCCATAGGATGCAAATAGGCTTCAAGAAGAAGATTGATGCATTTGGCAAGATTCAGACTTATAAAGCTAGACTAGTGGCTAAAGGTTTCACTCAGCGTCCTGGTGTGGATTATGATGAAACCTTTTCACCAGTGGCTAAGATAAAGTCTATTTGGATTTTGCTTGCGATAGCTGCACATTATGATTATGACATTTGGCAGATAGACGTCAAAACTACATTCCTCAATGGTGATATAATCGAGGAAGTGTATATGAAACAATCCAAAGGTTTTTCATGTGAGTCCAGACCAAATGTTGTGTGCAGGCTAAAGAAGTCCATTTATGGGCTCAAGCAAGCCTCTAGGAGTTAAAACATTTGCTTTGGCAAGGCTATCAAATCTTTTGATTTTGTTAGAATCAAAGAGGATCCTTGTTTTATATTGAACGCAAGGATGAATGTATTGTCTTCATTATTATATATGTTGATGACATATTGATAATGTGAAACAATAAGGCCATCATGCAGTCAGTTAAGGAAAGACCTTATGATGAAGGATTTAGGTGAAGCCTGTTACATTCTGGGAACTAAGATCTATATAGATAGACGTAATAGATTGTTAGGGCTGTCACAGTCAATCTACATAGACAAAGTGCTTAGACATTTTTCAATGGAGAATTCCAAGAAAGGCGGTCTTCCAATGGGTCAAGGTATCAAGTTATCTAAGAAGGGTTGCCCTTCTAGTGATGTAGAACTTGAGCGCATGAAGAAGATCCCATATGCTTCGGCTATAGGATCATGCCATGATCTGTACTAGGCCGGATGTGGCCTTTGCACTTAGTATGACTTGCAAGTTCCAGCAGAATCCTGGTGAGGAACACTGGAAGGCAGTCAAGAGTATTCTCAAGTACCTCAGACGTACTAAAGATTACTTCTTAGTCTATGGTGGAAATAATGAGCTGGTTTCCACTGGGTATATCGATGCTAGTTTCCAGACATATGTTGATGATTTCAAATCTCAGTCTGGTTACACTTTTGTTTCCAACGGAGGAGCAGTGAGCTGGAAGAGTTCCAAAGCACGCATCATCACGACTCGACTCATCAAGCAAAGTACATTCTTTGGATCGGAAGTCTAAGGAAGTTCGCCGCGATTTACGAGTTTCTGAAGGAACTAGGGGTTGTTCCGAGTGCTAGTTGTCCAATAACTATTTATTGTGACAACACTGGTGCGATTACACAAGCAAATGAACCAAGATCAATAAACAAAAACAAGCATGTATCGATGAAGTACCACATTCTCCGAGAGATGGTGGAAGCTGAAGATATTAAGATAAATTATGTTCTCACAGACAATAATCTAGCAGACTCATTTACTAAACCATTAAGCTTGGTAAAACATAATGGTCATTTTGAGAACATGGGTATTAGATATGTTGGTGATTGACTCTAGGCCAAGTGGGAGATTGAAAGTATATGTATGTCCTAGAGACAATCTGTATTAGGACAAAATGTACTTTATACACATTCATATTTATATTAATGATGATTAATATTATGACATTTTCATTTTGTTGAATTATTAGTTGATTGTTTATAATATTCTATAAATACATCCTAGAGTTTACGAGTTTATTAATGATGTGAGAATCAATATTATAATGTAACTCTTAAATTGCCTCAACTAATGATCATCGAAATTGGGATATCGATGATATGTGATACGTCAATATGTGGTCTGCATCATATCCTTAGGAGATGTAGTATGTCTCACTTGCTACGACTTATGGAAACTCATGATGGACGCATGGATACTTGTTGAAGTATTGGTATACCATATTGATGCACTGTTTGTTATATATCTAAAGTGTCATCGGTGTGTGGGAGATAGTAGTCCTTAGACTTGAGGTCGATACACACCTTATTCACGGAGTAATGTACTTTGATCCTGTCCTAAGCTCAAATGTCTTATAGGTTGAGACACGACTTATTTTGGGTACGTTACTGTCACGCCCCGAGCCCCGGGCTCGCGACTGGTGCCCTACCTGGACACCCTTCTACCCATACAACATAAGTAACTCGGGGAAGATAAATAACACTTTTTTTTTCTTTTAACAACAAAGGCAATGTCGTCAAGGCTGCCATAATATATATCACACCTGAATGGTTCTACACTGTAAAATAATGTAAATACACCTCTAGCCAGTCCAGCCCACATATGAATACAGACCTCTAAGAGTTTGATGACAACTATGATGGGACAAGGCCCCGTCGTACCTCTGAATATACCTAGCCATAATGACAAGCTTCAGAACATTGGAGCTATCCCAAAATGCTGAATAAGGATCCTAAGCCCGCGGATCCACATCTGAGTACCTAGACCTGCGGACATGAACGCATCCCCCCAAAGGGGGTCAGTACAACAGGTACTAAGTATGGAACGGAAATAAAGTACAGCAAATAAGATCATAACTGTACAAAGGAATGACAGGGGCAAGTATGAAAATCAAATACCAGATCCTACCGTGTCATATAAAATCAGAGCCAACTGTACCTTGTATCACTGTACTACTGTAACACTGTACTTTTTCAAAGTAGGGAAGCCATGTCAAAATCATGAACGTCATGCCATATAAACAAATCACATGGAGTTGAACCCACATCCTAGAAATCTTGTGTAATTTAACTCATCTTTTGACTCCCAAAGGAAATGAAACCATGGTACCAACATCTCATGTACCTACCATTAAAATCTTTCATTTAGCTATGCCAAGGTACCAAATCATCATGTACCAAACACATATAAAATCTTTCATCTAGCTATGCCAAGGTACCAAAACATCATGTACCAAACACATATAAAATCTTCCATTTAACTATGCCAAGGTACCACATATCATGTACCAAACACATATAAAATCTTCCATTTAACTATGCCAAGGTACCACATATCATGTACCAAACACATATAAAATCTTTTATTTAACTATGCCAAGGTACCACATATCATGTACCAAAACACATATAAAATATTCTATTTAACTATGTCAAGGTACCACATATCATGTACCAAGCACATAAAATCTTCCATTTAATTATGCCAAGGTACCACATATCATGTACCAAACACATATAAAATTTTCAATTTAAACAAGCTTAGGTACCAACATATCATGTACCATACACACGTAATGAACCTTCGTTTTAAACAATCCTAGGTATCAACAAGTCATGTACCATACACACACAAGGAACTTCATTTTGGACAAACCTAGGTACCAACATCTCGTGTACCATACACACACAATGAACTTCATTTTAGACAAACCTAGGTACCAACATCTCGTGTACCCTACACACACAATGAACTTCATTTTAGAAACCCCAAAATACTATCAGGGGAATATATCTAACAATCTTTCATTTTAGATCCTCATTTGGCAAATCAAGATACTTATCAACTCAAGTATCACTTTAAATCAAGTTACTTACTCTTTTCAAATCAGGTAACTTATACTTTACAAATCAAGACAAGTGTACTCTTCAAATCAAGTTACTTCTTCTTTCCCAAAATCAAGTCATTTATACTTCATGTAAATCAAGTCTCTTATACTTCATTTAATCAAATCTCATATACTTTCAAGTAAGGTCTCATATACCTTCAAGTAAAGTCTCACATACTTTCAACTAAGTCTCATAACTTTCAAATAAATCTAGTCTCATGACTTTCAAATAAATCAAGTCTCATTAGTGTTGTAACTTAGCAAGATCAACTCGACTCCAATGCTTACTAAATACTCTTACCAACATCTCCCATAAGACTTGGTAAGGACTTAGGAATAATTTAGACATGCCTTAAGCATAGAATCAATAACATGAATACTCTAATAACGAGGCAAGTATACTTCAAGAAACAAGTCATGTATACTCCAATAATCAATCATTCCGATAGAAGGAAGAAGTTCACATACCTCGTGACGACTAACCAACACGACAAGTAGCAATACACTCCAATGTACTTCAACCTTATCGTCTATTCCATATTCCCAGTAGAATATGTTACACGTAGTACTTCAACCTATAATGACGATAGAACTTCTATCAATATCATACTTACTAGTATAAGACTTATACCAAATAATTTCCCTCTTATTCTATGGAAATTTGGGCAGCACTTCCTTTGTTTCTACGTACTTTTCTACCTTTTCCAAGGCCCGAATTCATCAACCAACAAGCCACATTTAAGGCACAACCAACAGTTAACCAAAGGGGATTACACGCCTAACTTGACGTGTAAAATTCTGCCCCACAATCACATTAAAACAGTCCACAATACAGTCCATAATAAACCAATATTAAGGGTACAATGTGAAGCCTTTAACACCCTTTTTATACCCTTATTATTTAGGACTTTCATTAGCCATTTTACCACATTAAACATGCAATATGGTGGCTGATTTTCCAGAAGCCTAACACCACAAAACAGTCCCTTAAAACTGCATAACGATACCCCACAATTTTAGGCAAAACTCGGCCAACAACTACAATTCGATTACCCTTTCCTCAACCCTTTTTAATCCAAATTCGAATTCCAATACTTCCATATAAGTTATAACTAAGGCGCGATGGGCGGCCACCACCGGCCTGGACTAGCGGATCGGGGCGAGGTCGGGGTGGAGGAGGCGGGCGAGCGGGCCGGACTAGCGGGACGATCAGTGTCCGTCCTGGTCCCTTCCAAGTTGGGTCGGGACGGGTCAAAGGTTTTTTTTTTTTTTTATAATTTTTTCACTAAATTAAAAATACTAAATTACTACCAAAGTAACATTAGCATATACATATAGTCATATAGTGATAGTCATAGACTCATATTATACTATTATAATATTATAGTATTATATATTTACTCATATATATAATATATTTATAAAGTATAAACTAAATAATTAAACAAAGACAAGAAGAGTGTAAAAAAAAACATCCCAAGGCTGTTTTTGTGCCTCTTATATTATTAATTATTTCATTGAAATATACAAAATTCAGAATTACAACATTGTAGTGTACTGTTGTTGAAAAAAATTGCAAAAGACATAGAAAAATTAAAAAATTGCAATGAAATAAAATACCAATTTGAAAATATGTTTTCTAGTTTCTTTATAATTTCGTGTGGTTCTTCGGTTGGAATTGGTATATCTTGGTCAAATTGTTCCACGTCGCTACTCATGCCTTCAGATAAAATGTCGTTGTAGTTGTCGTCTTCTTCTTCGTTAATCTCTGGTTGACCGCACCTCCTTCGCTCCGCTCGTATCCAATCTATGAATAGTACCACCATCTCCCAGCTGTCTCCGTCTAATGAGTGTCTGTGCTCTCCTATTTGAAATCACTGCAAAAAGCGCTTCAAGCGATTGATGACGCTTGAATGTTCAAAATATCTCGGGCCATCATTGAAAGTGTCGGAAATGTCTTCTCATTCCGCATCCAATATTTCAGCAAGTCTTCCTTTCCTTCTTCATTGATAACTGCTTGGTAAGGTAAATTACCCTGCAAAACAAAAACATCGAACTCGCTAATTTGGTTAGTACTGCTACCACCGCACATTATATTTCTGAGGCTTTCAATAGAATCAATACTAGCCCGTAAAGCGATGTCTTTTTAGCCGTGTTGAAGAAGAAGATGGTACGAAAGTCGGTTGGTTACTAACACTTTCTTGCTGGTAATGCCGATATACTTTTTTGCATTCATCTTCTACGATATTCAACACTTCTTCTAGCATTTGTTCAATAGGTGACTCAACATTTAAATTTTTGGGAGTTGGAGGTGGTAGTACGTCCATACAGGTATAAATATTTTCAATAAGACTTTTACAACCCTCTACTTTAATAGTCGGGTTTAATACAACACCAATAATATAAATAGGGGAAATAGAAATAAAATATTTCTTTAATTTCATAAACAATTTTTTAATAGCTGCCTTATAAGCAGGTTTTCCATATATTCTTTAAGAAGTAAAAATATTATAGCTATATAAAACAACATAGTTGAAATAGTAGGATAATATAAAGTAGAAAATTCTTTTGTTGCTCGTTGAAAATTCTCTAGAAATACAATAAGTTCTCTAATTTTGTCCCAATCATTATCCACAATCATATCATTTGGATTTTGATTATGGGCGTTAAAAAATAAAGTGATAGGTTTTCTATAGTCATAAGCAACAACTAGTTGGTCATATAAAGAATTCCACCTAGTTGGTACTTCTTCGGAAATTTTTCTGTAAGATAGTCCACAATCGTGACAAGTTTTTTTATATTCTTTTCTCTGTTGAATTCTATTATTTTTAAAAATAAAGTGTATAACAAATTGTATTTTTTCAAGAATATCTTGAAAAAGTGAAAGACCATCCTTTACAACTAAGTTATAAATATGGCACGCACATTTGATATGAAAATGTTTTGGAAAAGACGGAGTTAAAACATCTTTTAAAATACAAATAGCATTGTTAGAATATGCATTATCTAATGTAATACTCATAACTTTATCAGTTATTCCGTAATAATCGCAGACTGAATAAATATTTTCTAAAATAAACTCACCAAATGCCTACTATCTATATATCTATATGCTAAAATACGTTTTGCATAGACCATTTATAATCTATCCAATGACAAAGTTACCGTTAAATAATCCTGGTCGTTAGTACTACGACCTATATCATAAGTTAGAGCGACTTTGCAATTTAAATGATATAATGAATAACGCTAATATTGTTGATATTCGTGTGCAAATTTAAACACGTCTCTCTTAACCGCTGATCTATGAAAACATTTATAAGCGATTATACATATCTCTAATATAATGAATAAAACCAGCGATTCAGAAATGAAAAAGCCAAACCCTCCACAACAACTAATTTTGCTAGTGCTTCCTATCTTTATGTTTATCGATTTAGGGCCTACAACTCCCCGTCATAGGGTTAATTTGACCACATGCTTTGTCCGGGATGGTATGTGAACCTTGTCCCGATTGAGAGGACGCGTCACCATCTTTTTCAATAATGTATTGGGCATGCAAGGCTTTGTGTTTTTGCAATAGGTGTCTTGCTAAACCCCCCGTCCCACCATGACCTTGTCCAATTTTAAATGAATAAACATTTTTACAAGTTTTACATATAGCTACTTGATTCGGTACTGTTATACCCCGTATTTCCAGAGTATGTACGTAAGGACGTACGTAGAAAATTTGAACTTGAGAATTAGGCTTGGCCGAATTAACTTTGTTCACAACACGGTTAGAGTCGTTTTTCGACTAAACGCTTTCACACTTTCGTATGGGAATTTCCGCTATGTCATTTTTAATTTTTGCGGATTTTTCCGAGAGACGAAACATTTTGGACCAACAAGAGGCGACACTTGTCACCCTCTCATTGGAACACCTCAGGCGGAAATTGTGGTGGCCGAAAGTGTGGCCTTTGTGGTCAAGGGTTGGTAGGATATTTTTGTGGTAGTTGGCTAGTGTGCACTTGGCAAGATCTTGGCCTACACTTGCTATGCATTTGGCAAGATCTTGGCCATTGGTTGGCCTTGACTTGTGCTATAAATACCCTCTCCTTTGATGAATTCTTCATCCTTTCCACAAATCTTCTAAGTGTTAAAATCCATCCCTCTCCCCTCTTGTTGACTCTCGTCCAAGAGCCCCTCTCCCCTTTGAAAGGCCCCTCGGCGAGAGCCCTCTCCTCCTAGTAGTGTGGCGTGGGTACCACTAGCCTAGTAGTTTTCGTATAAATACCCTCTTGTTAGAAATACTCTCAAAGTATTGTTATAATGCCCAAATTACCTTAGCCGTATACCTTGTAGTATTCTAAGGTTATACTTATCTGAAAAGCCGTAAATACTATTATACTACCCTTAGTCACAAAACCGAAACCCTAAGGAAAATCTCCATGGTTAGTTGAAGTAATAAGTAAAAGTTGGTTAGAACTTCTAAGGGTTGTTTGGAGCGGGTTGGAGCGCACGGAGTAGGAGCTAAACCTTGCTCAGGATCGACATTTAAACTCGGATAATTATGGGCTTATCGAGGTAAATATCTTGTCCCTTATTGTAATTGGAAATTACATGTTGTATGATTATATAGTTGAAGTATACTATATATAGAACTGAACGTAGTTATCGGCAATGTCTTTTGACTTAAAGCCTGAATAATAAGAAACCTTTTCGAAAGAAGAAAATCAGATTTACGTAAGACGTATTCTGAGACTTGTGTAGCTTTTACGAGTAGAATTGTACCCGTTCGGGTTAGATGTATAACCCCGTTGGCTTGGTGGCGGCCTCGATAAAGGAGGAGAGTTACGTTGCGGGGAGAGTCGAATTTTACGTAGAATGTTCTACGTAGGATCTAAATATTAATAAGCGCCTTGTGGCCTTATAGGTTGAGTACTACGCGTGGCGCGATCTACTTGGCTTAAGGAGTAGCCACGGTTGGAGGTACTTGGAGCGTTTGCTATTAGTCGATACTCGTCGCGAGGTATGTGAACCTCTTCCTATCTCTTCTAGCATGATATGTGTGAACTATGTAGTACGGTGACGTCATGTGCTAAATGTATTTGATTGGTTTAAAACATAAAGTGTTATAACGGCTTTATGGGAAGTTGGTTATAATGACTTTATGTTGGTAAGAAAATACTTGTGGTTTTAAAAGGTAATCGATTTGAACTATAATCGCTTGTTATGTGTTAATAAAGAACTTGAAGTTTTTCAAAAGATTTTTGAATCATTTGAAAGAAGAAGTAATACTTGGTTTTGAAAACTTAAGAGTTATACTTGTTTTATGGGAAGTTAGGTATAACGACTTAAGAATGTTTCTTGATTTCGAAATCGAATGTGTATCGACAAACCATCTGCGAGCGTTAATAAAAGGAAATGTTTTGACAGATTAAGTATTATTAAAACCGAGAGAAACTTCTATCTGCATAGAAGCTAAGATGAGACAAAATGATATTTCTAGATTATGGTCATTGTAATAAGATTGTTATAAACAAGAATATCCTACTCACATATAAGGCTTATGTTTCTCGGATAGTTTAAAAGAGAATTATATTCTTAAATGAATAAGACTATGAACTACTAAACCTTCCTAAAGTAAGAAACGTGAACATTTGAAATTAGGCAAACTTGGACGTTTGAGAAATAATGTTGTTACTTGATTTTACAAAGAGAAGTGTTTTGCTTTACTTCAAAAGATAATCGCTCTAGTTTTCATATACTACGTATTGTGTGACTTTTGTAAACGTAGTATCTTTTAAAAGATAATGTATGAAGTACTTTGAGAATAGATACTCGATCTTGTTAATCATACAATAGAATGTACCTTGTGTGTATAATGGATTGTGTTGGTTTGTGATAGCCTTGTAATACCTTCGTGTTGATTTGATAAGTAATCATATTAGGATGCTACGTGTGTTAGTATTCGTGATGTTTGTGTAAAGGATTTTCCTCGATTGTGCTTATGATGTTTAAACGATAAAGCTGTTATGTTGGTATTATACCACTCGCGTGTTTCCGGGTTAAGTTGCCCTCCGTCGGTAGACTCGGTGATGCAGGACCATGATTCGAGAATACCTCATGCGGGTCCCGGGGCCTATGCGAGCTCAGAGTTCGAGGTTAGTGTGCGGCCTTTATGGTCACGCGGTCTATGTGGCCGTGCGGTGCGAGTCGGGGCGATGCGGAGTAACTACCCTCGATGCGGGTTATACCTCACGCGGGCTATGAGATTGGCCTATGCGGAGTCGCGGGGAGTTCGAGGCTAGACGCGCACATTTGATATTGCGGGCGAGTGACGGCTTTGATCATGTGACGATCTGACAGATATCATGATTGATTTACGACCTTGTTAGTCGGTGTTAGTAGTCGGCTATGCCTTCGTCTTACCCGCATCGCTTTATTTAGGCACAGTGGGACCCGTTGTTCATGTGTTCCTTGGTGCTTTTCTATCATCGATCACGGTGAGGAAGGTATTCCACGCATGATTGATGTTGTGGCGTGAGACCCATATTTATGTATTTGAGTGATGACTTGAGGCGTGAGTCCCGACTTGATATGACCGCTTATTTATTGGAATCGTAGTTTGGTTATCATACATGTCTCCCGCTTTATATAGACTACTATGATTTCATTTCTGATATTTTGATTCGCATACTCTGCACTGTTGTATCGACCTCCTTCGGCCGCGTTCATGCCGCGAGTAAAGGTACACGATCGTTGATCCTCACTCTTAGGGTCACGATTCAGCGTTTGGGAAAGCTCCGTTCTCGGAGGCTTATCTTCGTATAGTCCCGTCGTTGTAGGTATTTACATTCGGGGTATGGCGGGCCCCGTCCATCATTGTTATCGTATCTTTTCTTAGAAGTGCAATCGCTGTGGCGTGGTTTGTAAAAAGGATTAAACTGCTCATTTGTAAGAGTTGTTATTTATATATCGAAAGGCAAGTTTTCTCAAATTACATTTTGTACTTCATTTGTTTCATGTATGTGTATTATGTTCCGATTACTGATGTTGTATCACTAGGGTGCCGGGGTAAGGCACGATCCACGCCCAGTTCGGTCGTGACAAAAGTGGTATCGAGCGCTTAATCCTCGGAAAGTGTCTCTGACCGTATCCGATGAAGTCTTGATTATCGGTGTGTTGTGCACACCAATAATGAGAGGCTATAGGGTATTTAGGATTGGTTTCTATTCTTCTCACTCGAGATCGTGCCTTAGAGTGTTGTTAGTTGGACCCTCGACGAAATTATTTCCTTATCGTTATGCCTCGCGTAGGCAACCCGCCCAGGGGAAAGCGGCGGAGCTGCGAGTAGAGTTCGGAGGGTGGCGAGGCACGTGCCAAATCATTACCTAGGATAGTGCTTCATTCAGGGAGTTCTGCGACGCCACTAGCCCCAGAGTTTTAGCACGGCGGCGATTCCTACTGCGGCCACGATGTTTGGACCTTTTCGCGGCCGGGAAGCGATGAGTATAGAGTATACCGATGTACGCGAGTCTTGATGACTATCTAAGAGAGGTTGTGCAAGAGTAATTCTTGAAGGCTTGAGCATGGCACGTATGCGGGCTTTGCGCGTGGCCGAGACGATGTAGAGATCGACGGGTTAACGAAGGGCGGTAGAAGAGGCGAGCGAAGCGTCCTTTGGTAACTTTGGCGAAGTCGCCTCACAGATTAGATTTGCACATCCACCAGTGCAGAGAGGTCCCCCACGGGGTTCAGGACGTTCGGGGTATGCAGGAGTTGGTCGAGCTCGAGCTTAGGTTCCGCTGCGTAGGTTCCGGCCACCGGATTCGATTTTCCCTCGGTGTTCACGTCATCCCGAGTGTCGTCTTTTAGTTGGTACTTGTTGCACTGCGGCCGTCGGCCATGTGTCGAGAGAGTGTCTTTGTAGGAGGACTTAGCCTTCGTGATCGGTGGGTAGTTCGTCATCTTCCCAGCTATCGCCTACAGGCGAGTTTGATTAGAACGACTAAGGGGAGTGAAGCAGTAGATATAGATATATCCTTAACCTCTAGAGATCTGTATATGTGATAAGGTGAGTATACCTTAAGTGCTATGTTCTGATAGCAGTGTGTTAGTTGTGATTAGAAATCATGATGGGTTAACCGAGTAAGATTTTGGGGATAGAGAAGGTGTGAGCCTTAGAGTTTTTTTACGTAGAGACCTTGCAGGTAAGGCCATCTCGAGCATAGGTGTAGGGTTATGTTTGACCTATCGGAAGTGCATAGTGCACGTGAGTTATTTTTGGGATAGGTCCCTAGTAGTGTGGAATGAAAGGGGGTAGTTGAGCTAAGAAGACCGCTTGGTTTTCGAAACGTGATTAAGTGAGATTGTTCCGATCGGGAGCTAGTATTGTGCGGCGTTGCGGGTCGGGTTGAGGCGCGTTGCGGTCAACCCGCGACATTTGTTGGTGGGGTCGGTTGTGGTGGTCGCGGGTGGTGGGTCACGAGGGTGTTGGGCCCAAGTTTAGTTAACCAAATGTCTGAGTTCGTGGATACGTTCGACCGGTGGTCCGTCGATGGGCAGCCATCGTGTTCTTCGTTCGACCGTTTCTAGGTTATGCGAGATGTTGCATCGAGAAGGTTGTAGGGCTGCACGAGGTGCCTACCTACACCTTAAGATGCAGATGGAGCCTGTGTTACTACGCTTCTTTTTCGGAGGTTTTGCCGGGCAAGGTTAGGAACTCGTGAGTCTCGAATCGCATTCTCCGCCGCGGTGGTTGGATTTGCGGTAGTTGTGGAGATTGTTGTCTCTGTGGAGGAGTATTTAAGCTACCATTTCGGTGTTCGTGTCGCCTTATAAAGCCTTGTAGGCGGATGTGTAAGTCGCCGCCGATTGGTTCGATGTTGGCAAGATTCAAATAGTCGGTTGTGCTTGTTCCAGAGATGTGGATGAGTAAAGCTTGTCTAGAAGAGGTTGCGGCTCGGAGAAATCGTGCGGATAATCGGCGACGCTTAGAGTTCGTGTTGACGGTCGGTCTTCAAGATACCACCCGGTTTGGGTGTGACGAGTTTTGGAAAGCAGAGGAACTTAGCCCGAGTTACTTTGGACCTTACAGATCAGTGCGAGTAGGCGGGTTGCCTATATGTTAGCTTTTGCCGTCCGACTTAGGAGGCGATACGTCCGGTCTTCGTATTGTTATGTTCGAAGGTATCGGATCCATCCGTCAGTGTTCCCGATTAATGATGACCACGTTAGAGATAGTAACCCCAGTCTGAACCGGCGATGTAAGTGTGGTAAGAGTTTGAGTGTACGACAACCTCAGGGATCGCATGTAGTCCGGTACCATTTGTTGGGTCGCCAGAGTGACACTAGAACCTCGCGGCAAAGTGACAAAAGTGGTATCGGGAAGAAGCGAGCATGTATGGCGAGCATAGATGTGATCATTTCTTTTGTAAGGAGAAGGTGCGAAGGAAGTATATTTTAGACACAGGAGAGGGTGGTTGTGGTAATGTTAGAGTGTTTCCTCGTGGACTTGGATGTAAGTATTTTTGCGATTGTTTCGTGGCCATTGTAGCGTGATTGTGTCGTAAGTATGGTAGTGAAGACTATCTTTGGCGCGCTTGTTTTGAGACTTAGAAAGAACATTCGACGAATGTTTCTAAGGAGAGGAGAATGTTATACCGTATTTCCGGAGTATGTGCGTGGGGCGTGCGTAGAAAATTTGAACTTGAGAATTAGGCTTGGCGAATTAACTTTGTTCACAACACGGTTAGAGTCGTTTTTAAACGTTTTCCACTTTCGTATGGGAATTTCCGCTATGTCATTTTTAATTTTGCGGATTTTTCCGAGAGACGAAACATTTTGGATCAACAAGAGGCGACACTTGTCACCTCTCATTGGAACACCTTGGCGGAAATTGTGGTGGCCGAAGTGTGGCCTTTGTGGTCGGGGGTTGGTAGGATATTTTTGTGGTAGTTGGCTAGTGTGCACTTGGCAAGATCTTGGCCCTACACTTGCTATGCACTTGGCAAGATCTTGGCCATTGGTTGGCCTTGACTTGTGCTATAAATACCCTCTCCCTTTGATGAATTCTTCATCCTTTCCACAAATCTTCTAAGTGTTAAAATCCCTCCTCTCCCTCTTGTTGACTCTCGCCCAAGAGCCCTCTCCCCTTTGAAAGGCCCCTGTCAGAGCCTCTCCCTCCTAGTAGTGTGGCCGTGGGGTACCACTAGCCTAGTAGTTTTCGTATAAATACCCCTCTTGTTAGAAATACTCTCAAAGTATTGTTATAATGCCCAAATTACCTTAGCCGTATACCTTGTAGTATTCTAAGGTTATACTTATCTGAAAGCCCGTAAATACTATTATACTACCCTTAGTCACAAAACCGAAACCCTAAGGAAAATCTCCATGGTTAGTTGAAGTAATAAGTAGAAGTTGGTTAGAACTTCTAAGGGTTGTTTGGAGCTGGTTGGAGCGCGGAGTAGGAGCTAAACCTCGCTCGGGATCGACATTTAAACTCGGATAATTATGGGCTTATCGAGGTAAATATCTTGTCCTCTATTGTAATTGGAAATTACATGTTGTATGATTATATAGTTGAAGTATACTATATATAGAATCAACGTAGTTATCGGCAATGTCTTTTGACTTAAGCTGAATAATAAGAAACCTTTTCGAAAGAAGAATCGAATCAGATTTACGTAAGACGTATTACAAGACTTGTGTAGCTTTTACGTAGGTAGAATTGTACGTTCGGGTTAGATGTATAACCCCTGGTTGGCTTGGTGGCGGCCTCGATAAAGGAGGAGATTTACTGTGGGAGGTCTTTGAATTTTCGTAGAATGTTCTACGTAGGGATCTAAATATTAATAAGCGCCTTGTGGCCTTATAGGTTGAGTACTACGCGTGGCGCGATCTACTTGGCAAGGAGTAGCCGACGGTTGGAGGTACTTGAGCGTTTTGCTATTAGTCGATACTCGTCGCGAGGTATGTGAACCTCTTCCTATCTCTTCTAGCATGATATGTGTGAACTATGTAGTACGGTGAGCGTCGTATGCTAAATGTATTTGATTGGTTTAAAACATAAAGTGTTATAACGGCTTTATGGGAAGTTGGTTATAATGACTTTATGTTGGTAAGAAAATACTTGTGGTTTTAAAAGGTAACCGATTTGAACTATAATCGGCTTGTTATGTGTTAATAAAGAACTTGAAGTTTTTCAAAAGATTTTTGAATCATTTCGAAGAAGTAATACTTGGTTTTGAAAACTTAAGAGTTATACTTGTTTTATGGGAAGTTAGGTATAACGACTTAAGAATGTTTCTTGATTTGAAATCGAATGTGTATCGACAAACCAACTGCGGCGTTAATAAAAGGAAATGTTTTGTGATTAAGTATTATTAAAACCGGTAGAAACTTCTATCTGCATAGAAGCTAAGATGAGACAAAATGATATTTCCTAGATCATGGTCACTGTAATAAGATTGTTATAAACAAGAATATCCTACTCACATATAAGGCTTATGTTTCTCGGATAGTTTAAAAGAGAATTATATTCTTAAATGAATAAGACTATGAACTACTAAACCTTCCTAAAGTAAGAAACGTGAACATTTGAAATTAGGCAAACTTGGACGCTTGAGAAATAATGTTGTTACTTGATTTTACAAAGAGAAGTGTTTTGCTTTACTTCAAAAGATAATCGCTCTAGTTTTCATATACTACGTATTGTGTGACTTTTGTAAACGTAACGTATCTTTTAAAAGATAATGTATGAAGTACTTTGAGAATAGATACTCGATCTTGTTAATCATACAATAGAATGTACCTTGTGTGTATAATCGATTGTGTTGGTTTTGTGATAGCCTTGTAATACCTTCGTGTTGATTTGATAAGTAATCATATTAGGATGCTACGGTGTTAGTATTCGTGATGTTTGTGTAAAGGGATTTTCCTCGATTGTGCTTATGATGTTTAAACAATAAACCGTTATGTTGGTATTATACCACTCACCGTGTTTCCGGGTTAAGCGCCCTCCGTCGCGGGGTAGACTCGGCGATGCAGGACCATGATTCGAGAATACCTCATGCGGTCCTGGGGCCTATGCGGAGCTACGAGAGTTCGTGTTAGTGTGCGGCCTTTATGGTCATGCGTGCATGTGGCCATGCGGTGCGAGTCCGTGATTTACGGGAGTAACTACCTCGATGCGGGGTTATACCTCATGCGGGCCTATGAGATTGGCCTACGCGGAGTCGCGGAGTTCGTGGCTAGACGCAGCACATTTGATATTGCGGGCGAGTGACCGGCTTTGATCATGTGGCCTGCAGACAGATATCATGATTCGATTTACGACCTTGTTAGTACCGTAGGTGTTAGTAGTCGGCTATGCCTTCGTGCTTACCCTGCTTCGCTTTATTTGGGCACAGTGGGACCGTTGTTCATGTGTGTTCCTTGGTGCTTTTCTATCATCGATCGGTGAGGAAGGTATTCCACGCATGATTGATGTTGTGGCGTGAGACCCATATTTATGTATTTGAGTGATGACTGAGGCGTGAGTCCACGACTTGATATGATCGCTATTTATTGTGGCTGTAGTTTGGTTATCATACATGTCTCCGCTTTATATAGACTACTATGATTTCATTTACGATATTTTCGATTCGCATACTGCTTGTTATCGACCTCCGGGGCCGCGCTCATGCCGCAGTAAAGGTACACGATCGTTGATCCTCACTCTTAGGGTCACGATTGTTTGGGAAAGCTCGTTCTCCGGAGGCTTATCTTCGCATAGTCCCCGTCGTTGTAGGTATTTACATTCGTGGTATGGCGGCGCCATTGTTGTCGATCTTTTCTTAGAGGTGCAGAAAATCGTTGTGGCGTGGTTTGTAAAAAGGATTAAACTGCTCATTTGTAAGAGTTGTTATTTATATATGCCGAAGGCAAGTTTTCCTCAAATTACTGTTTGTACTTCATTTGTTTCATGTATGTGTATTATGTTCCTGACACTGATGTTGTATCACTAGGGTGCCGGTAAGGCACCGCCACGCCCAGTTCGGTCGTGATGCGTCCCTGTCAAAATATTTCCATACAACCGATTTTAATGGTCGCGTTTTGCCGACCTCGTCTCATACTAGGGGATAGGAGGCATTTCACTAGTGGGTGTATCATCATCTTCATTAGTAGGTGTATCATCATCTGTAGTGTCATCTAAATTAAAATCTTCTTCAATTTGAGGATAAACATTTGTGTCAAGATCATATGGTATTTGAGAAAACATTCGGGATCTATAAAATCATCTTGTCTAGGAATAGTGGAATACTAGAAGAAGTACCACTTGCCCTTACATACTACTAGAAGAAGTACTTGCTTAAAAGACTTTTGTTCTTTTCATTTTAATTATGATAATAAATAGTTAAAGACTTAAAGATAATGAAATTAAATGTGCTAAATGAAATAAAAACAAAATAATAATTTAATGAGAGAACGAATGTACCAAAAGCGTAAACGCCGACGTGTAATCGAGAGGTTGAAAATTGAAACTTTGCTCGATAGATAATCCTCAAGCTAGTTGCCAACTTCACTCCCAATTCTCAAATTAATAAATAGATTGAATATGTAGTTGACAATGTTGTATAGAGATTGATTGATTGAGAGATTAGAGAGTAGAAAGATTTGTGAAAATAATAAGAAGAGGAAATGAGGTATTTATAGTTGGAAAATTGGGTTAAAGTGTAAATATAATAACTTAGGGGTTAAAAATAAATATAAAGGGGGTAGGGGGGGTAGGGGGGTTGGGGGAAGCAAAAAATGGCCGTTGTCTAACGGCCAAAATGTAAAATGGCCGTTAGACAACGACTATTTTTGGCGGGACTGGGGCGGGGTCGGGGCCTGGCAGGGTCGGGTCGGGCGGGACCATACCCTGTCCCGCCCCGGTTCGAGCCCTGGTCCCGTTTTTTTTTTTTATACGGGGTCGTGTCGGGGTCGGGGTCGGGTCGGCCCGGCCCACTGGACAGACCTAGTTATAACAACTTATTAACAACAATATTACTCCATTATAACATGCAATAGGTGACGTTAATAGCGACAATAACCAACGAAATCCGATAATCACCAAATCTGTCCATTCACTGTTTTAGCCCCAAAAATGGTTCAAACGCTTTTATTCTTCAATATTTTTAGCACAAGCTCATCTATACATTATAACAACATGTAATATCTAATTACATCAAGAGAAGGAAGAATTTCTACCTTTATTTGTGCCCAAAATGCCCCAAAATAGTCCACTCGTCTTTGGCCCATAGTTTTCGTTTCACTCCACTTCTTCAAGATCCAATCACATATATGTATCCCCTACAACCTTAAGAGAAACTTCCCTTCACATTCCATCACCAAAAAGTCGACGGAAAACCCTAAAATCTCTAACACTAGACACGACCCAAATGGGATTTGAGGTTAATGGTGGTTTATCATGGCTTAACACTTGGTTAGGGTTCTTAATCTTTTATTATGAACTAAGCTTGGAAGATTTAAGGATCTTGGTCTTCAATAATGGCCCTTGGCCGAAATCTTGAGAGAGAAGAGATAGAACTTGTGTAATGAAAATATTTTCTAAGTGTAGATAAGTCTTGCAAGCTCTCTTGATATATATAAATATCTACAAGTGTAGCAAGACAAGTGGAGTGGGACCCACTTTTCCACTTGTCTTCAAAATATCTAAAGTCCAAGTCCAAGTCAAAGTCAAGTGGAGGGGTGACGCGTGTCGTCCTCCGATTGGTCCAAAATATTATAAATTTTTTAAGGTCCCCGCGAAATTGTGAAATTCTCGGCGGACCCCATATTATCCATTCCAATACCTTATAATCCAATACCAAGTCCATAAATTCAATTAGAAGTATTAAACGTCAAGTTAATAATTTTTTCTGTCGTCACATTTTTCCGAAATTTTCCTTTAAGAAAATGTAATAATTTTTTCCTTCCAATATTCAAATCTTCTTTCTTTAATATCGTCCTCAAATCAATGTCATGGAATTACGGGGTGTAACAGTTACGAAGTGGATTAAAGGTGGTAGTTGAGCCAAGATTAGAATTCATTCCTTAGATATATATTCGAGAGAATACTCAGATACTCATAAGATGTTAGGTTGATTAAGTCGTTGGCCAACGCAATGTACATGTCTGTGATATGGTCCTGTTGTCAACTAATATAGATGAGGTATAATAATCAAGCCATTTGGATAGACACTTGACAATTCTAACCTTGATTGAGTGTGTCGTGAATGAAAGGATTTTGTCTTCCCACATATAGGTTCAGTTCACAAGTTTCGTGTAGTTAAACTTTACGTATTGAGTTCATCTTCCGGTGCAGTCTAGGAGTTACGTGAAGATCCTAATGTAATTAGTGTCGATATGTAAAGGCCTGAAGAGTAACACTAAGTCAAATGTTCTGTCGATTGAAGGATGTAATTAGAAAGAGATTATATACATGTTCGGTTGATAACCGGGACATTAGAAACGGGAATAAGGCAGAAAATAGGACAGGACCGCGGTGCCATTGACTCAGGGCCGCGGCATGATCAGTGTATTTTATATACACTTTTTGAGTCGTTTTTAGTGAGTCTTTTGTCCCTTTTTGTACAAATACGTGTCGTCTTAGGATAGATTTTCTTTCTTTTGAGTCAAATTGGTTAAAATGGCTCTTTGGTGGAAAAGGAGCGAAAAGAGGGCAAAGGTGGAGGTTCCAGAGCTTAAAATGCGAGAAAGTGGCGAACCAGCAGACAGATTGCAGCCACGCCTCCACCATCAGGCGAGCGCCCGGCGCCAATATCGAAGGCCTTGAAGTTCCAGCGCGCGGCACCTCCGTAGCGAGTTGCAGCCGCAGCCGCCATCATCGTGAGTTTCGAGTTCCGCGCCATGGCTGATATGGCGTGGCGCCGACGCGGGAAAAATCAGGTTTTTGACGAAATTATGGGCCAGGCCTGAAGGAAACCCTTAAGGGCGGTTTTGAAGATATAAAAAGAGAACCCTAGGCAGTTTTCAAGGGTTCTCTTTCTTGAACAAACACAACACATCTTGGAGTTCAAGATTGGAGACCATTCTATTGTAAGGGTTATGTCTAAGTTATCCTAAGTTCTTACCAAGTCTTATGGGGGATGTTGGTAAGAGTCGTTAGGAGGTATTTGGAGCCAAGTTGACTTGGCTAATTTACGGCACGAATGAGAATAAATATCGAACAAGCCATTGCAGCGTTAATAAAGGAAAATGTAATGACGATAAATTATATTAAAACAAGTAGAATTCTCCATCTGCATAGAAGCTAAGATAAGACAAAATTGTATTACATTTTCTAGATCATGGCTGTTTTAATAAGATCGTTATAAACAAGTATAATCTACTCACACACATAAGGCATATGTACTTCACTTAAAGAATTTACGTTATGAAGTTTTAAGACTATGAACCTTTGATTCCTAAAAGGTTTAGAGACTTTATTTTCAAGTAATGAAACTTGATTCTTAAAGGAATAAATGACATGATTTAAGGGAAGTAACTTGTTTTAAAAGGTGTGAGTTACTTGAGATTTAAAAGTTAAGAAAATTGATTTGAAAGTATATGATACTTGGTTTTAAAAGTATAAGTCTCTTGGTTGAAAAAGGAATGAAATTGTCTAAAACCATAAAGGGTTATAACGGCTTTATGGGAAGTTGGTTATAACGGCTTTATGAAAGTTTAAGAGAATGGTTTCCTCTAATAATGTAAGTAAGGATTAACTTGAAATAAGGAAGGGTATTTTGATTTAAAGGTATCACTTGCTTAAAGTTTTAAAATAAGGGTCACTCGATTTAGAAGCCGAGAAACGTATTTCTAAAAGTGTAGTGACTTATGTGAAATGTAAACAAGCCTTGATACTACGGGTGTTAGTATCTTGAGGTTTTATATGAAAAGGAACCCTTTGAAAAGAATGGAAGTACGTAGTACTTTGGGTTAAATTCCTGGATTTTTATGTGTGAAACGAAAGTGCCATGAGTTTATAAAAATGGAAGTCTAAAGGTTTAATGAACTTGCCTATGTTTGCTTGTGATAGCTTTGAGTGCAAGTATTATATGTTTACGTTGTCGTGACTCTCAGTTGGAGGGCCGGCTGTCTTGTTGTAAGTTTACTTGACGCATCGACGTGATGTGGGATTCCACTGTATGCTTCCATTATGATTGATCCTTGGACACGCTTATACGATGTGGGATTCCGGCATGTGACTGGAGGCGTTAGATTCGGTTGTTTTATTCCCATGGCCATGCTTATACGATGAGGATTTCGGCACGCGACCATGATATGACGATTATTACTCCACGGGCTAGCTCCCATGAAGACATGTACCACGATGAGGATTCCGGCATGTTATATTATTACTCCACGGGCTAGCTCCCGGCGAAGACCGCACCTACGATGAGGACGCCGAGGCACGCGTTATGGTCATGCTTATACGATGAGGATTCCGGCACGCGCACGTTATATGTATATATATATATATATGTGTTGTATATGTGTACGCCGACAGTGAGGTAGGATGCCACGGGCGCGTCACATGGTTATATGTTACACCTACGGCTGTCGGCAGTGATGTGGGATTCCACGGGCATGAGATATATATATGTATTGTGTATGTATGCGACGGTGAGGTAGGATGCCACGCGCGTCACATGGTTATATGTTACACTTATGACCGGCGGTGATGGGGATTCCACGCACGCTTTGATATTTGTGTGTTTGATCGCGTCCCGTTGGCGGGTAGTATACGCGCCTCCATAAAGGGCGGATTATGTTATGAAAGATAAGTAAGTTATATGGTAATGAACTTAATGATTTCTCCTAAGTATGTACGTCATATTTGGCTATAAGTCTTAATGGAATGGACAAGATAATGTTGTGCAATTAATTTCATGAGTGGTAGTGACACTACAGATCGTAGGTACTTTTATACTTGCCCTGTCATTCTTTTGTACGCTTATGATCTGCTTCTTGTACTTTATTTCCGCTCCATATTCTGCACTGTTGTTATCGATTTCTTCGCCGCTGCGTTCATGTCCGCAGTTTAGGTACGATTGTGGATCCGCGAGCTTAGGATCCTGGTTCAGCATTTTGAGATGACTCCAATGTTCCGGAGTTGTCATGGCTATGTATATTCAGGGGTACGGTGGGGCCTTGTCCCGTCATAGTATTTTTTCAAATCTTAGAGGTCTGTATTCATCCGCTGGATCGCTAGAGTTGTTTTTACATTGTTAAAGTGTAGACCACTTTCGTAATTTTTATGTTATGGCACCTTATCGGCTTGTCCTTGGTTTTAAAAAAAGAGTGTTATTTATCTTCCGCAGCTTTATTATGTTGTATGATTAGAAGCGGTGCCTGTGTAGGCACCGCCGCCCGGATCGGTCGTGACAAAAGTGGTATCGAGCGCTTAGTCCTCGAAAGTGTCTACGCATCGTCTAGCAGTAGTCTTGATTATCGGTGTGTCAGGCACCACATCTATAATCAGGAGGCTGCAGGACATTTAGGATTGGTTTCCATTCTTCTCACTCTGAGATCGTGCGATAGAGCTGTGTCGTTAGGGTTGTCTCTCCCTAACGAGTTATGTTGATTGCAGCTACGAGCAAGGCAGCAGTGACCCTGGAAGGACTATGTGGATTGCATATCCAGGTTGGTAATGATTGTAGTATAGTTGGTATTGTGACATACACCTATACAGAGCTATGTATGAGGGTCAGACGCGTGTTGCCTAGATTGGTTTTAGATTACCAAGAATTGGTAAAGACTAACTAGATACCGGGAAGGTATGAAACAGTTAAAGAATTATCATCGAGGTCTTATGTTTTATTTTGAGATAATCGAAGGATGAGTCATTCGATAGGCGATGAACCCTTAAGAAGTCATGTTAAGAACTTAATGGAATACCATGTTAATATATTAAGCTAGTGGTAGGCTTAAGAGAATTGTACGGATGAGGTCCGTATAGAGTAAGTAATGGTTGTTGTGATCAAGACGACACAATTATGGTATTATGAGAAGTTTTTGTACCCGCATCGGGATCGTAAGGTAGGCTTCGAGCATGGAAATTGCGAGCCTAAGAATATTGATGATCACGAGACCTTAGATGCATAAGGTCTTCTGCAGAAAGATTTATTATAGACCAAGAATAAGAGCAAGAGCGGCGCGATCGTGAGGACCTATCGCGGTCGCCCCATAGCCCGAAATGGAGTGGGATCTTGGTAGTAGTTCCGCCACGTGACAGGTCACGAGGTGCGCGACCAAGTCTAGTTAATTGTTTTACGGGTTCGTGGACGCGTTCCACCGGAACCAGGTCGTGAAAGCCGGAAATGGCCTTATATTGTTTTATAGAGTGACTCCAAAGATTAGAGGCCAGAATCGGTATGGAAGTTATGTATGTATGCTAGTATGAGTTGGAAGTACGGAAATAGTACGATCAGTAAGAAAGATATCAACCAAGTGTAAAGGAGTAGAGCCTGAATTGTCACGACCCGAACCGGGGCCCGTGACTGGTGCCTTACCCCGGGCACCCTCGTGATACAACATCAGAGAGAATCAGCGGAAATAAAATCATAAACATGAAACAAGAGACATGATAAATAAACAAAGCAACCAAAATAAATTGTCAGATATATTCATAAAACCCAACAATTATCCTTTTTACAAACTCGCCACAACAAGCATTTCATGCACTTCTAAGAAGGATAATAACTATGACGACAGGCCCCGCCATACCCCAATGTACAAGAACCTACTGCACTGTGGTAACATACCAAAAGATAAGCCTCCGAGAAACGGCTTCCTAATACGCCGAATCGTGATCCTATGAGCGAGGATCCACAACCGATGTACTCTACCGCAGATGAACGCAGCCCCGGAGGTCAAGACAACAGTACCAAGTATGTGAAATCAAAATATCAGAATGAAATCATAATTTATATAAAACAGAGACATGTATGATAACCAAACTACAACTCATAACATAAAAGCGCCATGTCAAGTCGTGGACTCACACCTCAAAGTCATCCTCACGCCCGTGGAACTCCTTCCTCATCGGCGCCTAGGTACGAACCATGTGATACGTATAATATGTCTCGCCCATCTCATGGACCCAGATAGAAACGCAGAAATACATTCCTGCTCATCTCATGAACTCGGAGTCGGATGGAATACATTCCTGGCCCATCCTACGGACGCAGAGTCGAGTGAAATACATTCCTGCTCATCCTACGAACGCTGTAGTCGAGTGAAATACATTCCTGCTCATCCCATGAACCGTAGTCGAGTAAAATACAAGATTTGCACAACAAGGCTATCACACGCAAACATAGGCAAGTTACACACAACTTAAGGTACTATCATTTTATGCCAAAATCCTGCTTCGATTCTAAAGTATTACATACATTAACTCTTTTAAAAGATACGCTTTTTCACAAAAGTCACACAATGTTCGTAGTATAAAATAGAGTGACTATCTTTTAAGTAAACTAAAACACTTCCCTTGTAAAATCAAGTAACACATTATTTTCCAAACGCTCAAGTTTGCCTAATTTCAAATGCTCAAGTTTCATTTTCAAAGGTTTGGTAGTTCATAGTTTTAATCACTTAAGAATATAATTCTCCTTTAAAACAAATTTGAGAAACATATGCCTTATGTGTGAGTAGGTTGTTCTTGTCTATTACAATCTTATAAAAGCAAAACATGATCTAGGAAATGTAATATCATTTTGTCTCATCTTAGCTTCTATGCAGATGGACGTTTCTACTGGTTTTAATAACAATTAGTCAATACATTTCCTTTATTAACGCCGCAATGGTTTGTTCGATACTTAATCTCATTTCCAAATCAAGAAACATTATTCTTTAAAACCAACTACTCATTACTCATGAATGAGGTTTTTACAACATTTTAACAAAATTCATAACAAGTCAAACTAAGTCAAGTCTCTTATCTTTCAAGATCAAGTCTCTTAACTTTCAAAATCAAGTCGTATAAGTCAAGTCTCTTATCTTTCAAGATCAAGTCTCTTAACTTTCAAAATCAAGTCGTATAAGTCAAGTCTCTTATCTTTCTACAATCAATAAACCATTCTTTTACCTACATAAAGTCGTTATAACTAACTTCCCATAAAGCTATTATAACACCCTATGTTTTAAACCAACCAAATCACTTAGCACATGACGCTCACCGCACTACATAGTTCATAACAATCATGCTAGAAAAGATAGGAAGAGGTTCACATACCTCGCGACGATTATCGACAAATAGCAAAACGCCCAAGTACTTCAACCCGCCGGCTACTCCTAAGCCAAGTAGATCACGCCACACGTAGTACTCCACTCCTAAAATGGTCATAGTACTTCTATCAAACCTTTCTTACCATTGAAGACTTATACCAATAAAAAGCCCTCTAATTCTACGGAAAATTCTACAAAGACTTCCGCTTTTACTCACTTTTCCATCTTTCTCCAAGGTCCGAATAACCGTAATATATATACCATATATATATAAAAGGCGTAATAATTAAACAACATAAAGAAGGGATTACACGCCCAAACGGTAACGCGTTTACTATCACGCCCATAATAACAACAAGTAAAAGAAGGGGATTACGCGCTTCAAACGGTAACGCGTTTACTATCACGCCTTCATAACAATACAATAATTAAAAAGGGATCACACGCCCAAACGAACGCGATTGAACAATCTTCCCTTAATAAATGTAAATACACCAAAGTAAATACCCAAAGTAACATCATTCAAAGTAAATACAAATTAAAGTAATATCGCCCAAAGTAAATACAGTCAAAGTAAATACAAATTCTTAAGTTGGGGTCCTGGCCAACTTTGTCCATTTTACTTATCCAATTACTTCATTAGTCATCCAACTTATATTCCATCTTAATATAAGCTATAGTTACTTTGTTAATTACTTCTTCACAAGTAAGATACGCTTACCATTTTAATGGCAAACGCCAATCTTTTCTTTTAACAAGTTAACAAGATCCAACTTTTCCAAACTTTACTCCATATTTTATATACTCCATAATATACTTATAATATATGTATAATGACCATTTCACAAAGAGGTTAAGGTTTACTACCTCAAATAGCCCAAAATTATCCAAGAACTTAATGTCGCCTCCAAGCAAGTCTTAGCTCCAAATCTTTCCGCTCCAACTGGCTACAAGCAACCCATGTAAGCTCCTAACCAACTTCTCTTCAAGAACTAACTCCAAAAAGTGAAGAACACTTAGGTTTCCAACTAGTAAGTTTCGCCAAGGCATGAACAATAGGTTGTGGTGTGAAATCTTTTCCAACTCTTGGTACACAATCTTTCTAACACCTTAGGGAAGAACACTTGAGAGTTTAAGAATTGTTGGACAAATTTAGGTCAAGAAATGGGCTCAAAAAGAGCAAGGTCAAGGAGAAGGAGGGAATTTCTTGTCTCAAATGGTTAAGCATGGAAGTTTTCATCAACTAAGGTGCATATATAGACAACCAAGGGCTAGGATGAAGGCAAGTGTGTGGTTGAGATTGGGGACAAGTGTGTGTGGGTCCCACAAGCCACTTGTCCACACAAAATATCTAGCAAGACTTGGCCACTTGTCCACAAAATATCTAGCAAGACAAGTGCCACTGCTCGCCACTTGTTAGCAAATTTCGCCACGAGGCCACCTGTGGGGTGACACGTGTCGCCTCCTACTGGCCCAAAATATTTCATCTTCCAAAATATCCATAAAGGCAAAAATCTCAAAACAAAGCTGGCCCCACAAAATCAGAATTTCTCCCGTGGCCCCACGTGACCAATTCCGAAATAAAATTCCATAATTCTAATATAATTCAAGAATCCCAAATACCAAACTGGGAATCCAATTCCCATCAACGAACCTTTTTCCTTCACAAAACCTAAACTTTTCCGTTAAAAATCACATCTTTCTTTCTTTCCAAAATTTCACAGATTCTCGCACGCATATCCTCACCTATATACCCCGGAACTACTGGTATAACATTCTTCCTTAGAAACATTCGTCCCGAATGTTCCTTCTAAGTCTCCAAACGCATTTGCGCTTCAGATAGTCTTCACTACTATACTTACAAACCGATCACGCCACCAATGGCCGTAATATAACATGCGCAAAACTCAAATCCAAGCCAACGAGGAATCATTTCTAATCTCACAACACTCCCACTAGCTTCAATTTACTCTAAGGCCATTCCCGCCTTCACGATCCGATTCTCGTCGAACGATCCACGAACCCGCACGATGGTTACCTAAACTCGCCTAGCACCTCGCGACCCTACCACCGGCGACCACTCGAATCGACTTCACCCCAAACCGGCCGCGGGTTGACACGCAACCTTGCCTCAACCCGACCCATTTGTCGCGCAAACTCTTGTTCCCGATCCGAACAATCTCACTAATCAAGTTACGCAAACCTAGTGGTCTTCTTATCATAACTATCCTTATATAATTCACACCACTCGGACTTATCACACAATTTTTTTTTTTTTTACCGCTCGTATACTATGCACTCCGACATAGGTCAATCGTAAACAAATCTTTTTACTCAAGATGGCCTCGCATCTAAGGTCTCCACTTATAATATTCTAAGGTTCACACCTTCCATGACCCCAAACTTACCTCTTCAACTAGTCATGTTCTCTAAGTTATACTTAACACAATGCTATCTCGCATAGCACACAATAATAAGATCATCATATCGCGCAAACAAAACTCTGTAGGTTAAGGATATATCCAGATCTACCGCTTCACTCTAATCATAGGCACTCGCAGGCCCATAGCAGAAGGCGATGAACCCGCCACTAATCCTAGGTCATGCTACGCCGCTGCATTCTCCTATAAGCACATTCTTCGCCACATGGCCCTCGACGGCCGCAGTGAAACAAGCACCAAGAAAGACGACATTCCCGACGACGCCGCCACATCGCGCACACCGGGGGACATGAATCTCGCCGCTAGAACTCACGATATCTGCGGAACCGTAAGCACCGAGCCCCCGATCAGCCCCGAATACGCCGAACGCCCCAAGATCGCGGAGGACCACTCAGATCGCGAAGCGCGCATAACTAGCTCGCCACAGGCGTCCGCCTCGCAAGTTACCAAAGGACCTCGCTGCTCGCCTTCTTCGCCGATCCCGGCCATTCCGCTGACCTCTCCGCGCCTCACATCCAAGCGCATGAGCTCGCACGCGCAATGTCCATGCCCTACCAAGAGCTACACCAACAAGCCTCGCCAAGTAATCATCGAGCCCGGTGACGTAGCCGTGCACTCGCCCTCCATATCGGCCACTAAGGCGGGACATACCGAGCCAACGAGTCAAACTCCACGCCAGACTCCCTAACCGTGACGCCCGGCCCGCTTTAACGCCAAAAATTTGTCGCCCGAGCCCTCTCATCCGCGAGGCAAGAAATGTGCAAGAAATGCCTCGAACTCGCCCCAAATCGCGGGAGCGCATGTTCCTCGTGACGCTCCCATGAATCAAACCACGATCGCAGATCACGCACTGATGCGAACCCAATACCACCGACTTCCGCTCGAGACTCGATCACTCACGATCCGTCAGAGTCGCTTGATAAACTCCCGAGGGTCATCTCGCCCGATCCATGTAACGCCAAGCGGCTAACTCAAAGTCCCGTAGCCTCAAACCGCTCGGGGTGAACTACGGTGCTACTGGACTGAATCGCCAGATCCAGCCTTCCTCATATTCGCCACGACTCGCAAGAATCGGGCCATCTCCTTGTACCCATCTCATCTCGCTTCCAGCCGTGGACCGAGGCTCAGTATCAGAGTCTCAGCAGCCACCGCCGCGCTCTAAACTCGCTGGCTACCGGGCGTATCGCAAAACTCGCCGCCAAGCACTATCTCGTAAAGATCGGCCTTCGCCCAGAATCCTCCGTGTTTCTACTCACGCCTCCTCGCCGCTTTGCCCTTCTCGGGCCCCGATTGCCTCAGGAGGCATAATCGCACATAAGAATACGCGTAGGAGTCCAACTTATAACACAAATTCTAAGGCACGATCTCAGAGTGAGAAGAATAGAAACTAATCCTAAATGTCGCAGCCTCCGACATAGATGGTGCACAACACACCGATAATCAAGACTCTACTAGACACTCTCAGACACTTTCCGAGGACTAATCGCTGATACCACTTTTGTCACGACCAACCGGCCCGTGGATCGTGCCTTACTCCCGCACCCTCGTGATACAACATCGAGAGAATCACAAATAAAATCATAAACATGAAACAAGAGACATGATAAATAAACAAAGCAACCAAAACAAGCTTCTCAGATATATTCATAAAACCCAACGCTTATCCTTTTACAAACTCGCCACAACAAGATTTCATGCACTTCTAAGAAGTGACAATAACTATGACGGACAGTGGCCCCGCCATACCCCGAATGTACAAGAACCTGCTGCACTGTGGTAACATACCAAAAGATAAGCCTCGAGAAACGGCTTCCTAATACGCCGAATCGTGATCCTATGAGCGAGGATCCACAACCGATGTACTCTACTCGCAGATGAACGCAGCCTCAAGCGAGGTCAAGATAACAGTACCAAGTATGTGAAACTGAAAAATACTATAAATGAAATCATAACAGTCTATATAAAACAGGAGACATGTATGATAACCAAACTACACCTCATAACATAAAAGCAGTCATGTCAAGTCGTGACTCACACCTCAAAGTCATCCTCATGCCCGGAACTCCTTCCTCATCGCTAGCCTAGGTACGAACCATGTGATACGATAACATGCTCTCGCCCATCTCATGGACCCAGATAGAAACGCAGAAATACATTCCCTGCTCATCTCACGAACTCAGAGTCGGATGGAATACATTCCTGGCCCATCCTACGAACGCAGAATGAGTGAAATACATTCCTGCTCATCCTACGAACGCGTAGTCGAGTGAAATACATTCCCTGCTCATCCTACGAACCGGTAGTCGAGTAAAATACAAGATTTGCACAACAAGGCTATCACACGCAAACATAGGCAAGTTACACACAACTTAAGGTACTATCATTTTATGCCAAAATCCTGCTTCAATTCTAAAGTATTACATACATTAACTCTTTTAAAAGATACGCTTCTTTCACAAAAGTCACACAATGTTCGTAGTATAAAATAGAGTGACTATCTTTTAAGTAAACCAAAACACTTCCCTTGTAAAATCAAGTAACACATTATTTTCCAAACGCTCAAGTTTGCCTAATTTCAAATGCTCAAGTTTCTCATTTTCAAAGGTTTCGTAGTTCATAGTTTTAATCACTTAAGAATATAATTCTCCTTTAAAACAAATTTGAGAAACATATGCCTTATGTGTGAGTAGTTGTTCTTGTCTATTACAATCTTATAAAAGCAAACATGATCTAGAAATGTAATATCATTTTGTCTCATCTTAGCTTCTATGCAGATGGAGGTTTCTACTGGTTTTAATAACAATTAGTCAATACATTTCCTTTATTAACGCTGCAATGGTTTGTTCGATACTTAATCTCATTTCCAAATCAAGAAACATTATTCTTTTAAAACCAACTACTCATTACTCGCGAATGAGGTTTTTACAACATTTTAACAAAATTCATAACAAGTCAAACTAAGTCAAGTCTCTTATCTTTCAAGATCAAGTCTCTTAACTTTCAAAATCAAGTCGTATAAGTCAAGTCTCTTATCTTTCAAGATCAAGTCTCTTAACTTTCAAAATCAAGTCGTATAAGTCAAGTCTCTTATCTTTCTACAATCAATAAACCATTCTTTTACCTACATAAAGTCGTTATAACTAACTTCCCATAAAGCTATTATAACACCCTATGTTTTAAACCAACCAAATCATTTAGCACATGACGCCTACCGTACTACATAGTTCACAACAATCATGCTAGAAAAGATAGGAAGAGGTTCACATACCTCGCGACGATTATCGACAAATAGCAAAACGCCCAAGTACTTCAACCCGCTCACTACTCCTTAAGCCAAGTAGATCACGCCACACGTAGTACTCCACTCCTAAATGGTCATAGTACTTCTATCAAACCTTTCTTACCATCAAGACTTATACCAATAAAAAGCCCTCTAATTCTACGAAAATTCGCAAAGACTTCCGCTTTTACTCACTTTTCCATCTTTCTCCAAGGCCCGAATAACCGTAATATATATACCATATATATATATAAAAGGAATAAAAATTAAACAAAATAAATAAGTGGATAACACGCCCAAACGTTAACGCGTTTTAATCTCACGCCGCCATAATAACAACAAGTAAAAGAAGGGGATTACGCTACCAAACGGTAACGCGTTTACTATCACGCCTTCATAACAATACAATAATTAAAAAGTGATCACACGCCAAACTAACGCGATTGAACAATCTTCCCTTAATGTAAATGTAAATACACCCAAAGTAAATACAAACCAAAGTAAATACCGCCCAAAGTAAATACACCAAAGTAAATATCTGCCCAAAGTAAATACAAAAGTAAATACAAATTCTTGGGGTCCTTGGCCAACTTTGTCCATTTTACTTATCCAATTACTTCATTAGTCATCCAACTTATATTCCATCTTAATATAAGTTATAGTTACTTTGTTAATTACTTCTTCACAAGTAAGATACGCTTACCATTTTAATGGCAAACGCCAATCCTTTCTTTTAACAAGTTAACAAGATCCAACTTTTCCAAACTTTACTCCATATTTTATATACTCCATAATATACTTATAATATATGTATAATGACCAATTCACAAAGAGGTTAAGGTTTACTACCTCAAATAGCCCAAAATTATCCAAGAACTTAATGTCGCTCCAAGCAAGTCTTAGCTCCAAATCTTTCCGTCCAATCCGCTACAAGCAACCCATAAGCTCCTAACCAACTTCTCTTCAAGAACTAACTCCAAAAAGTGAAGAACACTTGTGGTTTCCAACTAGTAAGTTTCGCCAAGGCATGAACAATAGGTTGTGGTGTGAAATCTTTTCCAACTCTTGGTACACAATCTTTCTAACACCTTAGGGAAGAACACTTGAGAGTTTAAAAATTGTTGGACAAATTTAGGTCAAGAAATGGGCTCAAAACGAGAGCAAGGTCAAGGGAGAAGGGAGGGAATTTCTTGTCTCAAATGGTTAAGTGTGGAAGTTTTCATCAACTAAGGGTGCATATATAGGACAACCAAGGGCTGTGGATGAAGGCAAGTGTGTGGTTGAGATTGGGGACAAGTGTGTGTGGGTCCCACAAGCCACTTGTCCACACAAAATATCTAGCAAGACTTGGCCACTTGTCCACACAAAATATCTAGCAAGACAAGTGCCACTGTCTTGCCACTTGTTAGCAAATTTCGCCACGAGGCCACCTGTGGGGTGACACGTGTCGCCTCCTACTGGCCCAAAATATTTCATCTTCCAAAATATCCATAAAGGCAAAAATCTCAAAACAAAGCTGGCCCCACAAAATCAGAATTTCTCCCGTGGCCCCACGTGACCAATTCCTAAATAAAATTCCATAATTCTAATATAATTCAAGAATCCCAAATACCAAACTGGGAATCCACCCCATCAACGAACCTTTTTCCTTCACAAAACCCTAAACTTTTCCGTCGAAAAATCACATCTTTCTTTCTTTCCAAAATTTCACGTATTCTCGCACGCATATCCTCACCTATATACCCCGGAACTACGGTATAACATTCTTCCTTAGAAACATTCGTCCCGAATGTTCCTTCTAAGTCTCCAAACGCATTTGCGCTTGCAGATAGTCTTCACTACTATACTTACAAAACCGATCACGCCACCAATGGCCGAATATAACATGTGCGCAAAACTCAAATCCAAGCCAACGAGGAATCATTTCTAATCTCACAAAAAATCCCACTAGCTTCAATTTACTCTAAGGCCATTCCCGGCCTTCACGATCCGATTCTGGTCGAACGCATCCACGAACCCGTACGATGGTTACCTAAACTCGCCTAGCACCCTCGTGACTCTACCACCGCGACCACCTCGAACCGACTTCACCCCAAACCGGCCGCGGTTTGACACGCAACCTTGCCTCAACCCGACCCATTTGCCGCGCCAAACTCTTGTTCCCCGATCCGGAACAATCTCACTAATCAAGTTACGCAAACCTAGTGGTCTTCTTATCATAACTATCCTTATATAATTCACACCACTCGGGGACTTATCACATAATTTTTTTTTTTTTTACCCCTCGTATACTATGCACTCCGACAAAGGTCAATCGTAAACAAATCTTTTACTCAAGATGGCCTCGCATCTAAGGTCTCCACTTATAATATTCTAAGGTTCACACCTTCCATGACCCCAAACTTACCTCTTCAACTAGTCATGTTCTCTAAGTTATACTTAACACAATGCTATCTGTACATAGCACACAATAATAAGATCATCATATCGCACAAACAAAACTCTCTAGGGTTAAGGATATACCTGTATCTACCGCTTCACTCTAATCATAGGCACTGCAGGCGCATACCAGGAAGGCGCATGAACTCGCCACTAATCCTAGTCGCGCTACGCCGCCGCATTCTCCTATAAGCACATTCTTCGCCACATGGCCCCGACGGCCGCAGTGAAACAAGCACCGCAAAAAGACGACATTCCCGACGACGCCGCCACATCGCGCACACCGAGGGGACATGAATCTCGCCGCTAGAACTCACGATATCTCGCGGAACCGTAAGCCCGGAGCCCCGACCAGCCTCCCGAATACCGAACGCCCAAGATCGCGAGGACCACTGCATCGCGAAGGTGCATAACTAGCTCGCCACCGAGGCGTCCGCCTCGCAAGTTACCAAAGGACCTCGCTGCTCGCCTTCTTCACGATCCCGCCATTCCGTCGACCTCTCCGTGCCTCACATCCAAGTGCATGAGTCGCACGCAGCAATGTCCATGCCCGGCCAAGAGCTACACCAACAAGCCTCGCCAAGTAATCATCGAGCTCGGTGACGTAGCTGCACTCGCCCTCCATATCGGCCACTAAGGCGGGACATACCGAGCCAACGAGTCAAACTCACGTTGTACTCCCTAACCGCACGCCCGGCCCGCTTAACGCCAAAAACTGTTTACCCGAGCCCTCCTCATCCGCGAGGCAAGAAATGTGCAAGAAATGCCCTTGAGAACTCGCCCCAAACTGCCGGGAGCGCATGTTCCTCAGACGCTTCCCATGAATCAAACCCGATCGCAGATCACGCAATGATGCGAACCCAATACCACCGACTCGCTCGAGACTCGATCACTCACGATCCACGTAGTCGCTTGATAAACTCCCGAGGTCTTCCTCGCCTCGATCCATGTAACGCCAAGTGCTACAACTCGTAAAGTCCCGCAGCCTCAAATCGCTCGCCGGTGAACTATGGGTGCTACTGGACTGAATCGCCGATCCAGCCTTTCTCTCATATCCGCCACGACTCGCAAGAATCGCCATATCCTTGTACTTATCTCATCCGCTTCCAGCCGGGACCGAGGCTCGTGTATCAGAGTCTCGCAGCCATCGCCGCGCTTAAACTCGCTGGCCGGGCGGCATCGCAAAACTCGCCGCTAAGCACTATCTCGTAAAGATCGGGCCTTCGCCTCAGAATCCTCCGTGCTTTACTCACGCTCCTCGATCGCTTTGCTTCTTCGGGCCCCGATTGCCTTGCGTGGAGGCATAACTGGCACATAAGAATACGTCAGAGGGAGTCCAACTTATAACACAACTCTAAGGCACGATCTCAGAGTGAGAAGAATAGAAACAAATCCTAAATGTTCTGCAGCCTCCTGATTATAGATGTGGTGCACACACCGATAATCAAGACTCTACTAGACACGGTGCAGACACTTTCCGAGGACTAATCGCTCGATACCACTTTTGTCACGACCAACCGGCCCGTGGATCGTGCCTTACCCTGCACCTCGTGATACAACATCGAGAGAATCGGAAATAAAATCATAAACATGAAACAAGAGACATGATAAATAAACAGCCAACCAAAACAGCTTGCTCAGATATATTCATAAAACCCAACAGCTTATCCTTTTACAAACTCGCCCACAACAAGATTACATGCACTTAAGAAGGATAATAACTATGACGGACAGGCCCCGCCATACCCCGAATGTACAAGAACCTCATGCACTCGTGGTAACATACCAAAAGATAAGCCTCCGAGAAACGGCTTCCTAATACGCTGAATCGTGATCCTATGAGCGAGGATCCACAACCGATGTACTCTACCGCAGATGAACGCAGCTTCAAGGAGGTCAAGACAACAGTACCAAGTATGTGAAATCAAAATATCAGAATGAAATCATAACAGTCTATATAAAACAGGAGACATGTATGATAACCAAACTACACCTCATAACATAAAAGCAGTCATGTCAAGTCAGGGACTCACACCCTCAAAGTCATCCCTCATGCCCGTGGAACTCCTTCCTCACTGCCGGCAGTCTAGGTACGAACCATGTGATACGTATAACATGTCTCGGCCCATCTCATGGACCCAGTATAGAAACGCAGAATACATTCCTGCTCATCTCATGAACTCTGAGTCGGATGGAATACATTCCCGGCCCATCCATGGACGCCAGAATGAGTGAAATACATTCCCTGCTCATCCTACGAACGCGTAGTCGAGTGAAATACATTCCTGCTCATCCTACGAACCGTAGTCGAGTAAAATACAAGATTTGCACAACAAGGCTATCACACACAAACATAGGCAAGTTACACACAACTTAAGGTACTATCATTTTATGCCAAAATCCTGCTTCAATTCTAAAGTATTACATACATTAACTCTTTTAAAAGATACGCTTCTTTCACAAAAGTCACACAATGTTCGTAGTATAAAATAGAGTGACTATCTTTTAAGTAAACCAAAACACTTCCCTTGTAAAATCAAGTAACACATTATTTTCCAAACGCTCAAGTTTGCCTAATTTCAAATGCTCAAGTTTCTCATTTTCAAAGGTTTGGTAGTTCATAGTTTTAATCACTTAAGAATATAATTCTCCTTTAAAACAAATTTGAGAAACATATGCCTTATGTGAGTAGGTTGTTCTTGTCTATTACAATCTTATAAAAGCAACCATGATCTAGAAATGTAATATCATTTTGTCTCATCTTAGCTTCTATGCAGATGGAGGTTTCTACCGTTTTAATAACAATTAGTCAATACATTTCCTTTATTAACGCTGCAATGGTTTGTTCGATACTTAATCTCATTTCCAAATCAAGAAACATTATTCTTTAAAACCAACTACTCATTACTCGCGAATGAGGTTTTTACAACATTTTAACAAAATTCATAACAAGTCAAACTAAGTCAAGTCTCTTATCTTTCAAGATCAAGTCTCTTAACTTTCAAAATCAAGTCGTGTATAAGTCAAGTCTCTTATCTTTCAAGATCAAGTCTCTTAACTTTCAAAATCAAGTCGTATAAGTCAAGTCTCTTATCTTTCTACAATCAATAAACCATTCTTTTACCTACATAAAGTCGTTATAACTAACTTCCCATAAAGCTATTATAACACCCTATGTTTTAAACCAACCAAATCATTTAGCACATGTGACGCTCACCGTACTACATAGTTCACAACAATCATGCTAGAAAAGATAGGAAGAGGTTGACATACCTCGCGACGATTATCGACAAATAGCAAAACGCCCAAGTACTTCAACCCGCTCGCTACTCCTAAGCCAAGTAGATCACGCCACACGTAGTACTCCACTCCTAAAATGGTCATAGTACTTCTATCAAACCTTTCTTACCATTGAAGACTTATACCAATAAAAGCCCTCTAATTCTACGGAAAATTCGCAAAGACTTCCCCGCTTTTACTCACTTTTCCATCTTTCTCCAAGGCCCGAATAACCGTAATATATATACCATATATATATAAAAGGCGTAATAATTAAACAACATAAAGAAGGGATTACACGCCCAAACGGTAACGCGTTTACTATCACGCCCATAATAACAACAAGTAAAAGAAGGGATTACGCTACCAAACGGTAACGCGTTTACTATCACGCCTTCATAACAATACAATAATTAAAAAGGGATCACACGCCCAAACTAACGCGATTGAACAATCTTCCCTTAACAAAATGTAAATACAAATCCAAAGTAAATACACCAAAGTAACATCATCCAAAGTAAATATCCCAAAGTAAATACAGTCCTTAAGTTGGGGTCCTTGGCCAACTTTGTCCATTTTAGTTATCCAATTACTTCATTAGTCATCCAACTTATATTCCATCTTAATATAAGTTATAGTTACTTTGTTAATTACTTCTTCACAAGTAAGATACGCTTACCATTTTAATGGCAAACGCCAATCCTTTCTTTTAACAAGTTAACAAGATCCAACTTTTCCAAACTTTACTCCATATTTTATATACTCCATAATATACTTATAATATATGTATAATGACCAATTCACAAAGAGGTTAAGGTTTACTACCTCAAATAGCCCAAAATTATCCAAGAACTTAATGTCGCCTCCAAGCAAGTCTTAGCTCCAAATCTTTCCGCTCCAATCCGCTACAAGCAACCCATGAAGCTCCTAACCAACTTCTCTTCAAGAACTAACTCCAAAAAGTGAAGAACACTTGTGGTTTCCAACTAGTAAGTTTCGCCAAGGCATGAACAATAGGTTGTGGTGTGAAATCTTTTCCAACTCTTGGTACACAATCTTTCTAACACCTTATGAAAGAACACTTGAGAGTTTAAGAATTGTTGGACAAATTTAGGTCAAGAAATGGGCTCAAAACGAGAGCAAGGTCAAGGGAGAAGGAGGGAATTTCTTGTCTCAAATGGTTAAGTGTGGAAGTTTTCATCAACTAAGTGCGCATATATAGACAACCAAGGGCTAGGATGAAGGCAAGTGTGTGGTTGAGATTGGGGACAAGTGTGTGGGTCCCACAAGCCACTTGTCCACACAAAATATCTAGCAAGACTTGGCCACTTGTCCACATAAAATATCTAGCAAGACAAGGCCACTGTCTTGCCACTTGTTAGCAAATTTCGGCCATGAGGCCACCTAGGGGTGACACGTGTCGCCTCCTACTGGCCCAAAATATTTCATCTTCCAAAATATCCATAAAGGCAAAATCTCAAAACAAAGTGGCCCCACAAAATCAGAATTTCTCCCGTGGGCCCCACGTGACCAATTCCGGAAATAAAATTCCATAATTCTAATATAATTCAAGAAGCCCAAATACCAAATCTGGGAATCCAATTCCCATCAACGAACCTTTTTCCTTCACAAAACCCGGAAACTTTTCCGTCGAAAAATCACATCTTTCTTTCTTTCCAAAATTTCTTTCGTATTCTCGCACGTACATCCTCACCTATATACCCTGGAACTACGGGGTATAACATGAATCCATAAGAACCTTTCGAGGTAACTGATCGGTGTACTTTATATACACTTTTTGAGTCAGTTTTAGTTAATCTTTTGTCCCTTTTTACACATATAAGTGTCGTATTATGATAGTTTTCCTTTCTTTTGAGTCAAAGTGGTTAAAATGGCCAAATGGCGGAAAAGGAGCTAAAAGAGGGCAAAAGAGGAGGGTCCAGAGCTAAAAACAGAGAAAGTGGCGAACGAGGCGAAAACCCAGATCAGCGTCGCCTCGCAGCATGTAGGCGGCGCGCTAAACATCCGGAAGGCTAGAGGTTGCAGGCGCGCCACTGCATAACAGAGAACTGGGCCGCGCGCCAAATCACCCGGCGACCACAGGTTCCGGCCGCGCGCTAAAAGGTGCTGCGGGCACACACTGAAAATCAGGTTTTGGACGAAATTCTGGGCCAGGCCTGAAGGAAAAGAGAGAGGCGGTTTTCAGCCTATAAAAGGAGAACCCTAGGCAGATTTTAAGGGTTCCCCTTCTTGCACAACACAAGGCTTTCTTGCTTGGAGATTGGAGACCATAGTTTAGTAAATTTTCTTTCCTTTTCTTGTTTTTATTTTAGTTTTATGAAGAACATGGAATTAGTTCTTGTCATGTCAATGACTAGGAACTAATTCCTCTATAGGGCTTTCCATGTTGAATCTCTAGAAACTTATGTTATGATTTAATGCATGCTTATGGTTATTCTTCTTCTTGTTGAGATCTATCCAATAATTGAATTGAATGCTTGGTAGTTAATTGACAACTAATTATCACTATATGATTTCTAATCAGACTCCGAAAGGAGGGGATTGTGAATATGTTGTAAGTTGGGTAGACATTCTTGGATTGGGGATGAAAATACCTCAATTATTTATGTAGCGTTAACGAGAGGCATAACAACCCTAATTTTACGCATTGTGCGTGACGGTTAACTAGGTTCTTAGTCTTAATCCTCCTATAGAGTTATCCTTATCACCGAAAGGTAGGTAAGGTGCACATCGGGTTGAGTGTTTATATAACCCTAACGGAGTATAAAACGATTTAGTGAACCTGCTTTCTCCAAAAGAAGAAGACCATAAGTTATTGCATTAATAAGTAACATAAGCGGATATTGAAGAGACGTGGAAGCCCTATTCTCATCACAACTGAAGTAAACTCATTAGTTAAATTAGTCTTTATAATTCGTAGTTATAAACCACAAAATCAAATATCAATTTACCAAATAGATACCAAAAGATAGATAGTTGGTACTTGAACCCTAATCCTTGTGGACGATATTCGGTCTTGCTAAGACTATATTACTTGTCACGATAACGTGCACTTGCGTTTAAGTGTGTGCATCTTTTCGCGCATCAAGTTTTTGGCGCCGTTGCCGGGGATTAGGCATTAGTTCAATATCAAATTTGTCTATTTTTAATTTCTAATTTGGTTTTTAATTTTAATTTTTATTTTAAATTTTTACGTTTTTTTTTATTTTCAAAAAAAAAAAAAAATCGAGGTACCGTGATTGGTTGTTTGTTTTTTATCTATTTCAGGAAATCAGTTTATGCGAAGGAGAAGAGGAGCAGACACTCTTGTTCCCTTCAATCCAGAGATTGAGAAAACTCGCAAAGTAATGCAAAGAATCAGCGGATTGCAACTCTGATAGAGATGGACGGTGTTTAAAACAACAACATGATGAGAGAAGGGTTAGGTGAAAATCAGCCCAATCTAGGAATACCTCGGCAAGTGCCAATAGACGTGGAGGAGAGAGTCCAAATCCAGCCAGAAAGAAGTTTGGGAGACTATGAGCTGCCAAGAGTGAATGGAGCACAGACATGCATTAGGCTCCCTGCAATAGGAGCCAACAACTTCGAGATAAAACCGGCGATTCTGAGCATGGTACAAAGACACAATGCAATTCGAGGATCGCCATCTGAGGATTCACATATGCACATAGCTAATTTCTTGAGCTATGTGCCACTTTCGATATAACGGCGCATCGATGATGCCGTCAGATTGAGGCTCTTTCCCTTCTCACTCAGGGATAGAGCAAAAGTATGGTTGAATTCCCTGCCAGCCGATTCGATATTCACATGGCACGAGCTGGCACAGAAATTCCTAGCCAAGTTCTTTCCCCCATGTAAAGCAGCAAAATTGCGAGGGGAGTTGAACAACTTCTACCAAGCTGATGGAGAGTCCTTATATGAAGCTTGGGAAAGGTTCAAGGATCTACAAAGGAAGTGTCCACACCATTGCATTGAGTTGTGGAACTTGGTCCACATCTTCTACAACGGGCTGAGCAGTACAACCAGAACCATCATAGATGCAGCAGCAGGTGGAGCATTCATGAGGAAAACAGCCCACGACGCTCATGAGTTATTAGAAGATATGGCCACTAACAACCATGTCACTGAAGAGAGGGCGACTAGTGGGAGAAGAACCGTGGGAGTCCACGAGATAGATGCTATTGCTGCCTTGAATGCCCGTATGGCGCGCGCAGAATTCCCGAGAGTGCAGAAGATTGGGCGCGGCTAAAAGCGAACGCCAAAGCGGAAATCCAGAAACTTAAAACGCCCAGAAATCAGATTTTCCCCAATCCTAATTTCAAAAACCTAACCCTTCTTCTCCAAAAACACACGAAAAATCCAAAAATCTACCCACAATTCCTCCACAAATCCAACCAAACCACAACCAAAACTCTTAAATTTCTAAAAACCCTTAGCTATCTCAACCAACAAAGCTCCATTCCATAGCCTCAAACCACCATTTGAAACAAGAACAACTTGAATCTTCTCATAAAAAGGTAATCTTTTTCTGTTCTTGAGATCTTTAATAAAGTCACATGAGGTAGTAGTTTGAAAGAGTATTGTAGTTGCGAAGTAGTTTGGGTGCTAAAAAGTGATTGTGAAGTTTGGAGAAAGAGTAGAAGGAGTGTATTGGTATGAAGAGTTGAAGTTTGGGGGTATTGTGTTAGCTGCTAGTTGTTGATTGTGTTAGGAAACATTTGTGCCACTAAGTTGTAAGCTGCAGAAACTGTTTTAACCATGGCCACCAGGAAGAGAAGAGCCTCCACATCCACCCCAGCCCCACATTACGATGATACTAGGTTTGTGAGCTACCAAGCCTTCCAGAGATACAAAAAGCTTGATACTGCACTTTAATCCCGAAGGGGAAATGGACTACCGTAGGAGTCATATGGGGAAGAAGATGTTTATGAGCCCATTCGGGCAATGATTGAGTTAAGGGGGTGGAGGAGATTTGTAAATCCGGAGAAAATAGCACCAATGAACACAACAATGGTGCGTGAATTCTATGCCAATCTTCCGGAGAAGGTGGAAAGGGGATGCTTTGTAAGAGGAGTTTATATGCCTGTGACAGCAGAGAATGTAAATGCACAATTAAAGACAGTTGATGTTGAAGAAAGAAGTGATTGGAATCACTTTAGAACATGGTCTAGAAGCACCGACCACATCGACTGGAATGTCGTTGCAGACATAGTGAGCTACCCTGGGGCTGCTTTTGATATTGGAAGAAATGGGTCAAGAGCACCGAAAGTGTACTAATTCAACAAAGCGACGCGGTTGGCTATATTTCAATACCGCGTGATTCCATCCACGCACTTCACCAGAGTGCCAGAAGATAGGATTAAGCTGATATATGGAATTATGAGGGGGATGACGATTGATGTGGGGAAAGAGATAGTGCAAAGCATTGAAGAAATCAGCAGGTTGGTGACAACAGGTGGATTGGGACATGGCTCACTTATCACTAGACTATGCGCCTTCCATGGGGTCCCAACCCTACCCACTGACACTCATGAGAAACCAATCCGCCGTGTCCCGTGGGATAGTGCACTCTTTCCTGCACTCCAAGCCCCCAAAGAGCCTGGACGAGAGTACAACCAGCAGTAGCAGCAGCAGCAGAGGCCGCAACGAACGAAGATGAGCCTGAAATATGGGCTCAATATACGGCAGGACCTAGCCACCAGCCAACCACAGAAGCAGAACCTCCAATGCCTATGATGGAGCAAGTGCTCCAGAACCAGAGAATGATGATGCAAAGACTTCGACACAATGATACAAGGACAAAATGAAATGAGACAGGACAACATGAGTTGCGACAAGGGCAACAAGAATTGAGGCAGAGCAACAACAGCTTGCACCAGAAGATGACGAGATGAGTTCCTGCTCAACCAATGGTCGATGCATTATCCACCGCCACCACCACCATTTTAGCCGAAGTTTGTAAGTGTCTTATTTCTTTTACTGTCTTTGAGTCTACACACATTGGGGACAATGTGTGATTTAAGTTTGAGGGTGTTTTATTTGTGTCTTGTTATGTTTTATTTAAATCTTTTTATTGTTTTATGTATTTTTGAGTCACAAAATTTTTTTCTTTTTTTTTGAGTCATAATTGTCTGTCAAAAGATCATGTAGGCTGTAGTTACTAGAAACACCTAGTGAAGTAAGGTGGAATAATGTAATGGAATACAAGCAACTATCTAAACACTTAGGTTAGATATGCCAAAAACTCACGTAACTGCCTATTCGAGTTGCTTACTTAAATTATGCATGCTAAATGATAAATACTTATGTGTTATGATTGCTTGCTATTTGAGGCGAAATAGTTAGGATGTGCATGTTAGGGAGATGACTCAGACATTTCTTTGATAGCCAATTCTTACCATTCTTTTTCTATCCCGGACTTTAAAAATATCCCTAGTCAGCCCCATTGAGCCTAAAAATTGAAACTCTTTCTTTACCACCCTATATTCCCACAAATTGTGCCATAAGTAAAAATGTAAAGTTGTGGAATAAAATTGTGTTAAAAAAGAGACAAAAAGAGTGAATGAGCTTGTTGCACCCCAATAAAAAAATAATAAGAAATAGGCAAAAGCCTAAGTTTGGGGGTGCTTGTCATTAGTATATACTTCACTCTCCCAAAACAAAAGAGGGGAAAGATAGAATTGAAATGAAGAAAAGAACAAAAAGAAAAAAGGAAATACAGAAAAGCTAAAGAGCTTATGGTATACGAAATGAGCCTAAATGCCTATTTTTACCTACCTATACCTAAGCCTACATTACAACCCTTAAAGTCCTGAAGATCTCTTTTATGCATATCCAGGATTAGTGGAGAATAGCAAGTAAGCATGCCATATGATTTTTGAATTTATATGCATGATTTAGTATATTAACTTCCATTAAGCATAATAAATATGAGTTTGCGAAATATCTAGCTTCATGTGTTTAGTGTACTGAAATTTCATGCTATATGTTCCTGCATATTATTTTTCTAACCTTCATGTTTTTCTAGTTAACACTAATGCAGCAAAAGTGATCAATGTCAGTGAGTTTTTTATTTTTTGTCTCTTTGAGTCTTTTATTTCTTTCTTTCTATCTTTGCTCGAGGGCGAGCAAAGGTTAAGTTTGGGGGTATTTGATCGGTGTATTTTATATACACTTTTTGAGTCAGTTTTAGTTAATCTTTTGTCCCTTTTTACACATATAAGTGTCGTATTAGGATAGTTTTCCTTTGTTTTGAGTCAAAGTGGTTAAAATGGCCAAATGGCGGAAAAGGAGCTAAAAAGGGCAAAAGAGAAGGGTCCAGAGCTAAAAACAGAGAAAGTGGCGAACGAGGCGAAACTCAGATCACGCGCGCCTCGCAGATGTAGTGGCGGCGCCTAAACATCCGAGAGGCTACAGAGCGGCCGCACGCCATGCATGCCAGAGAATCGTGGCTGCGCGCCAAATCACCCGGCGACCACAGGTTCCGGCCGCGCGCTAGTGCTGCGGCGCCGACGCTGAAAATCAGGTTTTGGACGAAATTGGCCAGCTCAAGGAAAAGAGAGAGGCGGTTTTCTATAAAAGGAGAACCCTAGGCAGATTTTAAGGGTTCCTTCTGCACAACACAAGGCTTTCTTGCTTGGAGATCGAGACCATAGTTTAGTAAATTTCATTTCCTTTTCTTGTTTTTATTTCAGTTTTATGAAGAACATGGAATTAGTTCTTGTCATGTCAATGGCTATGAACTAATTCCTCTATAGGGCTTTCCATGTTGAATCTCTAGAAACTTATGTTATGATTTAACGCATGCTTATGGTTATTCTTCTTCTTTGAGATCTATCCAATAATTGAATTGAATGTTTGGTAGTTAATTGACAACTAATTATCACTATATGGTTCTAACTGACTCAAAGGAGTGGATTGTGAATATGCCGTAAGTTGGGTAGACATTCTGGATCGGGATGAAAATACCTCAATTATTTATGTAGCGTTAACGAGAGGCTTAACAACCCTAATTTTACGCATCAGGCGTGACGGTTAACTAGGTTCTTAGTCTTAATCCTCCTATAGAGTTATCCTTATCACCAAAGGTAGGTAAGGTGCACATCTTTGGGTTGAGTGTTTATATAACCTAACGGAGTATAAAACGATTTAGTGAACCCGCTTTCTCCAAAAGAAGACCATAAGTTATTGCATTAATAAGTAACATAAGCGGATAGTGAGGAGACGTGGAAGCCCTATTCTCATCACAACTGAAGTAAACTCATTAGTTAAATTAGTCTTTATAATTCATAGTTATAAACCACAAAATCAAATATCAATTTACCAAATAGATACCAAAAGATAGATAGTTGGTACTTGAACCCTAATCCTTGTGGACGATATTCGGTTTTGCTAAGACTATATTACTTGTCACGATAACGTGCACTTGAGCTTAAGTGTGTGCATCTTTTCGCACATCAGTAACTACACCCGTGAGTGTGTGGGGTGGTAGCTGAGCGGGAATATGAGATTTTCCCGGTGATGATACAGTCGTCAGACCCTAGTAGACCTAGTAGAGAGGATTATGACAGACTTTGAGGTCATTATGAGTATGGACTAGTTGGCTTTGTGAGTGCCAAGGTTGACATCTTAGTATAAGTATTGTTATGTGGCCATGGGTGGCATATGTAATATAAAGGGTGCAGTAAAAGGAGACTATGTCGCTATCTAATTAGATTGGACTCCGAAAGAACATTCGGGGACGAATGTTTCTAAGGGGGAAAGAATGTTACACCCCGTAACTCCAGGACATGTTTAAGAGAATGTACATAAGGAACTCAAGACTTGAATAGGGTACGAAAGGAAGAATTGTTTTTCCGACGGAAAATCTTCCGAACGTCGGGAAGGAGAAATGTTCGTTGGTGAGAATTAGATTCTCAAAATGCATTAATTGAAGAGTATGGAACTTATTATCATTATGGAAATTTAATCTTACGGATTTGGTCACGTGGGGCCCACCCGAGGAATTTTACGTTTTGTGGGACCCACGAGGGTTACGGAATTTTATGGACGAATGGGAGGGCGACACGTGGCACCCCCCCACATTGGTCTTGGGCGAATTGGAGCAAGGATAGAATGGTCATTTGACCATTGTGTAGATGAGCAAGTCTTGCTAGACTTTGGCTTGATTTTATTGACTAAGTCAAAGTCAAGAGTTTTATCCTAACCTTTGATTTATTTATATATACTACTACTACTACTACTAGTAGCAAGACATCCCACACTTAGAAAAAATTGAAGAACCCTTGTTCTTGGCATTGTTGCTCTCGGGTTTAGGCATCCTCAAGGGATGAAAATTTTCGTTTGTGGTTCATTAGCCACAAGACTTTAACCCAAGGTCCCTAAGGGTATTGTAAGGATATCTCAATAGAAATATTTCGGAAAAACGGCGTTTTCACGTTAGTCGCAAAGCGAAAACCTAGGGAGTTCTTCAACTTTGAAGTTGGAACTTGAAGATGAGTTCTTCATAGGCTTCTAAAGGTTGCTTGGAGTGGATTGGAATGTCGAAAGGAGGAGCTAATGTTGCTAAGGAGCGACTTTGAATCTTGGAAATTTTAAGGGCTTGTAAAGGTATATTTTTTGTCGTTTTAGTAATTAAGATTACTTATTGTTGTAGCTATGGATATTAGCAAGAATGAGATGTTTATATTATGAAGTTTGATAAGTATATTGGCTATTGGAACCCTAATCCGAAACTAGTATGTTTAGCCTTAAGATTACAATTCAAGTTGATTATAAGTATAAGTCGTCACATGTTATATATTGAAGGAAATTGTAGTTGTTGAAGTTGGTTATGACTATATAACATGTTAGACCTAAGAACTTGGATTGGAAAAGAATTGGAAAAGACTTTGAGTTGTTGTTTATGTTAGCCGAGAATGGCTTTAATTATGGAACTAGTTTCGTATTAATTTGTGGGGCGGAATTTTACACGTCCTGTTAAGGCGTGTAATCCCCTTTGGTTAGCTTAATTGTTGGGCCTTAAATGTGGCGTGTTTGGTTATTGTATTCGGCCTTGAAAAAGGTGGCAAAGTATGTAGAAACAAAAGAAGTTCTGTCCGATTTTCCGTAGAATTTAGTGACTTTGCACTTAGAATATTCTACGTTCGAAGCTAGAGGTTAATGGACGTATTATGGCCATTTTAGGTTGAAGTACTAAGTATATCAGATTCTACTTGAAGGATGGAATAGCTATCAAGGTTGAAGTACTTCAGAGCATTTTGCTATTTGTCGATAATCGTCGCGAGGTATGTGTACCTCTTCCTTCTTTAGACATGATTCAATGTATGGAATATACATGTGGTATTATTTCTTGATTCCTTCTACTCTTAGAAGTTAAGAAGTATGTATGTTGATTTACTCTGCGTAAGGGTTATGTCTAAGTTATCCTAAGTTCTTACCAAGTCTTATGGGGGATGTTGGTAAGAGTCGTTAGGAGGTATTTGGAGCCAAGTTGACTTGGCTAATTTACGGCACGAATGAGAATAAGTATCGAACAAGCCATTGCAGCGTTAATAAAGGAAAATGTAATGACGATAAATTATATTAAAACAAGTAGAATTCTCCATCTGCATAGAAGCTAAGATAAGACAAAATTGTATTACATTTTCTAGATCATGACTGCTTTAATAAGATCGTTATAAACAAGTATAATCTACTCACACACATAAGGCATATGTACTTCACTTAAAGAATTTACGTTATGAAGTTTTAAGACTATGAACCTTTGATTCCTAAAAGGTTGAGAGACTTTATTTTCAAGTAATGAAACTTGATTCTTAAAGGAAGAAATGACATGATTTAAGGGAAGTAACTTATTTTAAAAGGTGTGAGTTACTTGAGATTTAAAAGTTAAGAAAATTGATTTGAAAGTATATGATACTTGGTTTTAAAAGTATAAGTCTCTTGGTTGAAAAAGGAATGAAATTGTCTAAAACCATAAAGGGTTATAACGGCTTTATGGGAAGTTGGTTATAACGGCTTTATGAAAGGTTAAGAGAATGGTTTCCTCTAATAATGTAAGTAAGGAGTAACTTGAAATAAGGAAGGGTATTTTGATTTAAAGGTATCACTTGCTTAAAGTTTTAAAATAAGGGTCACTCGATTTAGAAGCCGAGAAACGTATTTCTAAATGTGTAGTGACTTATGTGAAATGTAAACAAGCCTTGATACTACGGGTGTTAGTATCTTGGGGTTTTATATGAAAAGGAACCCTTTGAAAAGAATGGAAGTACGTAGTACTTTGGGTTAAATTCCCGGATTTTTATGTGTGAAACGAAAGTGCCATGAGTTTATAAAAATGGAAGTCTAAAGGTTTAATGAACTTGCCTATGTTTGCTTGTGATAGCTTTGAGTGCAAGTATTATATGTTTACGTTGTCGTGACTCTCAGTTGGAGGGCCGACTGTCTTGTTGTAAGTTTACTTGGACGTACCGACAGTGATGTGAGATTCCACGGGTATGCTTCCATTATGATTGATCCGACACGCTTATACGATGGGATTCCGGCATGTGACTGGGAGGCGTTAGATTCGATTTGTTTTATTACCCATGGCCATGCTTATACGATGAGGGATTCCGGCATGCGACCATGCTACGATTATTACTCCACGGGATAGCTCCTTATGAAGACATGTACCCACGAGGATTCCGGGCATGTTATATTATTATCGCACGACCGACCCGATCACATCGGTGCCCTACCCGGGCACCCTTAAAGGTATACATCGAGAAAATCAGGAATATACTTGAAACTTATTAATAAAACATCTAAGTAAAACAACAAAGTTAGCCGACAGGCTACCTTCCCGAACATATATAAATACAACCAAGCAGCTTGCCTCATTTCTTTTACAAATCGACCCACAAAATGTGAATACGCACTTAGAATAACAATCGAAGAATCGCGGGACAAGGCCCCGCCGCACTTCAATATACATAGCCACGACAACTCCGAACATTGGAGCCATCTCAAAATGTGAACCAGATCCTAAGCTCATGGATCCATAATCACAGTACCTAAACTCGCGGACATGAACGCAACCCCGGGCGGGGTCGCATAACAAAAATTTAATATGGAAATGTAAATAACGTGATAAGAAATGTATCATAATCGCATAAAAGAATGACAAGGACAAGTATAAAAATACATACCGGATCCTGCCGTGTCATTACCACTTATGAACTTAATCGTACATTAATCATTCTTTTCCTTCTTTCAATAGGAATTAACATCATATTCTTACATACATACTTAAGAATTCAATCAAGTTTTTCCACATAACTTACATCAATATCTTTTCCATTCCATTAAGAGTTATAGTCATATCTTACGATTTACTTAGGAGAAGTCATTAAGTTCATTTCTATCTAACTTACTTATCTTTCATAACATAGTCCGCCCACTACGGAGGGACACATATACTACCCTACCCAAACCGACGCGATCAAGTCACACCAATATCAAAGCATGCCCGTGGAATCCCCATCACCGCGATACTAAAAGTGTAAAACATAACCATGGGTCTCACGCCCATAATATCAATCAAAACAGTGGTATAACGCCCGGGCTTGCCTCATTTATACTCTTACCCCGGAGTAGGTGGTAAAGGTGGTATAACGCCTGGGCTTGCCCTCATTTATACTCTTACCCCGGAGAAGGTGGTATAACGCCTGGGCTTGCCCTCATTTATACTCTTACCCTATCTCGACTTGGCCGTCAAGTAACACATAAAGGTGTGGTACAACGTCTTGGGATTTACCCCTCACTTATACTCTTACCCTGGAGAAGGTGGTATAACGTCTTGGGGCTTGCCCCTCATTTATACTCTTACCCTAACTCAACCGGCCATCATACATAATATAAGCACTACCGACTTATCATACATAACATAAGCACTACCGATTTATCGTACATAATATAAGCAAGTTAAGAAATCCCCTAACTTCTTATTAGCTTGTTCATATACACTCTCATTTTTGTTTACTTAAGGCACTAACATGTCATTATAAAATCCGGGAATTTAACCCAACGTACTACGTGCCTCTACTCTTTTAAAATGATTCTCTTTCAAATAAAACTTCCAAGATACTAATAACCGTAGTATCAAGTCATATCTACTTTTCACGACAAGTCACAATACTTTTTTAGAAATACATTTATAGGCTTCTAAATTTAGTGACTTCTTTCTTTGAAACCTAAAGCAATTGGTACCTTTAAAACAATTTGCCCTTCTTTATTTCAAATCATTTCTTTGCTTACTTTACTGAAGAAAACCATTCTTTTAAATCTTCCATAAAGTTGTTATAACCAACTTCTCATAAAGCCGTTATAACTCTTTATTTCTTAGACAAATACATTCATTTGATAACCAAGAAACTTATACTTTCAATTCAAATCGCATAGCTTTCAAAATACTTCAAGTCTCTTAACTTTTAGGAACACAAGTTTCTTAACCTTTAACACTTTGAGGTCCATAGTCTTAAAACTTCATACGTAAATCCTTATAAATTAAGTAACATATACTGTGCGGTGTGAATAAGTTATACTTATTTATAACTATCTTAATCAAGTAGCCATGATCTAGAAAATGTAATACAATTTTGTCTTATCTTAGCTTCTATGCAGATGGAGAATTCTACTTGTTTTAACATAAGTAATGTCATTACATTTTCCTTTATTAACGCTGCAATGGCTTGTTCGATACTTATTCTCATTTGTGCCGTAAATTAGCCAAGTCAACTTGGCTCCAAATACCCCCTAACGACTCTTACCAACATCCCCCATAAGACTTGGTAAGAACTTAGGATAACTTAGACATAACCTTTACGTAGAGTAAATCAACATACATACCTCTTAACTTCTAAGAGTAGAAGGAATCATGAAATAGTACTACACGATATTCCATACATAGAATCATGTCAAAAGAAGGAAGAGGTTCACATACCTCGCGACGATTGTCGACAAGTAGCAAGATGCTCCAAAGTACTTCAACCTCGAGCTATCGTAATCTTCCAGAGGATACGCTATACTTAGTTCTTCAACCTATCATGGTCACAATACGTCCATTAACCTCTTACTTCAAACGTAGAATATTCTAAGTGCTAAGTCGCCAAATTCTACGGAAAATCGGACAGCACCTCCTTTGTTTCTACTCACTTTGCCACCTTTTCAAGGTCGACATAATAACCAAACAGCCCCAATTGGCTCACAATTAAGTAGAAGATAGTCCAATACAAATGACTAACTAAACAGCCCCAATTGGCTCACAATTAAATAGAAAATAGTCCAATACAAATGACTAACCAACTACTACAAACTACAAGTCCAAAACCGCCACCTTGAGTTCAACCAAACTAATTCTTATCCAATTTCCATTTCAATCCAAATTGGTAGCATAATAAGATATCAAGTCGCATTTGGTTATTACTACCATAAGCTTCAAGTCAATAACATGCGACGATTCTAACAACGATCAAATTGTAATCCAACTTAACATGGCCTACATTTCATTTCGAATTTCAAAGACTACAATCGATCTATAATCCTTATAAACTTCAACATATACTTCATGCTAGCAACAAGTAAGCTAACAACAAAATAAATAATTTTGTAATACTTTCAAAGAACAAGATTATACCTCAACGCTTTTAATCCAATCTTCAAAACCGGTTGCTCTTTAGCAACCTAGAGCCTCTTCAAGATACTTCAATCCGCTACTGAGACCCTTAGAACCATACCAACAATTTTTCTTCAAACTTCCAACCAAAACCTAGAAAAGCCATTAGGTTTTCACCTGCGACTAATACGAAAACTCTCTTTTTCCGGATTTTTATATTGAGATATACTCACAATACACTTAGGAACCTTGTTTAAAGTATGGGGATTATTGGTCAAGGATTGAAAATTCTTGTCTCAAGGACCTTCAAAACCGTGAGCCCTCATTTGGTGTTACTAAGTATCTTGAAAAAAATTCTAAGATTAGTCCCCTTGTCTATCTACATGTACACATATATAATACTATAGAGGGTAAAGATCTACACAAATGGTTGGCTTAGAAGAGTTTCATATGGATCAAGCCTGGCCGCCTCGACTTTTAGTCAACAATGTCAAGCTAAGTCATGTGCAAGACTTGGTCATCTCACTAATGGTCAAATGACCCTTTTGCCCAAGGCAAATTTCGTCCAAGACACTAAGGGGTGACACGTGTCGCCTCTCATTCGTCGCAATATTTCGTTTCCGACAATTTCACAATTTCCGATAAATTTTTACTCGTCTCTAATCTTAACATCTTTTGAGTTCTTACTTACGTTCTTAAAACATATCCTGTAAAAACGGGGTGTAACATTCTTCCCCCCTTAGAAACATTCGTCCTCGAATGTTCTTTCGGAGTCAATCTTTATAATTAGCGACATAGTTTCCTTTCACAACCCTGACATACAAATAATGCCACACATAGCCCTAATACTCGCACACGCATATCCGTCCATCATAAGCCCAAAAGAGGTTATCTTTTTGGTACTTCCAACTCTTCCTAGCATACATACATAACTTCCATACCAATTCTGGCCTCTAATCTTTGGAGTCATTCTATAAGACAATATACGACCATTTCCGGCTTTCACGACCTGGTTCCGGTGGAACGCGTCCACGAACCCGTAGAACAATTAACTAGACTTGGGCCTTGCGCCCTCGTGACTCGCCACGAATGGCGAACTACTACCAACTGATCCCACTCCATTCCAGCCATGGGAGACCCGTAACAGTCCTCAACCACTCACCGCACTTAACTCTTATCCTCGTCCGACTTAAAATCTTATCGCAGAGAAAACCTTATACATCTAAGGTCTCTCAGCTATCAATATTCTTAGGCTCGCACTCCATGCTCCCATTTATCTTATCACCCCAAGAACGGGTACAAAAACTTCTCACAAAACCATAACCATGTTGTCTCGATCACAACAACCATTATTTACTCTATACAGGCCTCATCCGTATAATCTTCTTAAGCTTACTACACAGCTTAATCTATTAACATGACATTCCGTTAGGTTCCTTAATATGGCTTCTTAAGGGTTCACTACCCTATCAGACAACTCATCCTTTCCCAATAATCTCAAAATAAACCACAAGACCTTGGCGAAATATCATTAACTATTCCATACCTTCATGGTATCTAGTTAGTCTTTACCGATCCCTGGTAATCTAAAATCATTCTAGGCAACACGCTGCCCGACCTCATACATAACTCCGTATAGATGTATGTCACAATACCAACTATACTATAATCAATACCAACTCGATACGCAATCCACATAGTCATTCCCGGTCATCACGCTTTCTCGTAGCTGCAAACAATCATAACCTGATAGGGAGGGACGACCCTAACAACACCGCTCTATCGCAAGATCTCAGAGTGAGAAGAATGGAAACCAATCCTAAATGTCCTGCAGCCTCCTGATTATAGATGTGGTGCACAACACACCGATAATCAAGACTCTACTAGACACGGTCTGTAGACACTTTCCGAGGACTAACTGCTCTGATACCACTTTTGTCACGACCCGACCCCGGGACCGCGACTGGTGCCCTACCTGGGCACCCTTAAAGGTATACATCAGAGAAAATCAGCGGAACATACTTGAAACTTATTAATAAAACATCTAAGTAAACAACAAAGTTAGCCGACAGGCTACCTTCCCAACATATATAAATACAACCGGCAGCTTTCATTTCTTTTACAAATCGACCCACAAAATGTGAATACAGCACTTCTAGAATAACAATCGAAGAATCTGTATGGACAAGGCCCCGCTGCACTTCAATATACATAGCCACGACAACTCCGAACATCGAGCCATCTCAAAATGTGAACCAGATCCTAAGCTCGCGGATCCATAATCAGTACCTAAACTCGCGACATGAACGCAGCTTCGGCGGGGGCCGCATAACAAAAATTTAATATGGAATGTAAATAACGCATAAGAAATGATCATAATCAGATAAAAGAATGACAAGGACAAGTATAAAAATACATACCGGATCCCGCCGTGTCATTACCACTTATGAACTTAATCGTACATTAATCATTATTTTCCTTCTTTCAATAGGAATTAACATCATATTCTTACATACATACTTAAGAATTCAATCAAGTTTTTCCACATAACTTACATCAATATCTTTTCCATTCCATTAAGAGTTATAGTCATATCTTACGACTTACTTAGAGAAGTCATTAAGTTCATTTCTATCTAACTTACTTATCTTTCATAACATAGTCCGCCCACTACGAGGGACACATATACTACCCTACCCAAATCGACGCGATCAAGTCACACCAATATCAAAGCATGCCTGGAATCCCCATCACCGCCGACTAAAAGTGTAAAATATAACCATGGGTCTCACGCCCATAATATCAATCAAAACAGGTGGTATAACGCTGGGGCTTGCCCTCATTTATACTCTTACCCGAGAAGGTGGTAGCAGGGGTATAACGCCTGGCTTGCCCTCATTTATACTCTTACCCCGAGAAGGTGGTATAACGCCTGGGCTTGCCTCATTTATACTCTTACCCTATCTCGACCGGCCAAGTAACACATAAAGGTGTGGTACAAATGCGTCGAGATTTACCTCACTTATACTCTTACCCCGGGAGAATGGTATAACGCCTGGGCTTGCCCCTCATTTATACTCTTACCCTAACTCAACCGGCCATCATACATAATATAAGCACTACCGACTTATCATACATAACATAAGCACTACCGGCTTATCGTACATAATATAAGCAAGTTAAGAAATCCCCTAACTTCTTATTAGCTTGTTCATATACACTCTCATTTTGTTTACTTAAGGCACTAACATGTCATTATAAAATCCGAATTTAACCCAACGTACTACGTGCCTCTACTCTTTTAAAATGATTCTCTTTCAAATAAAACTTCCAAGATACTAATAACCGTAGTATCAAGTCATATCTACTTTTCACGACAAGTCACAATACTTTTTTAGAAATACATTTATAGGCTTCTAAATCTAGTGACTTCTTTCTTTGAAACCTAAAGCAATTGGTACCTTTAAAACAATTTGCCCTTCTTTATTTCAAATCATTTCTTTGCTTACTTTACTGAAGAAAACCATTCTTTTAAATCTTCCATAAAGTTGTTATAACCAACTTCCCATAAAGCCGTTATAACTCTTTATTTCTTAGACAAATACATTCATTTGATAACCAAGAAACTTATACTTTCAATTCAAATCGCATAGCTTTCAAAATACTTCAAGTCTCTTAACTTTTAGGAACACAAGTTTCTTAACCTTTTAACACTTTGAGGTCCATAGTCTTAAAACTTCATATGTAAATCCTTATAAATTAAGTAACATATACTTGGTGCGGTGTGAATAAGTTATACTTATTTATAACTATCTTAATCAAGTAGCCATGATCTAGAAAATGTAATACAATTTTGTCTTATCTTAGCTTCTATGCAGATGGAGAATTCTACTTGTTTTAACATAAGTAATGTCATTACATTTTCCTTTATTAACGCTGCAATGGCTTGTTCGATACTTATTCTCATTTGTGCCGTAAATTAGCCAAGTCAACTTGGCTCCAAATACCCCCTAACGACTCTTACCAACATCCCCCATAAGACTTGGTAAGAACTTAGGATAACTTAGACATAACCTTTACGTAGAGTAAATCAACATACATACCTCTTAACTTCTAAGAGTAGAAGGAATCATGAAATAGTACTACACGTATATTCCATACATAGAATCATGTCAAAAGAAGGAAGAGGTTCACATACCTCGCGACGATTGTCGACAAGTAGCAAGATGCTCCAAAGTACTTCAACCTCGAGCTATCGAATCTTCCAAAGAGGATACGCTATACTTAGTTCTTCAACCTATCATGGTCACAATACGCCCATTAACCTCTTACTTCAAACGTAGAATATTCTAAGTGCTAAGTCGCCAAATTCTACGGAAAATCTGACAGACCTCCTTTGTTTCTACTCACTTTGCCACCTTTTCAAGGTCGACATAATAACCAAACAGCCCCAATTGGCTCACAATTAAGTAGAAGATAGTCCAATACAAATGACTAACTAAACAGCCCCAATTGGCTCACAATTAAATAGAAAATAGTCAATACAAATGACTAACCAACTACTACAAACTACAAGTCCAAAACCGGCCACCTTGAGTTCAACCAAACTAATTCTTATCCAATTTCCATTTCAATCCAAATTGGTAGCATAATAAGATATCAAGTCGCATTTGGTTATTACTACCATAAGCTTCAAGTCAATAATATGCGACGATTCTAACAACGATCAAATTGTAATCCAACTTAACATGGCCTACATTTCATTTCGAATTTCAAAGACTACAATCGATCTATAATCCTTATAAACTTCAACATATACTTCATGCTAGCAACAAGTAAGCTAACAACAAAATAAATAATTTTGTAATACTTTCAAAGAACAAGATTATACCTCAACGCTTTTTAATCCAATCTTCAAAACCGAAGTTGCTCTTTAGCAACCTAGAGCCTCTTCAAGATACTTCAATCCGCTACTTGAGACCCTTAGAACCATGCCAACAATTTTCCTTCAAACTTCCAACCAAAACCTAGAAAAGCCATTAGGTTTTCACCTTGCGACTAATACGAAAACTCTCTTTTTCCGGGATTTTTCTATTGAGATATACTCACAATACACTTAGGAACCTTGGTTTAAAGTATGGGGATTATTGGTCAAGGATTGAAAATTCTTGTCTTGAAGGACCTTCAAAACCGTGAGCCCTCATTTGGTGTTCCTAAGTTTCTTGAAAAAAAAATTCTAAGTGTAGTGCCCTTGTCTTGCTACTTGTACACATATATAATACTATGGAGGGTCAAGATCTACACAAATGGTTGGCTTAGAAGAGTTTCACATGGATCAAGCCAAGTGGCCCTTGGACTTTTAGTCAACAATGTCAAGCTAAGTCATGTGCAAGACTTGGTCATCTCACTAATGGTCAAATGACCCTTTTGCCCAAGGCAAATTTCGTCCAAGACACTAAGGGGGGGTGACACGTGTCGCCCTCTCATTCGTCGCAATATTTCGTTTCCGACAATTTCACAATTTCCGATAAATTTTTACTCGTCTCTAATCTTAACATCTTTTGAGTTCTTACTTACGTTCTTAAAACATATCCTGTAAAAACGGGGTGTAACAATTACTCCATGGGCTAGCTCCCCATGAAGACCTGCACCTACGATGAGGGATGCCGAGGGCACGTTATGGCCATGCTTATACGATGAGGGATTCCGGGGCATGCGGCCACGTTATATATATATATATATATGTGTGTGTTGTATATGTGTACGCCGACAGTGAGGTAGGATGCCACGGGCGCGTCACATGGTTATATGTTACACCTACTACCGTGCAGTGATGGGATTCCACCGCGTGAGATATATATATGTATTGTGTATGTACGCCGACGGTGAGGTAGGATGCCACTGCGTCACATGGTTATATGTTACACTTATGATCGGCGGTGATTGGGATTCCACGCACACTTTGATATTTGTGTTTGATCGCGCCCCGCATCGGGTCGTAGTATATGCGCCCCTCCATAAAGGGCTGGATTATGTTATGAAAGATAAGTAAGTTATATGGTAATGAACTTAATGATTTCTCCTAAGTATGTACGTAAGATTTGGCTATAACTCTTAATGGAATTGAAAAGATAATGATGTGCAATTAAGTTCATGAGTGGTAATGACACGGCAGGATCTGGTAGGTACTTTTTATACTTACCCCTGTCATTCTTTTGTACAGTTATGATCTGTTTACTATACTTTATTTTCGTTCCATATTCGATACTGTTGTCGACTTCTTCGTGGCCGCGTTCACGTCCGCAGTTTAGGTATTACCGTGGATCCGCGAGCTTAGGATCCTGGTTCAGCATTTTGAGATGGCTCCAATGTTCCGGAGTTGTCATGGCTATGTGTCACGACCCGATCTCGGGCCCGTGACTGGTGCCTTACCCCGGGCACCCTAGTGATACAACATCAGAGAAAATCAGCGGAAATAAAAACTTAAACATGAAATAAAAGATATGATAATAAAACAGGTCAACCAAACCGGTCACCTTCCTGAATATACATAAAACTGAACAGTTACAATCCTTTACAAACCCTGCCCACAACAGTACTACAGACCTCGATGAATATAGCAACAACTATGACGGATTGGCCCGCCATACCCCTGAATGTACAAATACCTACAATGACAGGGGGCTATACCAAAAGATAAGCCTCCGAAGAAACGGAGCTTCCCAACGCTGAACTGCGATCCTATGAGCGAGGATCAACAACTGGTGTACCTCTACCTGCGGCATGAACGCAGCCCCCCGAAGGAGGTTAGTACACAGGTACCAAGTATGTGAAACTGAAAATACTATAATGAAATCACATTTCATCATTTTATAAAACCATTTCAAATAAGTAAAAACATTATGTCAAGTAAGGGACGATATCCCGTAATAATCACTCACACATAACTATGGGTCTCACGCCCATAATATCACTCATGCCCGTGAAACTCATTCTCATCGCCAGGTACATGATGTATAACAACACCCATATGTGAACTCAACACTAGATCCGCTGCGTCATTAAACCGACGGGCCAAGTAGAATCGCCTATACCGGTTCCAAAAGCTAGTCATAAAACTTCACTGCAAGGTACGGAAGCTAATTACGAGATCCAAAGCTAGCCACGAATCGCCGAGGCAAGTACCAAAGCTAACGTACCCTAGCCAACCATCTCACGAGATATGACCGAGACAAGTATCTCAAGCTATCTACCAGCAGCCTGCCGATACACGAGAAATGACCAGGACAAGTATCTAAAGTGTGCCTGAACCACATGTACAAATCAAGCCCGTGATTGTTCGTCACCGCGGCAAGCTTCATGGATTAGCGGTCCATGGACAAATAACAAAACCTCACAATGACCGCATGCCCGGCATCTTACCTCGGAAAGCATGGCATGAAACCATCCCATCGACGCGTGCCCGTGGAACATCCATCGCGTCAACATGTCCAAAGGAATAACAAGATAATACTCAAAGTGGACGATACCGTGGTCACCCAACGCGTGTCGAGATGTCCAAAAGTAATTAACAGATAATACTCAATAGTGGACGCATACTCGTGGACCATCCAACGCGTCAGTATGTCCAAACAATCAATCAGATAGCCGCCCTCCCGAGACACTGCGAGTACGTAATCAAAACACTTGCACAACAAAGCTATCACAACAAGCATAGCAAGTTCAACGATTTTTATTTTATGTCAACAATACGGGTTTCAACCCAAAATACTACATACTTTCCATCTTTCAAAAGACCCTCTTTATGTAAAAGCCACACAATACTAATACTGTAGTATTAAAACACGTTTCCTTTTTAAACCAAATTACTACACCTTCAGAAAATCTTTACAAGCTTTTAAAATCAAGTACTCTATACTTTTTAAACCAAGTGCTTCTCTTTTAAAACAACAACAAGTGTTCTTTTAAAACCCAAACAACTTTACTCTTTTCAAAACAAGTAACCTATACTTAAATCAAGTTACTTCTCTTTTTCCAAAAACAAGTCGTTATAAGTCAAGTCTCTTATCTTTCAAGATCAAGTCTCTTAACTTTCAAAATCAAGTCGTTTCACTGTCAAAATCAAACCTTTCTTTGATCCTCATAAAGTCGTTATAACTAACTTCCCATAAAGCCATTATAACACTTTATGTTTTAAACAAACAAAATTCATTTCACACACGTACGTCTACCGTACTATATAGTTCACAACAATCATGCTCAAGAGTATAGGAAGAATCACATACCTTTTTAGCTTAAACCACAAGCCAAGTCAAGTATGCCGCGCGTAGAAGATCCACCTATAACAACCACAATACATTTATCAACTTCTAGCTCTCTTCGTAGAATATTCTAAATACAAGATTCTTTATTCTACAGAAAATTCGGCAGCACCCCCCCCCCCCCCCCCCGCTAACTCATAAATCTCCTCCCCTATCAAGGCCCGTTACCAGGCCAACAACTCCCAGGGGACTACACGTCTAACCGGACGTGTTCAATTCTGCTTCACAATAATACTACACAAGTCTACTGTAAGTACAGTCCAATGTAAATACAGTTCAATCCTTACCAATATTCATTCTATATATAGTATACCTAACTATACATTACTAAAATATGTAATATCCAATTACAATAGGGGGACATAGATTATTACCTCGATAAGCCCAAAAATTATCCAAGTTTATAAGTCGATCCTGAGCAACGTTTAGCTCCAATTCCTACGATCCAACCCGCTCCAAGTGACCCTTAGAAGTTTCCAAACAACTTCTCTAAATACTTCAACCAAGCTAGGAAGATTTTTCTAGGGTTTCACTTTACGGCTATTGGAATAAAGTAGTATTTCCGGGCTCCTAGTATTGAAATAACTTTGGAATACTACTAGGGATACTAAGCCAAGGTATTTGGGATTATACAATAATACACCAAGTATTTTCTACACAAGAGAGGGGGAGGGACGAAAACTCACTAAAGGGAGGGAGTATTTTTGGCTTTGGAAAGTCTTCAAGTGTGGATGAAATACTCTTCAACCTAAGGGGGGTATTTATAGAGGTTTCAAGGGCCAAGATCAAGGTAAGTGTAGGGTCAAGATTGGGCCATGTGTGTGTGGGTCCCACCACACCACATGGCCAACGATTTGGCCTCCAAATGTCATGGCCATTTCGGCTAAGGGGACAAGTGGCTAGCCACTTGTCCCTCCAATTTCGGCCAAGGTGCCACATGGGGGTGACACGTGTCGCCCCCCGACTCGTCCAAAATATTTCGTCTTCCGAAAATATCCAAAATACCGGAAACCTCAAAAACAAAGTGGGCCTCACAAACCGTAAATTTCTCCCGTGGGTCCCACGTGACCATTTCCGAAAATAGAATCTCATAATTCTAAAATAATCCAAGAAGTCCAAATACCAAATCTGGGAATCCAATTCCCATTAACGAACCTTTTTCTTCACAAAAACCGGAAACTTTTCCGTCGAAAAATTGATCGGTGTATTTTCTATACACTTTTTGAGTCAGTTTTAGTTAGTCTTTTGTCCCATTTTGCACATATAAGTGTCGTATTAGGATAGTTTTTCTTTCTTTTGAGTCAAAGTGGTTAAAATGGCCAAATGGCGGAAAAAGAGCAAAAAGAGGGCAAAAGAGAGATGCAGGTAGGAATCAGAGAAAGTGGCGAACGAGGGAAAATTCAAGACCAGCACCGCGCGCCTCGCACTTAAAGCTGGCCGCGCGCCCACTATCCGCAGAGGTCGAAGACTCAGCGCGGCTCCTCGAGCAAAAAATCGGGTCGCGGCGCTCGACACGGCCAGATGCAGGGCCGCGACGCCTAAACATCCGAGAAGCTACAGAAGATCCAGCGTCGCGGCGCCTCGAGCAGCGATATCGGGCGCGCCAAAACACCGACGGATTGCAGAACTTTCAGCCGCGCATGCGCAGGGCCGCAGCGCCGACGCGGAAAAATTAGGTCTTTTGACGAAATTCGCCAGCTCAAGGAAAGAGGAGGCGGTTTTCAACTATAAAAGGAGAACCTAGGCAATTTTAAGGGTTCCTTCGCACAACACAAGACTTTGGCTTGGAGATTGGATACCATTAGTTTAGTAATTTTTTTTCCTTCTCTTTACTTTATTTCAGTTTTTATGATGAACTTTGAATTAGTTCTTGTCATATTTATGGCTAGGAACTAATTCTCTTATAGGGCTTTCCATGTTGAATTACTAGAACCTTATGTTATAAATTAATGCATGCTTATGGTTATTTTTCTTATTGTGAGATCTATCCAATAATTGAGTTGAATTCTTGGTAATTAATTGACAACTAATTATCACTATATGATTTCTAATCAGATTCTGAGAAGGGGGGATTGTGAATATGATGTAAGTTGGGTAGACATTCTTGGATTGGGGATGAAAATACCTCAATTATTTATGTAGCGTTGATGAGAGGCTTAACAACCCTAATTTTGCGCATTGTGCGTGACGGTCAACTAGGTTTTTGTTCTTAATCCTCCTATAAAGTTATCCTTATCACTGAGAGGTAGGTAAGGTGCGATACTGGGGTTGAGTGTTTATATAACCCTAGCGGGAGTATAAAACGATTTTGTAAACCTGTTTTCTCCTAAAGAAGAATACCATAAGTTAATGCATTAGTAAGTAGCATAAGAGGATAGTAAGGATACATGGAAGCCCTATTCTCATCATCACTGAAGTAAATCTTTATATTAAAATAGCTTGCATAATTCGTAGTTATAAACAACAAATCAATCATAAATTCACCAAATAGATACTAGAAAATAGATAGTTGGTACTTGAACCCTAATCCTTGTGGACGATATTCGGTCTTACTAAGACTATATTACTTGTCACGATAACGTGCACTTGCGTTTAAAGTGTGTGCATCTTACCGCGCATCAAAAACCACATCTTTCTTTCTTTCCAAAATTTCTGTCGTATTCTCGTACGTACGTCCTCACATACATACCCTGGAACTACGGGGTATAACATTCTTTCCCCCTTAGAAACATTCGTCCCGAATGTTCCTTCTAAGTCTCCAAACAAACGTGTGCCGGTATAGTCTTCACTACTATACTTACGAAACCAATCACGCCATCAATGGCCATAGTATATCATACAAATCCAAGCCAACGAGGAATCACCTCTAACATCACAAAAAGCTCACACCCATGGTCTAAAGGATACTCCCTTCGCATCTTTACTTCACAAAAGAAATGATCACTTCTGTTCTCATAACACATTGTTCGCTTCTCTTCTTACTCGTCGTCCCTTTCTCGTACACCCAAACTCTCTATAGTACACGTTCCACACTTCAGTTACCGCTTCAATTTCCAAAACTTTGGAGTCGCCACCTCCAAACTTGGTCATCTTACTTGCCTCAAATTCTTTCAAGGCCAATCCCGGCCTTCACGATCCGATTCTAGTCGAACACATCCACGAACTCATACGATGGCTACCTAAACCTGGGCTTAGCACCCTCGTGACCCTACCACCTGGCGGGACCACCTCGAACTGACCCCACCCCAAACCGGGCTGCGGGTTGACCCGAACGGTCCTCAACCCACCCATAATCGCACTGCACTCTTGTTCCCTCGCCCTAACAATCTTACATATTCACGTCATAAAAGCTACCACTTCCATCTCACACTACCCATGGAATTTTCCCACAATATATTTTACGCATACCAAGTACTTCGACAAAAACCAACCGTAAAATCATCCACTCAAGGCGGCCTTATATCCAAGGTCCTAACTGTTATATATTCTATGGCTCACATTCTCTATGTACCAAACTTCCACCTTACTAACTGTGCCTCTAAATCACAATTTAGCATAACGCTATCCAACATAATACTCAAGACATCATCATATCATAAACGATACCGCCTCAGAGGGTGAAGGATATACCAAATCAAATAGGCGGTTCCAAGGATCGCTAGAATCGGGAACTTCCACCACGACCGCTCGCTCGCCGTGTATGAACACCGCCTAGATATCGGCGCGAAGAACACACAATGCATCCCGGCGCCGAGTCTCAACATCCGCTACCCCCGGGTCGGACAATTCTTCGCTAAATGGCCCTGCTGGCCGCATGTAAAACAAACCCTATGAATACTGCGACATTCCCCCGCATGGGTTTTACCACACTGGCTACACTTAGGTCGGGGTGGCTTCATCCGCCAAGACTCCCAACTCCCCGAAACTCAACCTCGAGCCCGACCTTCTCCCCGAATACTGAGGCCCTCAAGATCAGAGGACCACTGCATCGGGCGCGCGTATAACTAGTCTGGCCGAGGCGGTCCGCCTAAAGTTACCAAAGGACCTCGCCGCCCCGGCCTTCTTCGCCGGTATCGTCAATCCGCTTGCCTCCGTGCCACACACCCAATTGCATGAACATGCATGCTGGCAATATCCATGCCCGGCTGAAGCGATACACCCGAACAAGACTCTGCCAAGTAGTCATCAAGCCCTCTGACTTAGCGGTGCACTCTGTCCTACATATTAGCTACTAACGCAGTGACATATCGAGCCAACGAGTCGAACTCTACGCTGTACTCCCGAATCGGCGCCCTCCCGCCTCAAAGATCGTAAACTCGCCGCGCCCTCTCCTCATCTCGCGGAGGCAAGAAATGGTCGAGAAATGCCTCCGAGAACTCGCCCCAAATACCGGGAGCATGCTCCCGACAGCTCCCACGAATCAAACTACCGATCATGTATCACGCACTGACGAACCAAGATCACGGACTCGGTCTCCGCCTTGATCACTGCACGATCCTTCAGAATCGACGGATGAACTCCCGGATCATCCTTAGGCCTCGAACCGTAGAACTCGCGGCTACAACTCGTAAAATCTCGTGAGCCTCAAACTATCCGACCGGGGTGGACTACGGCTACCGAATCGAATCCGCCAGATCCAAATTTATCTCGTGTCCGCCACGATCCTCGCCAGAATCGGCTATCTCCTTGTAACCCATCTTCTCGCTTCAGCCGCTTGACCGAGGCTCGTACCGTGGTCTCGTAGCCACCGCCGCGCTCTAAATCACTGGGCGTGAGTCACAAAACTCGCCGTCAAGAACTATCTCGTAATGACCAGATCGCGCCTCGCATTCTCTCAGATCCTACTAGCAGCTCCCTCGGCTGCCTTGCCCTTCTGGGCCCGGATTGCCTTGCGCGGAGGCATAGCTGGCAGAAAAGAATACGTCAGAAGGAGTCCAACTTACAACACAGCTCTAAGGCACGATCTCAGAGCGAGAAGAAATAGAAACCAATCCTAGATATCCCATAGCCTCCTGATTATAGGTGTGGTGCACAACACGGCGATAATCAAGACTCTACTAGATACGGTCTGTAGACACTTTCCGAGGATTAACTGCTCTGATACCACTTTTGTCACGACCGATCCTGCCCGTGGATCGTGTCTTACCCTGCACCCTAGTGATACAACATCAGAGAAAATCAGCGAAAATAAAAACTTAAACATGAAACAAGAGATATGATAATAAAACAGGCCAACCAAACCGGTCACCTTCCTGAATATACATAAAACTGAACAATTACAATCCTTTAAAACCCCTGCCCACAACAAAGATTACTGCACTTATGAATATAGCAACAACTATGACGGACAGGTTCTCGCCATACCCCGAATGTACAAGTATCTACAATGACAGGGCTATACTAAAAGATAAGCCTCCGAGAAACGGAGCTTCCCAAACGCCGAATCGCGATCCTATGAGCGAGGATCAACAACAAAAATTTACCGCAGATGAACGCAGCCTCAAGGAGGTCAAGACACAGTACCATGTGAAATCGAAATATCAGAATGAAATCACATTTCATCATTTTATAAAACCATTTCAAATAAGTAAACAAGAGGGGCAAGTGGACGATATCCCCGCATAATCACTCACACATAACTACGGGTCTCACGCCCATAATATCACTCTACGCCGTGAACTCATTCTCAACGCCAGCATACGATGTAAAACAACACCCATATGTGAACTCGAACACTAGATCCTCGCCGCCATTAAACCGATCGGGCCAGTAGAATCGCCTATACCAGCCTAAAAGCTAGTCATAAAACTTCACGCAAGGTACGGAAGCTAATTACTGATCCAAAATCTAGCCACGAATCGCCGAGGCAAGTACCAAAGCTAACGCATTCTAGCCAACCGCTCTCACGAGATATGACCGAGGCAAGTATCTCAAGCTATCTACCAAAGAATCGCCGATACACGAGAAATGACCAGACAAGTATCTAAAGTGTGCTCAGAACCACATGTACAAATCAAGCCCGTGATTGTTCGTCACCGCGGCAAGCTTCATGGATTAGCGGTCCATGGACAAATAACAAAACCCTCACAATGACCGCATGCCCCGACATCTTACCTCGGAAAGCATGGCCATGAAACCATCCTACTGGACGCATGCTGTTACACCCCGTAATTACAGGACATGCCTTAAGAACGTAAGTAAGAACTCACAAATGATAAGGATTCGAGACTTGTAAAAATTTATCGGAAATTATGAAATTGTCGGAAAAACTTTGTGTTGTGTCGAATGGGAGGGCGACACGTGTCACCCCCCCTTAGATGATGCCTTGGACGAAATGGCATGGCCATTTTGGTCATTTACCATAAGTCTTTTAAGGCTAAGACTTGCAACTCAGAAGATGAGTTTATTGACTAAAGTCAAAGGTCCCACCTTGTCTTGATATTTAGCAAGACTACATCCTAACCAACAATGTGTTATTATAATAACCCTCCAAGGTGATATATATTACTACTAGTAGTGCAGAGAGAGCCAACACTTAGAAAAATTGCACAAATTGAAGAACTTAGGCAAGATGCTCTCGGGTTCATCAAAAAAAAAAAGAGAAAATCTTTGTTTGTGATCCATTTAGTTCCCCACTTTAAACCAAGGTTCCTAGGTGTATTGTAAACACATCTCAATAGAAAAATCTTGGAAAAAGATTGTTTACGGGTTAGTCGCAAACGAAAACCTAAGGGTCTTTCTAGGTTTTATTTGATGACTTGAAGGATAATTGTTGGTGTTGTTCTAAGGGTCTCAACAAGCGGATTGAAGTGTCTTGGAGAGGCTATAAACTACTAAGGAGCGACTTCGGATTGGAGTTGGTTTAAGAATCATTGAGGTATAATCTTGTTCTTTGAAAGTATTACAAGATTATTCATTTTATTGTTGTTAGCTTTGTATGTTGCAAGCATGAAATTGTTATATTGAAGTTATAAAGATTATGGATTGATTATAGCCTTGAAATCAAATGTAATGTAATCCATTACTAAGTTGAATTACAATTTAATCGTTGTTAGAACCGCCGCATGTCATCGACTTAAGGATTATGGTTATTATAATCAAATGCGACTTGATATCTTGTTATGCTACAAATTTGGGTTGAAATATAATTGTGAGCCAATTGGGGCTGTTTAGTTAGTCATTTGTATCGACAACCGCTATATCGATTGTGAGCCAATTGGGGCTTTAGTTAGTCATTTGTATCGACTACCCGCTATATTGATTGTGAGCCAATCGGGCATTTAGTTAGTCATTTGTATCGACTACCCGCTATATTGATTGTGAGCCAATTGGGGTCATTTAGTTAGTCATTGGCATCGATTATCTTCTATATTGTGAGCCAATTGGGGCTGTTTGGTTATTATATTTCGACCTTGGAAAAGGTGGCAAAGTAAGTAAAAACAAAGGAGGTGTCATTCCGATTTTCCGTAGAAATTAGAGACTTAACACTTATAATATTCTACGCTTGAAGTAGGGCTTTAATAGACGTATTGTGAATATTATAGGTTGACATAGTACGGCGGACTTCGTGACTTGGCAAAGTGGTTTGACCCGACAAGGTATGTAGAACTTTTCCTATCTTTGAGCATGACTAGTTTCACGATATAGTACTAAGAGACGACAAGACTTTGACATTCTTTACTTGTTTTATGAAATGCCAAGTCGGGTGAGTTAGAGATTAACTCACTTCTTTGAGAATATTAAAGATGTCTTAAGTCTTGTTAAAGATAAGGGACTTGAAGAATTTTAAAGTATGTAATACTGGTCGCTTTAAAACGATAATTCCTCGATAGGCAATTGTACAGACTATGGTATAAAGTGAATATAACGACTTTATGGGGAGTTGGTTATATTGACTTTATGGAAAGATAAATGACTTGATTTAATGGAAGGCAAGTCGATTTTTAAGGCATCAATTGCCTAAGGTTTTATAAGACACGAGTCACTTGATTTAGAAGACATATTTTATTTCTAAAAGTATCATGGACTTGTCTTGAAAATAATTGTCACTGATACTACTACTAGTAGTATCTTGGAAGTTTTATAATGAAATGAGTCATTTTAAGAGAATAGAAGACGTAGTACTTTGGGGTTAAATTCTGATTTTCATAAAAGACATGATAGTGCCTTAGGTAAACTAAAATGAGAGTGTATATGAATAAGAATAGTAAGAAGTTAGGGATTTCTTAACTTGCTTATATATCGCATGATGTCGATAGAGCTTATGTTATGTGTGATAGCCTGATTTGGGCTAATGATATATTATTCGTCATGGTCATTCCCCGATTGTGGTATTGTATATTTCCGTGGATTTGCTAACCACGATGCGAGGAATACCTCACGCGAGTCCGTAAGGGCTTACGCGGTGAAATAGTCCCACGCGCGGTCCAAACTTATCCGAGGAATACCTCACGCGAGTCCGTAAGGGCTTACGCGGTGAAATAGTCCCATGCGAGGAATACCTCACGCAGTCCACCGACCTACGCGGGTGAAATAGTCCCGTGAGTAGGATTCCAATCCTATTTTTCGCTGTAAGTATACACCTATTTATACTCTCATTGTTAGTAAGGCATCGAGTAATCGTAATTTTGTTAGCATACATGTCTCCTAGCTTTCTTTAAACTTGTTGTAATTACGCATTTTCCGCTTTTCATACTTAGTACATATTGTGTAATCGACCCCTTCCTGGGCCGCGCTCATGCCGCAGAAAGGGTAAGGTGTCATGATCCACATTCTTAGACCACCTATCCGACGCCTAAGCTCCATTCTCCTGAGGCTTGTCTTTCTTTTGGTACGCTTTCCCCGATGTTGTAGATTATGTACATTCGTGGTATGGCGGCCCCGTCCCGCCACGCTTGTTATTCCTAGAGGTCCGTATTCACATACGTGGTCACTGTAAGAACCGAGTCAGAAGTTGTACTTTTGACTTTGTTTATATTATGGAAGGCGCCCGACGGCTAGCCTCGTTGTTCTATTGTTTACACGTGTCTTTATGTTGTATGTTCCGCCGCTATTCTCTCGACGATACCAACAGGTGCCTGTGTAGGGCACCGCCGCGCCCGGGTCGGGTCGTGACAAAAGTGGTATCGAGCGCTTAGTCCTCTGAAAGTGTCTACGCATCGTGTCTAGTAGAGTCTTGATTATCGCGTGTCAGGCACCACATCTATAATCGTGAGGCTACAGGACATTTAGGATTGGTTTCCATTCTTCTCTCTCCGAGATCGCAAGTAGAGAGCTGCCTTATTAGGTTGAATCCTCTCCGACCTCTTCTTATGAAACAACTATGCCTCCACTGAAAGCTACCAGGCCTGTAGGGCAAGGCAAACAGCAGGAGTCGCTAGCTGCACTGAGGGTTACACTGCTCAGTGCACGACTATGCCCGAGGTAGTAGGGTCGGCGAGTTCACCACGCCGCAGCTTTTAGAGGAGCCGAGGCGGCAAGAGCTCCAGAGGTTCCGGCACAGAGCCTCCAGCCCCATCCACCGCCGAGTATAGAGACTACGGGGAGCAGATTCGGTTATTGACCAGTATAGTAGCCGGCAACATGTGAGCAGTGCACCCACCCTAAGGCCGATGGGCCATGGATTAGGATTTTCTCGGGATGTCATCCACCCGAGTTTTATGGTTCGAGGTCCACGAGGATCCGCAGGAGTTCGCTCGACTACAAATGACCATGCAGGTTCTTAGGGCTTCAGAGACAGAGTCTGTTACGCTAGCTTCTTACCGGTTACGCGATATTGCGTTGAACTGGTTTGAGTCGTGGTTGCTTTTGAGAGGTGATGATGCTCTTCCAGCCGTTTGGGAGGAGTTTACAGAGGCCTTCATGGATCACTTTTACCTCCCGAGATGAGAGAGCCCTGCAGACAGATTTTGACTCATGCAGAACGGGAGGATCATAGGAGTACACTGAGTTTGACTCCTGCCGTGCATGCTCACACTATTGTAGCTAGCATGCCTGATAGAGTTCATCGTTATGTGACGGGCTAGACCGCCATATGATTACAAAGATGTTTGGGGGTGGCTCTTCACCAGATGGACATTGCTAGACGCAGCCTATGCTCGTGGATGAGGATAGAGAAAGCGAGGACCAGATTGACGCAGCCAGCCCAAGAGGCCGTGACATCGTGGTCTCAGGCGCTTATCGAGGCGACAGCCTCGCAGCAGACCAGGTCCACATTCCACCAAAGACAGAGTGCTCCGCCACGGTTTTCCGCGTGAGGTCCGATCAGCAGGTCGGTCACCGTGAGCAGTCGTGGCTCCGTGTCTTCGTGGTTTCAGGAGGCAGAGATCCTCGCCGATCGAGACCACCCACACTCGGTGCTCGATGCGCAGATCTCACCAGCGAATGTCGGTTCCCGCAGGAGGTTGTTACTTGTGGCTACCGGGCCATTTGAAGAGAGATTGTCCGCTCAGAGGCAAGACGGGTGGTACAAAGACACCGACGGATCGCTTGCCGGGTCTTCTCCTTCAGGTTACGCGCCCGAGGCGTGGTACTCACGACAGCAGCCGCAGAGGCGGCGTGGTGGTGGTTCCAGCCTAGCGGCCCCGTAATCGCATATATTCTTCTAGCCACCGCCAGATCGTGAGGCTTCCCGACGCCGCATGGTACATTACTGATTTCAGGATGTGATGTTTATGCATTGATAGATCAAGGTTCTACCTTGTCCTACGTGTCCTCTTATCATGGTAGAATCCTGGATAGAGCCAGGTCGATAGAGCCGCTTGAGGTAGCTACGCCAGTGGTGATTCGTGTTAGCCGAGCGTGTATAGAGGTTGTCCGGTATTTATTTACGCCGCCGACTTGCAGACTTGATAGAGCCGAGATGACAGATTTTGATGTCATTACGGGTATGGATCGGTTGGCTTCGTTATGCCAACGCTGATCGTAGACAAGTTGGTTCGGTTCCGCTTCTCGCGAGCCGCTTATCGAGTGGAGGGCAACACAAATACGCCGAGAGGTAGGTTTATTTCTTACCTCAAGGCTAGGAAGATGGTGCGTAGCGGTACATCTATCATCCGCGCGTGTTTGATACAGAGGCCGAGTGCCGCTTCTTCACCAAGCAGTGGTTAGGAGTTTCCGTGTTGTTCCTGCATGATCTTCCCGTATCCTCCCGAGAGGAGATCGAGTTTTGTATTGACACGCTGCGACACTCGACCTATTTCCATTCCGCCATACAGATGGCACCGCGAGTTGAGGAGTCAAGGACCACCGAAAGATTTGCCGGAGAAAGGCTTTATCGTGCCTAGTGTATCTCCCCGGGAGCGCTGTTGTTTGTGAAGAAGAAGGACGGGACGCCGCGTATGTGTTGACTACAGCAAATTAATAAGGTAACCATTAAGAATAGGTACCCTCCCCGTGATTGATGATTTGTTTGACCACTGCGTGGTGCGAGATGTTTTCAAAGATAGACCGCGGTCCGTTATCATCGTGTTCGAAGTTCGAGAGGCGATATCCCAAAGACCGCATTCAGACTCTGTATGGGCACTATGAGTTCGTGGTTATGTCTTTCGGTTTGACCAACGCCCAGCCGTATTTATGGATTTGATGAACCGTGTTCAAGTCATTCTCGATACATTTGTGATTGTATTCATTGATGACATCCCGTTTATTCGCGACAGAGCAGAGCATACGCAGATCACTCGGCGAAGGTACTTGGGATTCTCCGAGCCGCAGCTATTCGCCAAGTTCTCTAAGTGTGAGTTTTGCTGGCCTCAGTGGCATTCCCCGGGCATATTATCGGGCCGATGGTGTTCGCAGATACGCAAAGATCGAGGCAGCAAGTCTTCGCCGAGACCTACTACTCCGACCGAGGTGCGCAGCTTAGACCGCGTGTTATTATCGCAGTTCAGGAGCGCTTGCTTCGATTTCAAGACCGCTGACTAGTCGACTCGTGGCGCCCAAGTTCCAGCGACGAGGTCATGAGAAGGGTTTCCATTGTTGAAGGAAAGGTTGACTACACCCAGCCTACTCTTCCGATGGGTTAGATGGGTACGTGATCTATCGTGATGCCTCTGCATCGGCCAGGTGTGTTTTGATGCAAAGACGGCAAGGTTATAGCCTATGCTTCCTGGCAGCTACTAAGCATGAGAGGAATTACCCTACCCATGACTTAGAGTTGGCCGCAGCTTATTCATGCCTTCAAGATTTGGAGACATTATTTGTACGAGTTCATGTGGATATTTATACGCACTACAAGAGCCTCCAAAGATATCTTCAAAGTGCAGGGAGCTGAATTTGAGACAGACGGTGGTTAGAGTTGCTGAAAGACTATGATGTTGATATTCTATACCATCCGGGGAAAGCCAACGTAGTTGCCGATGCCTTGAGTCGTAGATCGATGGGGAGCCTATCAGAGGTACAAACAGAGAAACAGACACGGTCCGTCATATCCACCGCCAGCGAGCCTCGGGTTCGATTAATCGATACCGACGATAGTGGAGTACGGGTTCGCGAGGTTGCCGAGTCTTCCATCGCTGATGAGGTGAAGAGGCGACGCTGAGGACCCATGTTGGTACGCAGATCGCGACGCAGCCTCTTCGAGGAGAAGAGTCTATTCGAGGTAATACCACGGTGTGCCGAGATTTGAGGGCCGGCGTGTGTTCCCGATGTGACAGACTTCGCCAGCAGATTCTCGTGAGGCACACAATTCTCGTTATTCTATTCATCCGGTCGACCAAGATGTATCATGACCTCGATGTTTGTATTAGCGGATGGCTCAAGAGGACGTGGCGTTTTGTCGCACGGTCCTAATTGCCGCAGGTCAAGGTCGAGCACCGAGGCCCAAAGGATTATCAGCCTATCGAGATTCCGACTGGAAGTGGAGATGATCAACATGGACTTTGTTACAGGTTACCTCGCACTCGTGGAAGTACGACTCCATTTGGGTTATTGTTGACAGTCGACGAAATCAGCCCATTTCCTTCCAAATGACGACGCCACCGAGGACTATGCCGATTGTACATCCGAGAGATAGTGAGGTCGCACGGTGTTCCTGTCGATTATATCCGATAGGGGAGCCCACTTACATCTAACTTTGGAGGTCTTTCCGTATGGTTTAGGACACAGTGAGTCTCAAGACAAAGATTTCACCTCGATCGACGGCAGCAGAGCGCACTATCCGTGACACTCGAGGATATGTCGCGAGCTCGCGTGATTGATTTCGGGTAGCCGAGGATCATTTGCCTCTTGGAGTTTGCTTACAACAACGCTACCATTCCAAAGATACGATGGCGCCATACGAGGCTTTATACGGGCGAAATGCAGTCGCCGATCGTTGGTTCGACGTGGCGAGGTACGCTTAGTTGGCCTGCATTTGGTACAAAGCAGTCGTGGATAAGGTGAAGCTTATCCAGAGAGATCAGCACTCGTAATCGGCAGGTCATACGCGGATAATCGGCGCGGCATTTGGAGTTTCGTAGACGATTGGGTCTTCTTAGGCGCCACCCATGGCGGTGTGATGAGATTCGTAAGAAGGGGAAACTCACCCAAGGTACATCGGGCCCTACCGATCGTCCGTAGAGTGGGACAGTTGCTTATGAGTTGGATCCGCCATCGAGTTAGAGGCGGTACATCCGCCTTCCATGTTTCTATGTCATGGAAGTGTATCGAGATCCAATGAGTTTTTCCTACTAGCGAGGTCCAGTGACAGAGGGTTATCGTATGAGGAGAGTCCCATAGCGATACTCGACGCTGTGTCAAAGCGATCATGACTGGGATGTAGCTTCCACAAAGTCCCGTGGAGAAACGATAACCGAGGAGATGACTTGGGAAGCGGAGGAGGATACGCTGAGGAGGTATCCTCACTTATTTCCTATACCTTCGTATTTCATTTTGCCCTTACTTGTCGCTTTAATTGAAGTGTTTCTTTGCTTAAATGCTTTTATGTGGCCATGAGTGGCATTTTTGGTATGTCGGGTGGAAAGGAAACTATGTCGCTAATAGTAAGTGTGACTCGAAGAACATTCGGGACGAATGTTTCTAAGGGGAAGAATGTTACACCCCATAATTACAGATACATGCCTTAAGAACGTAAGTAAGAACTCACAAATGATAAGGATTCGAGACTTGTAAAAATTTATCTGAAATTATGAAATTGTCTAAAACTTTGTGTTGTGTCGAATGGGAGGGCGACACGTGTCACCCCCTTAGATGATGCTCGACGAAATGGCATGGCCATTTTGGTCATTTACCATAAGTCTTTAAGGCTAAGACTTGCAACTTGTAGCATGAGTTTATTGACTAAAGTCAAAGGTCCCACCTTGTCTTGATATTTAGCAAGACTACATCCAAACCAACCATGTGTTATTATCATAACCTCCAAGGTGCTATATATTACTACTAGTAGTGCAGAGAGAGCCAACACTTAGAAAAATTGCACAAATTGAAGAACTTAGGCAAGGTGCTCTGGTTCATCAAAAAAAAAAAAAGAGAAAATCTTTGTTTGTGATCCATTTAGTTCCCACTTTAAACCAAGGTTCCTAGGTGTATTGTAAACACATCTCAATAGAAAATCTTGGAAAAAGATTGTTTACTGTTAGTCGCAAACGAAAACCTAAGGGTCTTTCTAGGTTTTATTTGATGACTTGAAGGATAATTGTTGGTGTTGTTCTAAGGGTCTCAAATGCGGATTGAAGTGTCTTGGAGAGGCTATAAACTACTAAGGAGCGATTTCGATTGGAGTTGGTTTAAGAATCATTGAGGTATAATCTTGTTCTTTGAAAGTATTACAAGATTATTCATTTTATCGTTGTTAGCTTTGTATGTTGCAAGCATGAAATTGTTATATCAAGTTATAAAGATTATGGATTGATTATAGCCTTGAAATCCGAAATGTAATGTAATCCATTACTAAGTTGAATTACAATTTAATCGTTGTTAGAACCGTCGCATGTCATCGACTTAAGGATTATGGTTATTATAATCAAATGCGACTTGATATCTTGTTATGCTACAAATTTGGGTTGAAATATAATTGTGAGCCAATTGGGGTCATTTAGTTAGTCATTTGTATCGACTACCGCTATATTGATTGTGAGCCAATTGGGGCCGCTTAGTTAGTCATTTGTATCGACTACCCGCTATATTGATTGTGAGCCAATTGGGGTCGCTTAGTTAGTCATTTGTATCGACTACCCGCTATATTGATTGTGAGCCAATCGGGGTCATTTAGTTAGTCATTGGCATCGATTATCTTCTATATTGTTGCGAGCCAATCGGGGCTGTTTGGTTATTATATTTCGACCTTGGAAAAGGTGGCAAAGTAAGTAAAACAAAGGAGGTGTCATCCGATTTTCCGTAGAAATTAGAGACTTAACACTTATAATATTCTACGCTTGAAGTAGGCTTTAATAGACGATTTTGAATATTATAGGTTGACATAGTACGCGGGACTTCAGACTTGGCAAAGTGGTTTGACCCGACAAGGTATGTAGAACTTTTCCTATCTTCGAGCATGACTAGTTTCACGATATAGTACTAGAGACGACAAGACTTTGACATTCTTTACTTGTTTTATGAAATGCCAAGTCGGGTGAGTTAGAGATTAACTCACTTCTTGAGAATATTAAAGATGTCTTAAGTCTTGTTAAAGATAAGGGACTTGAAGAATTTTAAAGTATGTAATACTGGGTCGCTTTAAAAACGTATAATTCCTCGATAGGCAATTGTACAGACTAAGGTATAAAGTGAATATAACGACTTTATGGGAGTTGGTTATATTGACTTTATGGAAAGATAAATGACTTGATTTAATGGAAGGCAATTCGATTTTTAAGGCATCAATTGCCTAAGGTTTTATAAGACACGAGTCACTTGATTTAGAAGCCATATTTTATTTCTAAAAGTATCGTGACTTGTCTTGAAAATAATTGTCACTGATACTACGGCTAGTAGTATCTTGGAAGTTTTATAATGAAACGAGTCATTTTAAGAGAATAGAAGACGTAGTACTTGGGGTTAAATTCTGATTTTCATAAAAGACATGATAGTGCCTTAGGTAAACTAAAATGAGAGTGTATATGAATAAGAATAGTAAGAAGTTAGGGATTTCTTAACTTGCTTATATATCGCATGATAAGTCGATAGAGCTTATGTTATGTGTGATAGCCGATTTGGGCTAATGATATATTATTCGCCATGGGTCATTCCCGATTGTGGTATTGTATATTTCCGTGGATTTGCTAACCACGATGCGAGGAATACCTCACGCGAGTCCGTAAGGGCTTACGCGGTGAAATAGTCCCACGCGGCGTCCAAATTTATCCGAGGAATACCTCACGCGAGTCCGTAAGGGCTTATGCGCGGTGAAATAGTCCCATGCGAGGAATACCTCACGCAGTCCACCGACCTACGCGGTGAAATAGTCCCGTGAGTAGGATTCCAATCCTATTTTTCGTTGTAAGTATACACCTATTTATACTCTCATTGTTAGTAAGGCAATCGAGTAATCGTAATTTTGTTAGCATACATGTCTCCGCTTTCTTTTAAACTTGTTGTAATTACGCATTTTCCGCTTTTTCATACTTAGTACATATTGTGTAATCGAATTCTTCCTGGCCGCGCTCATGCCGCAGAAAGCGGTAAAGGTGTCATGGATCCACATTCTTAGACCACCTATCCGACGCCTAAGCTCCATTCTCCTGAGGCTTGTCTTTCTTTCGTACGCTCTTCCCCGATGTTGTAGATTATGTACATTCGTGGTATGGCGGCCCCGCCCCGCCACGCTTGTTATTCCTAGAGGTCTCAGATTCACATATGTGGTTGGGCCGTAAGAACCGAGTTGTAAGTTGTACTTTGACTTTGTTTATATTATGGAAGCGGCCTGACGGCTAGCCTGTTGTTCTATTGTTTACACGTGTCTTTATGCGTGTATGTTCCGCCGCTATTCTCTCGACGATATTCGAACAGGTGCCTGTAGGGCACCGGGCCGCGCCGGTCGGGTCGTGACACACGCTCGTGGAACATCCATCGCACAAGATGTCCAAAGGAATAACAAGATAATACTCAAAGTGGACGATACTCGCGTCACCCAACGCCACAAGATGTCCAAAAGGAATAACCGATAATACTCAATAGTGGACGATACCGTGGACCATCCAACACGCCAAGATGTCCAAACAATCAATCGATAGCCGCCCTCCCGAGACACCAGAGTACGTAATCAAAACACTTGCACAACAAAGCTATCACAACAAGCATAGGCAAGTTCAACGATTTTTATTTTATGTCAACAATACGTTTCAACCCAAAATACTACATACTTTCCTTCTTTCAAAAAGACTCCTCTTATGTAAAAGCCACACAATACTAATACTGTAGTATTAAAACACGCTTCCTTTTAAACCAAATTACTACACCTTCGTAAAATCTTTACAAGCTTTTAAAATCAAGTACTCTATACTTTTAAACTAAGTGCTTCTCTTTAAAACAACAACAAGTGTTCTTTAAAACCCAAACAACTTTACTCTTTTCAAAACAAGTAATCTATACTTAAATCAAGTTACTTCTCTTTTCCAAAACAAGTCGTTATAAGTCAAGTCTCTTATCTTTCAAGATCAAGTCTCTTAACTTTCAAAATCAAGTCATTTCACTGTCAAAATCAAACCTTTATTTGATCCTCATAAAGTCGTTATAACTAACTTCCCATAAAGCCATTATAACACTTTATGTTTTAAACAAACAAAATTCATTTCACACACGTACGTCTACCGTACTATATAGTTCACAACAATCATGCTCAAGAGTATAGGAAGAATCACATACCTTTTTAGCTTAAACCACAAGCCAAGTCAAGTATGCCGCGCGTAGAAGATCCACCTATAACAACCACAATACATTTATCAACTTCTAGCTCTTCAGAGAATATTCTAAATACAAGATTCCTTATTCTACGTAAAATTCGCAGCACCTCCCCGCTAACTCATAAATCTCTCCTATCAAGGCCCGCACAGCCAACAACTCCTGTGGAATACACGTCTAACCGGACGTGTTCAATTCTGCTTCACAATAATACTACACAAGTCTACTGTAAGTACAGTCCAATGTAAATACAGTTCAATCCTTACCAATATTCATTCTATATATAGTATACTTAACTATACATTACTAAAATATGTAATATCCAATTACAATAGGGGGACATAGATTATTACCTCGATAAGCCCAAAAATTATCCAAGTTTATAAGTCGATCCTGAGCAACGTTTAGCTCCAATTCCTATGCTCCAACCCGCTCCAAGCGACCCTTAGAAGTTTCCAAACAACTTCTCTAAATACTTCAACCAAGCTAGGAAGATTTTTCTAGGGTTTCACTTTACGGCTATTGGAATAAAGTAGTATTTCCGGGCTCCTAGTATTGAAATAACTTTGGAATACTACTAGGGATACTAGGACAAGGTATTTGGGATTATACAATAATACACCAAGTATTTTCTACACAAGAGAGGGGGAGGGACGAAAACTCACTAAAGGGAGGGAGTATTTTTGGCTTTGGAAAGTCTTCAAGTGTGGATGAAATACTCTTCAACCTAAGGAGGGTATTTATAGAGGTTTCAAGGGCCAAGATCAAGGTAAGTGTAGGGTCAAGTGTCACGACCATATAAATAACAACAGTTATCACAATAAAACATAGTCTCAAAAGACCGAAACACCCGAATGATCAAAACATTTTCACTTATCACATCAACAAGAAAGTATTTACAAGGCTATCTCAAAAAGATCCGTTGCTTTCACATTTTTAAATAAACTAAAACACTTACCGTCTTATTCATTTAAGAATATAATTCTCCTTTAAACAACTGAGAAACATAAGTCTTATATTATAACAATCTTATTACAATAAAATTGATCTAGAAATATCATTTTGTCTCATCTTTAATACTTAATTAGTCAAAACATTTTTATTAACGCCGCAGTTGGTTTGTAAAACCATATGTATTTTCTCACCAACATAAAGTCGTTATAAACAACTTCCCATAAAGCCGCTATAACACCAACTCCGCGCGCGCCCAACCCGCCAAACTAAATCATAGTAGTCTATATAAAGTAAGTTATCACAATAAAATAGTCTCAAAAGAATGATCAATATAATAAGTCGATACAATAATAGTTTTCACTTATCACATCAACAAGAAAGTATTTACAAGGCTATCTCAAACCAACACAATCAAGTTATTCACACAAGGTACTTTTACATTAAATCTTTTTTTAAAAGATCCGAGTATAAAATTTTTAAATAAACTAAAACACTTACCATTATTTTCCAAACGCCCAAGTTTGCCTAATTTCAAATGTTATTTTAGAAAGGTTTCATAGTCTTATTCATTTAAGAATATAATTCTCCTTTAAACAACTGAGAAACATAAGTCTTATATGTGAGTAGGATATTCTTGTTTATAACAATCTTATTGAAATATCATTTTGTCTCATCAGTTTCTTTTAATAATACTTAATTAGTCAAAACATTTCCTTTTATTAGTTTGTCGATACACATTCTAACTTCCCATAAAGCTAGTATAACTCTTAAGTTTTCAAAACCAAGTATTACTTAAATGATTAAATCTTTTGAAATACTTCAAGTTCTTTATTAACACATAACAAGTATAATTCAAATTATTAAAAACCATATGTATTTTTATAACACTTTATGTTTTAAACCAATCAAATACATTTAGCACATGACGCTCACTACATAGTTCACACATTTCATGCTAGAAGAGATAGGAAGAGGTTGATTATCGACTAATAGCAGCACTTCAACCTATAAGGCCACAAGCGCTTATTAAAATCTAGATCTTAACGTAGAACATAAATTTTAAGTCAAAAGACATTCTATATATAGTATACTTCAACTATATATTCAAACAACATGTAATTTCCAATTACAATAGAGGACAAGATATTTACCTCGATAAGCCCATAATTATCCAAGTATAAAGTCGATGTTCTAACCAAGAGATTTTCCATAATAGTATTTTAAGGTAATTGGGCATTATAACAATACTTTTGAGAGTATTTCTACCAAGAGAAGAGCCACGAAAGGCTCTCAAGACTTAGGCATTACCAAAGGCCAAGATCAATCCATGTGTTAGGATTTACCAAACACAAATATCCTAGCCATTTTCGAAAATAGAAATGACATAGCGGAAATTTTGCCTACTCAAGGCTTTAAACTTTTATAATACGTATAACATCAAGATTGGACCATGTGTGTGTGGGTCCCACCACACCACATGGCCAACGATTTGGCCTCCAAATGTCATGGCCATTTCGGCCAAGGGGACAAGTGACTAGCCACTTGTCCCTCCAATTTCGGCCAAGGTGCCACATGGGCGTGACACGTGTCGCCCCCCGACTCGTCCAAAATATTTCGTCTTCCGAAAATATCCAAAATACCGGAAACCTCAAAAACAAAGTGGGCCTCACAAACCGTAAATTTCTCCCGTGGGTCCCACGTGACCATTTCCGAAAATAAAATCTCATAACTCTAAAATAATCCAAGAAGTCCAAATACCAAATCTGGGAATCCAATTCCCATTAACGAACCTTTTTCTTCACAAAAACCGGAAACTTTTCCGTCGAAAAATCACATCTTTCTTTCTTTCCAAAATTTCTGTCGTATTCTCGTACGTACGTCCTCACATACATACCCTGGAACTACGGGGTATAACACTATGTATATTCAGGGGTACGGCGGGGCCTTGTCCCGTCATAGTATTTGTTCAAATCTTAGAGGTCTGTATTCATCTGTGGGTTGGACTGGCTAGAGTTGTTTTTACATCATAAACATGTAGACTTTTCGTAATTTTTATGTTATGGCAGCCTTATCGGCTTGGCCTTGGTTTAAAAAAATAGTGTTATTTATCTTCCGCAGTTTATTATGTTGTATGATTAGAAGGGTGCCCAGGTAGGGCACCGCCGCCCTGGTCGTCGTGACAAAAGTGGTATCAGAGCAGTTAGTCCTCGGAAAGTGTCTACAGACCGTGTCTAGTAGAGTCTTGATTATCGGTGTGTTGTGCACTACATCTATAATCAGGAGGCTGCAGGGCATTTATGATTGGTTTCCATTCTTCTCACTCTGAGATCGTGCGATAGAGCTGTGTCGTTAGGGTTGTCTCTCCCTAGCGAGTTATGTTGATTGCAGCTACGAGCAAGGCAAAGAGCGACTCGGAAGGACTATGGATTGCATATCCAGGTTGGTAATGATTGTAGTATAGTTGGTATTGTGACATACAAACATACAGTAGCTATGTACGAAGGTCGACGCGCGTGTTGCCTAGAATGGTTTTAGATTACCAAGAGTTGGTAAGGACTAACTAGATACCGGGAAGGTATGAAACAGTTAAAGAATTCTCATCGAGGTCTTATGTTTTATTTTGAGATAATTGGGGAAGGATGAGTTGTCTGATAGGGCAGTGAACCCTTAAGAAGTCATGTTAAGAACTTAATGGAATACCATGTTAATATATTAAGCTACGTGGTAGGCTTATGAGAATTGTACGGATGAGGTCCGTATAGAGTAAGTAATGGTTGTTGTGATCAAGACGACACAATTATGGTATTATGAGAAGTTTTTGTACCCGTTTACTGGGGGACTGGTAAGGTAGGCTTGGAGCATGGAAATTGCGAGCCTAAGAATATTGATGACCGCTGAGACCTTAGATGTACAAGGTCTTCTCGGGTAGAAAGATTTATTATAGACCAAGAATAAGAGTTAAGTGTGACGGTGGGATGGGGTGAGGACCTATTGTGGGTCGCCCCATAGCCTGAAATGGAGTGGGATCAGTTGGTAGTAGTTCCGCTATGTGACAGGGTCACGAGGGTGCAAGGCCCAAGTCTAGTTAATTGTTTTACGGGTTCGTGGACGCTGCCCACCGAACCAGTCGTGAAAGCCGAAAATGGCCTTATATTTTTTTATAGAGTGACTCCAAAGATTAGAGGCCAGAATCGGTATGGAAGTTATGTATGTATGCTAGTATGAGTTGGAAGTACGGAAAGAGTACGATCAGTAAGAAAGATATCAACCAAGTGTAAAAGAGTAGAGCCTGAATCCATAAGAACCTTTCGAGGTAACTACACCCGTGAGTGTGTGGGAATGAAATGGGAATATGAGATTTTCCCGGTGATGATACAGTCGTCAGACCCTAGTAGACCTAATAGAGAGGATTATGACAAACTTTGAGGTCATTATGAGTATGGACTAGTTGGCTTTGTGAGTGCCAAGGTTGACATCTTAGTATAAGTATTGTTATGTGGCCATGGATGACATATGTAATATAAAGGGTGCAGTAAAAGGAGACTATGTCGCTATCTAATTAGATTGGACTCCGAAAGAACATTCGGGCACGAATGTTTCTAAGGGGGGAAGAATGTTACACCCTGTAACTCCAGGACATGTTTAAGAGAATGTACGTAAGGAACTCAAGACTTGAATAGGGTACGAAATGAAGAATTGTTTTTCCGACGGAAAATCTTCCGAACGTCGGGAAGGAGAAATGTTCGTTGGTGAGAATTAGATTCTCAAAATGCATTAATTGAAGAGTATGGAACTTATTATCATTATGGAAATTTAATCTTACGGATTTGGTCACGTGGGGCCCACCCGAGGAATTTTACGTTTTGTGGGACCCACGAGGGTTACGGAATTTTATGGACGAATGGAAGGGCGACACGTGGCACCCCCCACATTGGTCTTGGGCGAATTGGAGCAAGGATAGAATGGTCATTTGACCATTGTGTAGATGAGCAAGTCTTGCTAGACTTTGGCTTGATTTTATTGACTAAGTCAAAGTCAAGAGAGCTTGATAATATTGACCACATCCTAGCCTTCCATTTGGTTTTATCCTAACCTTTGATTTATTTATATATACTACTACTACTACTACTACTAGCAAGACATCCCACACTTAGAAAAAATTGAAGAACCCTTGTTCTTGGCATTGTTGCTCTCGGGTTTAGGCATCCTCAAGGGATGAAAATTTTTGTTTGTGGTTCATTAGCCACAAGACTTTAACCCAAGGTTCCTAAGGGTATTGTAAGGATATCTCAATAGAAAGATTTCGGAAAAACGGCATTTTCACGTTAGTCGCAAGGCGAAAACCTAGGGAGTTCTTCAACTTTGAAGTTGGAACTTGAAGATGATTTCTTCATAGGCTTCTAACGGTTGCTTGGAGTGGATTGGAATGTCGAAAGGAGGAGCTAAAGTTGCTAAGGAGCGACTTTGAATCTTGGAAATTTTAAGGGCTTGTAAAGGTATAATTCTTGTCGTTTTAGTAATTAAGATTACTTATTGTTGTAGCTATGGATATTAGCATGAATGAGATGTTTATATTATGAAGTTTGATAAGTATATTGGATATTGGAACCCTAATCCGAAACTAGTATGTTTAGCCTTAAGATTACAATTCAAGTTGATTATAAGTATAAGTCGTCACATGTTATATATTGAAGGAAATTGTAGTTGTTGAAGTTGGTTATGACTATATAACATGTTAGACCTAAGAACTTGGATTGGAAAAGAATTGGAAAAGACTTTGAGTTGTTGTTTATGTTAGCCGAGAATGGCTTTAATTATGGAACTAGTTTCGTATTAATTTGTGGGGCGGAATTTTACACGTCCTGTTAAGGCGTGTAATCCCCTTTGGTTAGCTTAATTGTTGGGCATTAAATGTGGCGTGTTTGGTTATTGTATTTGGCCTTGAAAAAGGTGGCAAAGTATGTAGAAACAAAGGAAGTGTTGTCCGATTTTCCGTAGAATTTAGTGACTTTGCACTTAGAATATTCTACGTTCGAAGCTAGAGGTTAATGGACGTATTATGGCCATTTTAGGTTGAAGTACTAATTATATCGGATTCTACTTGAAGGATGGAATATCTATCAAGGTTGAAGTACTTCGGAGCATTTTGCTATTTGTCGATAATCGTCGTGAGGTATGTGGACCTCTTCCTTCTTTAGACATGATTCTATGTATGGAATATACATGTGGTATTATTTCATGATTCCTTCTACTCTTAAAAGTTAAGAAGTATGTATGTTGATTTACTCTGCGTAAGGGTTATGTCTAAGTTATCCTAAGTTCTTACCAAGTCTTATGGGGGATGTTGGTAAGAGTCGTTAGGAGGTATTTGGAGCCAAGTTGACTTGGCTAATTTACGGCACAAATGAGAATAAGTATCGAACAAGCCATTGCAGCGTTAATAAAGGAAAATGTAATGACGATAAATTATATTAAAACAAGTAGAATTCTCCATCTGCATAGAAGCTAAGATAAGACAAAATTGTATTACATTTTCTAGATCATGGCTGCTTTAATAAGATCGTTATAAACAAGTATAATCTACTCACACACATAAGTCATATGTACTTCACTTAAAGAATTTACGTTATGAAGTTTTAAGACTATGAACCTTTGATTCCTAAAAGGTTGAGAGACTTTATTTTCAAGTAATGAAACTTGATTCTTAAAGGAAGAAATGACATGATTTAAGGGAAGTAACTTGTTTTAAAAGGTGTGAGTTACTTGAGATTTAAAAGTTAAGAAAATTGATTTGAAAGTATATGATACTTGGTTTTAAAAGTATAAGTCTCTTGGTTGAAAAAGGAATGAAATTGTCTAAAACCATAAAGGGTTATAACGGCTTTATGGGAAGTTGGTTATAACGGCTTTATGAAAGGTTAAGAGAATGGTTTCCTCTAATAATGTAAGTAAAGAGTAACTTGAAATAAGGAAGGGTATTTTGATTTAAAGGTATCACTTGCTTAAAGTTTTAAAATAAGGGTCACTCGATTTAGAAGCCGAGAAACGTATTTCTAAAAGTGTAGTGACTTATGTGAAATGTAAACAAGCCTTGATACTACGGGTGTTAGTATCTTGAGGTTTTATATGAAAAGGAACCCTTTGAAAAGAATGGAAGTACGTAGTACTTTGGGTTAAATTCCCAGATTTTTATGTGTGAAACGAAAGTGCCATGATTTTATAAAAATGGAAGTCTAAAGGTTTAATGAACTTGCCTATGTTTGCTTGTGATAGCTTTGAGTGCAAGTATTATATGTTTACGTTGTCGTGACTCTCAGTTGGAGGGTCGGCTGTCTTGTTGGAAGTTTACTTGGACGTACCGACAGTGATGTGAGATTTCACGGGTATGCTTCCATTATGATTGATCCTTGGACATGCTTATACTACGGGATTCCGGCACGTGACTGCGAGGCGTTAGATTCCCTGATTTGTTTTATTACCCATGGCCATGCTTATACGATGAGGATTCCGGCACGCGAATTACGTTATGTACGATTATTACTCCATGGGCTAGCTCCCCATGAAGACATGTACCCACGATGAGGAATTCCGGGGGCATGCTATATTATTACTCCATGGGCTAGCTCCCCATGAAGACCTGCACCTACGATGAGGGATGCCGAGGGCACGTTATGGCCATTCTTATACGATGAGGGATTCTGGGGCATGCGGCCACGTTATATATATATATATGTTGTATATGTGTACGCCGACAGTGAGGTAGGATGTCACGGGCGCGTCACATGGTTATATGTTACACCTACTACCGCTTGGCAGCTGATGTGGGATTCCACGCCAGAGATATATATATGTATTGTGTATGTGTACGCCGACAGAGGTAGGATGCCACGGGCGCCACATGGTTATATGTTACACTTATGATCGTAGTCGCGATGGGGATTCCACGCACGCTTTGATATTTGTGTGTTTGATCGCGCCCCATATCATCGGTATATACGCGCCTCCATAAAGTGGCCGGATTATGTTATGAAAGATAAGTAAGTTATATGGTAATGAACTTAATGATTTCTCCTAAGTATGTACGTAAGATTTGGCTATAACTCTTAATGGAATTGAAAAGATAATGATGTGCAATTAAGTTCATGAGTGGTAATGACACGGCAAGATCTGGTAGGTACTTTTTATACTTGCCCCTGTTATTCTTTTGTACAGTTATGATCTGCATCGCACTTTATTTCCGCTCCATATTCGTACTGTTGTAATCGACTCTTCGGGCCGCGTCATGTCCGCAGTTTAGGTACAGCGATTGTGGATCCGCGAGCTTAGGATCCTGGTTCAAAGATTTTGAGATGGCTCCAATGTTCCGAGTTGTCATGGCTATGTATATTCGTGGTACGGGGCCTTGTCCCGTCATAGTATTTGTTCAAATCTTAGAGGTTTGTATTCATCCGTGGCCGGATCGCTGAGTTGTTTTTACATTGTTAAACAAAGGTAGACTTTCGGGTAATTTTTATGTTATGGCAGCCTTATCGGCTTGGCCTTGGTTTTAAAAAAAAGTGTTATTTATCTTCCGCAGTTTATTATGTTGTATGATTAGAAGGGTGCCCAGGTAGGGCACCAATCGCGGCACGTGGTCGGGTCGTGACATTTATGGTTGTTCTTCTTATTGTTGAGATTTATCCAATAGTTGTTTTGAAGGCTTGGTAATTACTTGATCATTAATTATCATTATTTACATGATTTCTAATCAAACTTCGAAAAGAGGAGGTTGTGACTATGCTGTAGTTGGGTAATCATAGGTTGAATTGGGGATGAAAATACCTCAATTACTTGTGTAGCGTTAACATGGATTTTTGTTCTTAATCCTCCTATAGAGTCATCCTTATCACTGAAAGGTAGAAAGGAGCGCTATTGAGGTTGAGTGTTTATATAGCCTTAACGGGAGTATAAAACGGATTAGTAAACCTGCTATCTCCAAAAGAAGAAGAACCATAATTGATTGCATTAATGAGTAATATAAGTGGATAGTTGAGGAGACTTGGAAGCCCTATTTCCATCATCACTGAAGTAAACACCTATTTTAATTAGTCTTTATAATTATTAGTTATAATCAACAACTCAAATATCGGTCACCAAATAGAGAACAAAGAATAGAAGTTTGTACCTGAACACTAATCCCTGAGGACGATAACTCGGTCTTCAAAGACTATATTACTTGAGTCGACAACGTGCACTTGCGTTAAAGTGTGTGCATTAAATCGCGCATCAAGTTTTTGGCGCCGTTGCCGGGGATTAGGCATAGTTCAATATCAATTTTATCTATTCTTAATTTCTAATTTGGTTTTATTTCTGTTTTTATTTATTGTTTTTATCTTTTTTATTTTTTTTGAAAACAAGTTTGCCGTGATCCGTTGTTGGTTTTGATTCATCTCAGGGATCCTGAAGACATGGATTACTACTGTCAATATGATAAAGCTCCAACCCCACAGGAAGAGAGGGAGGAGTTACGAGCAGCCATACTCAGTTTTACTAGGTATCAAACTCAGTTCATGGACGAAACGAGAATGACCATGAAGAAGTTGGAAACGCAAATAGGACAACTCGCGGTCATGTTGAACAGCGAAATGCAAGAAAAGCAATCTGCACATGTAGGAGGAAATATGGAAGCACAATGTCAGGCGATTGACCTGAAGAATGCCGAATCGGAGATGGAAAGTTCGAAGAAGCAGTGGCCAGCGCCGATGAGCGTGGCGCGCGCAGAGCCCGTGGTTAAAAGTTGGTGTTCAGAAGGCTGAATGCACCCCAGGTGAAGATACCATATCCCCAAAGGCTAAAAACATGTGCTCTTGACAAGCAATTCTCTAAATTTGTGGAAATTCTCAAACAATTGCAACTCAATATCCCATTTGCTGAAGCATTAGAGCAGATGCCGAGCTATGTAAAGTTCATGAAGGATATTCTTAGCAAAAAGAGGAGGATATAGGACTACGAAACAGTGGTGTTGACTGAAGAATGTAGTGCCATCCTACAGAGAAAACTACCTCAGAAATTACAAGATCCAGGGAGCTTCACCATCTCATGCACCATTGGAAGGTTTGAATGTCAGAAAGCATTGTGCGATCTGGGGGCAGGCATAAATCTGATGCCTTATCTAGTTTTCTGCAAACTTGGAATGGGAGAAGTCAAACCTACAAACATCACTTTGCAGTTAGCTGACCGCTCCATAGTTCATCCTAGAGGAGTCATCGAAAATGTATTGGTGAAGGTGGACAAGTTCATCTTTCCCGCTGATTTCGTTATCTTAGACATAAAAGATAACGACATAATCCCCATCATACTTGGCAGCCCCTTCTTAGCCACAGGACAGGCTCTCATCGATGTTCACAAAGGGGAGTTGAAACTTCGGGTGGATGAAGAAGAGGTAATTTTCAATGTTTTTCGGGCAGCAACTTTTCCAGATGCCAATGACAACTGCTCAGCCATTGATATTATCGAAGATGCAGTGTCAGCCAAAGCGGTTCGCATACGATGATACGCCAGTTAAGATCGACCAAATGGGATGATAATAGTGAAACGACCCGTATGGCGGAGTATGCAAATGGATGAATGTTTATGAGAAATGGGATACGGCGAGGTATGCAGAGCTCGCGATGCCGAAAGATCAATACCATCCACAGAGAAGGCTCCGGAGTTAGAGTTAAAATTCCTACCCAATCATTTACAATACCAATATCTGGGTGAAGATAAATCCTTACCAGTGATCATTTCACGCCACCTATCCACAACAGAGACTGATAAACTGCTGAGAGTGCTGAGGGATCACAAGCGTGCTATCGATGTACATTAGCGTACATAAAGGGATAAGTCACCAACAAGAATGCATAAGATCCGCCTAGATGAGGAGAGCGCATCATCCATCGAGGCACAAAGGCGACTAAACCCAAACATGAAAGAGGTAGTCAGAAAGGAAATCCTGAAATGGCTCGATGCAGGAGTAATTTATCCTATATCTGACAGCGCATGGGTGAGTCCAGTACAAGTGGTACCCAAAAAGGGTGGAATGACAGTGGTGACCAACGAAAGGAACGAACTCATTCCTTCTAGAATAGTTACTGGATGGAGAATCTGCATTGACTATCGCAAGTTGAACAAGGCAACCAGAAAAGACCACTTCCCGTTGCCATTTCTAGATCGACTGGATAGACTTGCAGGCACAACTACTATCGCTTTTGGATGGATACTCAGGGTATCACCAGATTGCAATAGCGCCAGAAGATCAGGAGAAGACGACATTCACTTGTCCTTTTGGTACATTTGCATTCAGAAGGATGTCGTTCGGGCTTTGCAATGCACCTGCGACCTTTCAGAAGTGTGTGATGGCAATTTTCTCAGACATGGTGGAGAGGACTATAGAGATTTTTATGGATGATTTTTCGGTCTTTGGGGCATCGTTCGATGAATGTTTGAGGCGCTTGGAAGCAGTGTTAAACCGATGTGAAGAATCTAACCTTGTGCTAAACTGGGAGAAGTGTCATTTCATGGTAACAAAAGGGATTGTCTTGGGACACAAAATATCAAACCAAGGTATTGAGGTAGACAAAGCAAAGATTTCAGTGATCGAAAATCTACCACCTCCAGTATCAACAAAAGGAGTCAGAAGTTTCCTTGGGCATACGGGTTTCTATAGGAGATTCATCAAGGATTTTTCAGAGGTTTCAAAGCCCCTTTCCACCTTGCTAATGACGGGGGTTGCTTTTGACTTCAATAAGGAATGCTTGTCCGCATTTAAGACACTCAAGGAGAAGCTTATTTCAGCACCCATAGTCATTGCACCAAACTGGGAGCTCCCATTTGAACTAATGTGCGATGCAAGCGATTATACAAGAGAGCAAAGGCTTGGACAGAGAATCGACAAGGTATTTAGATCCATTTACTATGCTAGTAAAACTCTGAATGACACACAGTTAAATTACGCGACTACAGAAAAAGAATTACTAGCAATAGTGTATGCATTTGAGAAATTTAGACCATACTTGATTGGAAATAAGGTGATAGTATACACTGACCACTCTGCCATAAAGTACTTGATGACAAAGAAGGATGCAAAACCTCGCCTCATTCGATGGGTCTTGCTACTACAAGAATTCAACGTGGAAATTCGTGACAAGAAAGGGATAGAGAATTCAGTTGCAGACCACTTGTCAAGGCTGGAGAACACAGAGAGCCAGAACACCAAGGATGTGCAGATAAATGATCACTTTCCAGACGAGCAACTGTTTCAAGTAAGTACGAATTTTAATTTACCTTGGTACGCTGATTTTGTTAATTTTCTTGCAGCTAGAGTAATACCCCCAGAATTGACAAGACAACAAGTGAAGAGGTTTTACTCCGAAGTGAAGCACTACTATTGGGAGGAGCCGATGTTATACAAACACTGTGTCGATCAAGTCATCAGGCGATGTATACCAGAGGAGGAGATGCACCAGATTCTCACTCATTGCCATACCCTACCATGTGGTGGACACTTTGGGGCATCAAGAACAACGGCAAAAGTACTGCAAAGCGGGTTCTATTGGCCAACACTTTTTAAGGATGCCCATGCCTTTGTGAAGAGATGTGATAGTTGTCAGAGAACAGGGAACATTTCAAGACGAAATGAAATGCCTTCGCAAGGGATATTAGAAGTGGAACTATTTGATGTGTGGGGAATCGATTTCATGGGTCCATTCCCGCCGTCCTTTGGAATCAATATATCCTTCTGGCAGTGGACTATGTGTCCAAATGGGTAGAAGCAGTAGCCATAAAAGAAAACGACAGTAAGACTGTTCAAAGATTCCTTCAAAAGAATATTTTCACAAGGTTCGGCACTCCGAGGGCCATCATCGACGTGAAGAAGTCACTTTTGCAACAAGCAGCTGAATTCATTGCTTTCCCGATATGGAGTCTACCACCACACCACGACTGCCTACCACCCTCAAGCAAATGGGCAAGCAGAAGTGTCAAATAGGGAAGTAAAGAGCATATTGGAAAAGTCGGTGAATGGCTCAAGGAAGGATTGGTCTATCAAACTGGATGACGCACTGTGGGCATACAGAACAACATTCAAAACACCAATAGGAATGTCACCATATAAGTTAGTTTTTGGTAAGGCATGTCAGTTGCCAGTAGAGTTGGAACATAGAGCGTATTGGGCAATGAGGAAGCTAAACATGGATCCCAAAGCAGCAGGGCAGAAGAGGCTACTACAGCTGAGCGAGTTGAATGAATTCAGGCACAACGCCTATGAGAATGCAAAGATCTATAAGGAACGAACGAAAGTATGACACGACAAGAGGTTGATACCAAAAGACTTCCAATAAGGACAATAAGTGCTTTTATTCAACTCAAGGTTAAAACTGTTTCCAGGCAAGTTAAAATCGCCGATACACCATACACGGTGGTAAAGAGTATTCCCATATGGTGCGCTTGAAATAAAAGGAGAGAGGAGCCTCATTTAAGGTAAATGATGCAGGTTAAAACCATATTTGATCGATGAAATGGAATATATGAACTTAGTAACCTCTCTCACCCTAAAATGATAAGAAACTTGCGTCCAGCTAAAAGACGTTAAAGACAGCGCTACTGTTATACCCCGTATTTCCAGAGTATGTACGTAAGGACGTACGTAGAAAATTTGAACTTGAGAATAAGGCTTGGCCGAATTGTTTTTGTGCACAACACCCGGTTAGAGTCGTTTTTCGACGAAACGTTTCCACGCTTCGTAGGGAAAATTCCGCTATGTCATTTTTAATTTTTGGATTTTTCCGAGAGACGAAACATTTTGGACCAACAAGAGGGCGCCACTTGGCACCCTCTCATCAGCGGTAGAGTGGACGAATTGCTTGGCTTTTGTCAAGTAGTTGGTAGGATATTTTGTGGGTAGATGGATAAGGTGCACTTGGCATGATCTAGGCCCTACACTTGCATAGCACTTGGCTAGATCTTGGCCATTGGTTGGCCTTGGCTTGTACTATAAATACCCCCCTTTGGAAGACTTCTTCATCCATTCCTAAAATTCCTTAAGTGTTAAAATCCTCCTTTCCCTTTGTGTAGTTGTTTCGCCCCACCCTCCCCCTTGAGAAGGCCTGTGGCCGAGAGTTCTTTCCCCTCGTCGAGAATCCCCAGTGGTAGGCCGAGGGGTATACACCCCCCCCCCTCTTGGTAGAAATACTCTCAAAAGTATTGTTATAATGCCCAAATTACCTTAGTCGTATACCTTGTAGTATTCTAAGGTTATACCTATACAAAAGCCCGCTTATACTATTATACTTCCCGTCACCACCAAACCGAAACCCCTAAGGAAAATCTCCATGGTTAGTCGAGTAGTACGTAGAAGTTGGTTAGAACTTCTAAGGGTGGTTTAGAGCGGTTGGAGCGCACGGAGTCGAGCCAAACGTTGCCCGTGATCGACTTTATACTTGGATAATTATGGGCTTATCGAGGTAAATATGTTGTCCTCTATTGTAATTGGAAATTACATGATTGTTAGACTATATAGTGAAGTATACTATATATAGAATCAACGTTGTTATCGCAATGTCTTTGGACTTAAGCTCGAATAATACTTACAGAATGTCTTGCGACTTAAGCCCGAATGTAAAGAAGAGTACCGAATCAGAATTACATAGGATCAGACATAGAGACTTGTGTAGTTTTTTCGCGAGGTAGAATTGTGCACATCCGATTAGACGATAACCCTCGTTGGCTTCGTAGCCGCCGATAGAGAGAGATTTACGCTGCCATGGGGAGGTGCTACCAATTTTCAGTAGAATGTTCTACGAAGAGACCTAAATGTTAATAAGCGCCTGTGGCCTTATAGGTCAAGATCGCGTGTGGCGCGATCTACTTGGCTTGAGGAGTAGCCGACGGTTGGAAGTACTTGGAGCGTTTTGCTATTAGTCGATACTCGTCGCGAGGTATGTGAACCTCTTCCTATCTCTTCTAGCATGATATGTGTGTAACTATGTAGTACGATAGACGTACCTGTGTTAAATGTATTTGATTGGTCTAAAACATAAAGTGTTATAACGGCTTTATGGGAAGTTAGGTATAACGGCTTAAGAATGTTTTACTGATTTCGGAAATCAGAATGTGTATCGACAAACCACTGCAGCGTTAATAAAAGGAAATATTTTGACAGATTAAGTATTATTAAAACCAGTAGAAACTTCCATTTGCATAAGCTAAGATGAGACAAAATGATATTTCCTAGATCATGGCTGCTGTAATAAGATTGTTATAAACAAGAATATCCTACTCACATATAAGGCTTATGTTTTCTCAGATGGTTTAAAAGAGAATTATATCCTCAAATGAATAAGACTATGAACTACGAAACCTTTCTAAAATAAGAACCGTGAACATTTGAAATTAGGCAAACTTGGACGTTTGGAAAATAATGTTGTTACTTGATTTTACAAAGGTAAGTGTTTTGATTTACTTCAAAGGATAATCACTCTATTTTTCATATACTACGGGTATTGTGTGACTTTTGTAAACGTAACGTATCTTTTAAAAGATAATGTATGAAGTACTTTGGGATTAGATACCCGATCTTGTTAATCATATATTAGAATGTACCTTGTGTGTATGACTTGGTTGTGATAGCCTTGTAATACTTTCTTGTTGATTTAATAAGTAAACATGCTAGGATGCTACGTGTGTTAGTATCCTGTTATGTTCTGTGTAAAGGGGGTTTTCCCTCGACTGCGCTTAAAGTTGTTTGACTCTCAGCCGTTATGTTGGTATTGTACCACTCACCTTGACTTGTCTCGGAGGTTGCCGCCTCCGACGGGGTAGACTCAGCGGTGCAGGACCATGATTCGAGAATACCTCATGCGCGGTCCCGGGACCTATGCGCGAGCTACGAGAGTTCGTGTTAGTTTGCGGCCTTTATGGTCATGCGGTCTTTGTGGCTACGCGATCGCGAGTCGGGGCGATGCCGGGAGTAGCTACCCTCGACGCGAGGAATACCTCACGCGCCTACGAGGTTGGCCTATGCGAGCTACGGAGAGTTCCAGGCTAGACGCGCACATTTGATCTGCGGCGAGTGACCGGCTTTGATCATGTGACGGCAGACAGATATCATGATACGATTTATGACCGTTAGTACCGCTGGTGTTAGTAGTCGGCTATGCCTTCGTACTTACCCCGCATCGTTTTATTAGGACACAGTGGGACCGTGTTCATATGTATTTCTTGGTGCTTTTATATCATAAACCGCAGCGGTGAGGAAGGTACTCCACGCATGATTGATGTTATGGGCGTGAGACCCATAGTTACATTTGAGTGATGACTTTGAGGCGTGAGTCCACGACTTGACATGATCGCCATTTATTGTGAATCGTAGTTTGGTTATCATACATGTCTCCGCTTATAGACTATTATGATTTCATTTACGATATTTTCGATTTCCACATACTTGGTACTTGTTATCGACCTCCTTCGGGCCGCGTTCATGCCGCAGTTGAGGTACACCATCGTTGATCCTAGTTCTCGGTCACAGTCAGCGTATGGGAAGCTCCGCTTCTCCGAGGCTTATCGGTGGTATAGTCCTCGCCGTTGTAGGTATTTACATTCAGGGGTATGGCGGGGCCCTGTCCCGCCATTGTTGTCGTATCATTCTTAGAGGTCTGTAGTACTGTTGTGGGCAGAATTTGTAAGAGGGTTGTAACTGTTCAAATTGCTATTTATATATATACTGAAGGTGACCGTATTTGGTTAGCCTGTCTTCTTATTTCACTGTCATATTACATTGGTTTCATGTATTGTCTTTATGTTCCGCTGATTACTCTGATGTTGTGTCACTAGGGTGCCCGGGGTAAGGCACCAGTAACGGGCCCCGGAACGGGTCGTTACAGCTACTTGGGAGGAAACCCAAGGTACTTCAATTTTATTTACTTTAAAGCAATTAGTCTTTACTTAGAACAGTATCACGGAGGTAGTGCTATGTGTTGTGATGACAGGTGCAAGGTCAAGAACTTAGAGGGAGAAAACTGAAGCTAAGCCAAGGATTTCGAAAATCGCAGAAATACGCGCCAGAGCAGAGCGCGCCAAAAGATCGTAAGAAGTCCAGAAGTTTGAGCATGCGCGCCATTTGCGTGGCGCGCGCCACGACGGAAAAATCCAAATTTTTGGACAACGCCCTAATCCGACGGCCCTTTCTCCAAATCAAAAATCCTGAGCCTCTCCCCTCTCACGGGATTCAATGCATTATCCACCGCCACCATTTTAAACCAAGTCTGTAAGTGTCCTTTACTTTTATTGTCTTTGAGTCTTGCACACATTGGGGACAATGTGTGATTTAAGTTTGGGGGGTGTCTTATTTGTGTCTTATTGTTGTAGTATGTTAGAGTCTTTTTGATTGTTTTGTGTATTTTTTGAGTCATACATTTTTTTCTTTTTGAGTCATAATTGTCTGTCAAAGATCATGCATGCTGTAGTTACTAGAAACACCTAGTGAAGTAAGGTGGAATAATGTAATGGAATTGAAAGCAACTATCTAAACACTTAGTTTAGATATGCCAAAAACTCATGAAATCTGTCTATTTGGGGTTTCCTGCTTGAATTGTGCATGATAAATGATTAAAACCTATGTGTTATGATTGCTTGCTATTTGAGGCGAAATAGTTAGGATATGCATGTTAGGGAGATGACTCAGGCGTTTCTTTGTTAGCCAATTCTTACCACTCTTTTCTATCCCTGACATTAAAAATATCCCTAGTCAGCCCCATTGAGCCTAAAAATTGAACTTTTCTTTGACACCCTATATTTCCATACTTGTGTCATAAGTAAAAATGTGAAATAGTTGGAATAGAATGTGTTAAAAAAGAGACAAAAAGAGCAAACAAGATTGATGCACCCCAATAAAAAAGTAATAAGAAATAGGCAAAAGCCTAAGTTTGGGGGTGCTTGTTATTATAATACACTTCACGCTCTCAAAACAAAAGAGGGAAAAGATAGATTTGAAGTGAAGAAAAGAAATCAAAAGAAAAGGGAAACATTGAAAAGCTAAAGAGCTTATGGTACACAAAATGAGCCTAAATGCCTATTTTTACCTACCCATGCCTAAGCCTACATTACAACCCTGAAAAGTCCTGAAGATCTCTTATATGCATGTCCATGATTAGTGGAGAATAGCAAGTAAAAATGTCATAGGATTTTTGAAATTAACATGCATGATTCAGTATTCTTACTTCCATTAAACATGATTAAAATGAGTTTGCGAAATATCTAGCTTAATGTGTTTAGAATGCTAAAATTCCATGCTATATGTTCCTGCATATTATTCTGCTAACCTTCATGTTTTCTAAGTAACACCAATACAGCAAAGTGATCAATGTCATTGAGTCTCTCTATTTTCTTTTTCATTGAGTCTTTATTTCTTTCTTTTGATCTTTGCTCGAGGGCGAGCAAAGGTTAAGTTTGGGGGTATTTGATCAGTGTATTTTATATACACTTTTTGAGTCATTTTTAGTAAGTCTTTTGTCCCTTTTTGTACAAATACGTGTCGTCTAAGGATATATTTTCTTTCTTTTGAGTCAAATTGGTTAAAATGGCTCTTTGGCGGAAAATGAGCGAAAAGAGGGCAAAAGTGGAGGTTCCAGAGCTTAAAATGCGAGAAAGTGGCGAACTGTGCAGAGACATCACAGCCATGCGCGCTCCAGCCAACAGGGCGCCCGCCGCCAATATCCGTAGGCCTTCAAGTTCCAGCACGCGCGCTCCAGTAGCGTAGTTGCAGCCGCGCGCTCATCATCGTGAGAGTTTCAGGTTCCGGCGCCGCGCGCCAGAGGTGGCCGGGCGCCGACGCGGGAAAAATCAGGTTTTTGACGAATTTATGGGCCAGGCTTGAAGGAAACCCTTAAGGGCGGTTTTGAAGCTATAAAAAGAGAACCCTAGGCAGTTTTCAAGGGTTCCCTTTCTTTCACAAACACAACACATCTTGGAGTTCAAGATTGGAGACCATTCTATTGTAATTTTCTTTCTTTCTTTTAATTTATTTCAGTTTTTATGTTGGATATTGAATTAGTTCTTGTCATGTCTATGGCTAGGAACTAATTCTATTATAGGGTTTTCCATGTCAATTCACTTGAACCTTATTTTATGAATTAATGCATGTTTATGGTTGTTCTTCTTATTGTTGAGATTTATCCAATAGTTGTTTTGAATGCTTGGTAATTACTTGATCATTAATTATCATTATTTATATGATTTCTAATCAAACTTCGAAAGAAGGAGGTTGTGACTATGCTGTAGTTGGGTAATCATAGGTCGAATTGGGGATGAAAATACCTCAATTACTTGTGTAGCGTTAACATGGGGTTTTGTTCTTAATCCTCCTATAGAGTCATCCTTATCACCGAAAGGTAGAAAGGAGCGCTACTGGGGTTGAGTGTTTATATAGCCTTAACGGGAGTATAAAACGGATTAGTAAACCTGCTATCTCCAAAAGAAGAAGAACCATAATTGATTGCATTAATGATTAATATAAGTGGATAGTTGAGGAGACTTGGAAGCCCTATTTCCATCATCACTTAAGTAAACACCTATTTTAATTAGTCTTTATAATTATTAGTTATAATCAACAACTCAAATATCGGTCACCAAATAGAGAGCAAAGAATAGAAGTTGGTACTTGAACACTAATCCCTGAGGACGATAACTCGGTCTTCAAAGACTATATTACTTGAGTCGACAACGTGCACTTGCGTTAAAGTGTGTGCATTAAATCGCGTATCACAGCACCAAAATGCGTGTCGAGCGCCGCGGCGCCACTTATGCGGGATCACGTGCCGAGGCGCTCGCAATCAATTTGACCCACCGCTTTCATCGGGCCCGCCCATGGAACCCTAAAGCTTCTATTCTCAACTATAAATAGAGGGCTTTCCCCTCCCATTTCACTACACCAAAATCAAGAGACTAATCTCTTCTAAAGCTCTGCTGAAATCCCTAACATTCTAGACTTAGCAAATTACATCAAAGTTTTCCAGAAACTTGCAAATCGAGGGACGTTTGCGTGTGCATGATATGAGATTTATCCACACGCTTAACGCAAGTGCACGTATCGTACAAGTAATATAGTCTGGGTAAGACCGAATATCATCCTCAGGGACTGGTTTTTAAGTACCGATTATCTATGCTTTAGTTTCTATTTGGTTAACGTTAATTGGTTTGGAATTCTAGACTAATAATGCAGGAAATAAACTAATTATGAAAATACTTTGATTTAAATCAGTTATGACGGAGAATTAGGGCTTTCAAGATCATCAACTATCCACTCTATTCAATCCTTAATACAATTAGACTGACTTCTTCTTCTACGTTAAGATATCAGGTTAACTAAGTCATTTTATACTCCTGTTAAGGTAATATAAACACTCAACCCCAATGGAGAACCCTTCTATCTTTCGATGACAAGATTGACTACAAAGGAGGATTAAGAGCAATAACCTATTAAGCTACACAAGTATCGGGGTACTTTCGTCCACGATTTAAACCTATGTTTATTCAACTATAGCATATTCACAATATTTCCTTTCGGATTTCGATTAGAACTCATATAAGTGATGATAACTAGTGATCAATTAATTACCAAACAACCAAACAAATTATTGAATAAATCTTAAACAAGTGAAGAAGAAATCAACTAATGTATTAATTAATGAATAAGAGCTTCAAGAGAATCACAAGGAAATACCTAAATAAGTAATTAGCTCCTAGTCATAGTCACGCTAAGAACTAATACAATCTCCATACATGAACTGAAATAAACAAAACAAAAAAAGAAAGAAAAATACTCAAGAACAAGTCTCCAAGCCTTCTAGCATCCAAGGATTGTGTTGTGGAATATTTACAAGATGAAATGTGGTAGAATGATAAATGGAGAATGGAATCAATCCTGGAGAATGGTGACTAATTAGCTATATATAATGAGCAGGGTTTTAGGTTTTGTAGGTAGGAAAAATTATCCCTTTTGGACCCTGCAAACGTGTCAAATTCGGCCCAAATCATCAAAAATACCGCGTCGGCGCCGTAGCCCTATAGTCCGGCGCCACGGCGCCTGAAAATCAGAGAGTTTTCAGAAATTTCAGTGGTCGGCGCCGCGGCGCTTGATGCATTGTTTTCCTAATTTTCCAGCGGTCCTCAGAACCGCATTTATGTTATGTCCAGCCGTCAGGACCAGGAGGCGTCACCAGATGTCGTCACAGGTACATTATTGGTTTCATGTTGTGATGTATATGCTTTGATAGATCCAGGTTCTACCTTGTCCTATATATCCCCTCATATTGCTGGTAGATTAGGGATAGAGCCCGAGTCCATAAAACCTTTTAAGGTGGCTACGCCAGTAGGTGATTCGGTGGTAGCTGAGCGGGTATATAAGGCTTGCCCAGTGACTATATATAGTCTTCAGACTCTAGCCGACTTGATAGAGTTGGATATGACGGACTTCGATGTGATTATGGGTATGGATTGGCTAGCGTCTTGCTATGCCAATGTGGACTGTGAGAGAGATTGGTACGGTTCCAGTTTCTTGGTGAGCCAGTTATCGAGTGGAAGGGGAATACTGCGTCGCCGAGGGGTAGGTTTATTTCTTACCTCAAGGCTAGGAGGATGGTGCGGAAGGGGTATATCTACCATCTGGTTCGGGTCTTCGATACTGAGGCCGAGATACCAGACCTTCAGTCAGTTCCAGTTGTTAGAGAGTTCACGGACGTATTCCCAGACGATCTCCCGGGTATCCCTCCTGAGAGGGAGATTGAGTTTTGCATTGATACATCGCTAGACTCTCGACCTATATCTATTCCACCTTACCGGATGACACCTGCTGAGTTGAGGGAGTTGAAAGACCAGCTGAAGGATTTGCTGGAAAAAGGCTTTATCAGGCCTGGTGTTTCTCCCTGGGGAGCGCCGGTTTTATTTATAAAGAAGAAGGATGGGACGCTGCGTATGTGTGTTGATTACAGGTAGCTGAATAAGGTAACTATCAAGAACAAATACCCCCTCCCCAGGATTGATGATTTGTTTGACCAGTTGCAGGGTGCGAGGTGTTTTTCCAAGATAGACCTGCGGTCTGGTTATCATCAGTTGCGAGTTAGAGAGGCAGACATCCCAAATACTGCATTCAGGACCCGGTATGGGCACTATGAGTTCAGGGTGATGTGTTTTGGGTTGACCAACGCCCCAGCAGTATTCATGGATTTGATGAACCGGGTGTTCAAGCCATTCTTGGATATGTTCGTGATAGTATTCATCGATGATATCCTGGTTTATTCGCGCACAGAGCAGGAGCATGCAGATCATTTGAGGGTGGTATTGGGAGTCCTCAGGGACCGGCAGTTGTATGCCAAGTTCTCGAAATGCGAGTTTTGGTTGACTTCAGTAGCTTTCTTAGGGCATGTTATCGGGGCCGATGGTATTCGGGTTGATACAACAAAGATTGAGGCAGTCAAGACTTGGCCTAGACCCACTACACCGATGGAGGTGCGCCGCTTTTTGGGCCTTGCGGGTTATTATAAAAAATTTATGGAGAAGTTTGCTTCCATCTCAGCACCTTTGACTAGGCTGACTCAGAAAGCAGCTATGTTCCGGTGGACGGATGCTTATGAGGAGAGTTTCTAGTTACTGAAGGAGAAATTGACGACCGCCCCAGTTCTTACTCTTCCAGAGGGTTTAGACGGATATGTGGTTTATTGTGATGCGTCGGGTGTCGGGCTGGGGTGTGTGCTGATACAACACGGTAAAGTTATAGCTTACGCATCTCGACAGCTTAGGAAGCATGAGAAGAATTACCCCACACATGACTTAGAGTTGGCAGCAGTGATTCATGCCTTGAAGATCTGGAGACATTATTTATATGGAGTTCATGTGGATATTTACACCGACCACAAAAGTCTCCAGTATATCTTCAGCCAGAGGGAGCTGAACTTGCGACAGAGACGGTGGTTGGAGCTACTTAAGGATTATGATGTCGATATCCTATACCACCTAGGGAAGGCCAATGTAGTTGCAGATGCCCTTAGTCGTAGATCGATGGATAGTCTGTCAGATGTGCAGCCAGAGAAAAGGGGCATGGTCCGCGAGTTACATCAGTTAGCGAGCCTTGGGTTCGTTTGGTTGTTTCTGATAGTAGTAGGGTTCGGGTTCGAGAGGTCGCCGAGTCTTCCATCGTCGAGGAGGTGAAGAGGCGACAGTATGAGGGTCCGATTATGGTGCGGTATTGAGATACAGCTCTTCGGGAGGAGAAGAGTCTATTTGAGGTAGCACATGATGGGGTGCTAAGATTTGAGGGCAGGTTGTGTGTTTTCGATGTGACAGGACTTCGTCAGCAGATTATGGGGGAGGCACATAGTGCTCGTTACTCTATTCATCCGGGTTCGACCAATATGTACCATGACCTCAGGTGTATATATTGGTGGGATGGCCTGAAGAGGGACGTTGCGGAGTTTGTGGCGCAGTGTCCGAATTGTCAGCAGGTCAAGGTGGAGCACCAGAAGCCTGGTGGGTTGTTGCAGACGATAGAGATTCCGACATGGAAGTGAGAGGTGATCAATATGGACTTTATTACAGGGTTACCTCACACTCAGAGGAAGCATGATTCTATCTGGGTTATTGTCGACAGGCTGACGAAATCAGCCCATTTTCTTCCAGTCAGGACGACTTTTTCGGCCGAGGATTATGCTAGATTGTATATCAGAGAGATTGTGAGACTGCACGGAGTTCCTATATCGATTATTTCAGACAGGGGAGCCCAGTTCACGGCTAACTTCTGGAGGTCTTTCCAGAAGGGATTAGGGACACAGGTGAGTCTCAAGATCGCTGCTTCATCCTCGCATCGACGGACAGCCGAACGCACTATCCGCATACTCGAGGATATGCGCGGCCTGTGTCATCGATTTCAGGGGTAGCTGGGAGGATCATTTACCTCTTGTGGAGTTTCCATATAACAACAGCTACCATTCTAGTATCCAGATGGCGCCTTATGAGGCCTTATACGGGAGGAAGTGCAGGTCACCGATAGGTTGGTTTGAGGTGGGATAAGTGCAGTTGGTCGGGCCAGACTTGATTCAGCAGGCAGTGGATAAGGTGAAACTTATCCAGGAGCGGTTATTGTCAGCTCAGAGTCGACAAAAGTCGTATGCGGATCATCGACGTCGACCCTTGGAGTTTGAGGTAGATGATAGGCTCTTCCTGAAGGTATCACCCATGAAGGGCGTGATGAGATTTGGGAAGAAGGGGAAACTTAGCCCAAGGTACATTGGGCCTTATCAGATTGTCCGTAGGGTAGGCAAGGTTGCCTATGAGTTGTATCTGCCGTCCGATCTGGAGGCAGTACATCCAGTTTTTCATGTGTCTATGTTGCGGAAGTGTATCGGAGATCCATCTAGAGTGCACCCGATTCGTGATGTCCAGGTGACAGAGGGGTTATCATATGAGGAGAGACCCATAGCGATACTCGATCGCCAGGTTAGACGACTGCGGACAAAGGATGTGGCTTCCGTCAAGGTCTTATGGCGGAACGAGAACAGGGAGGAAATGACATGGGAAACAGAGGAGGACATGATGAAGAAGTATCCTCACTTGTTCGCTACACCTCCAGGTAGCCCACCTTCCTGATTGTTAGTTTTTAAATTTAGTAATTATGCTCAAGTATTGTTGTGGCCACGTGGAGCGTCTTTATTTGCGAGAAGAATAGTTAAGAAGGCCTATGTCGATATTGTGATTTGAGTAAGCCTAGAAGGAACATTCGGGACGAATGTTTCTAAGGGGGGGGGAGAGAATGTTACACCCCGTAGTTCATGAAATGCTTTAGAGAACATACGAAAGGAATTGAGACTTAAATTTTAGGGTGATGGGTTGACGGAATGTTTTCGGACGGGTTGTTAGTGAACTTTGAGGCAGTGTATGTCTAGTTACATTGAGGGTTCCTAGGTGTTTCAAAGTCCTAGTACGTAGTTCGTTAAGTCTAGTTCCCAACGCAACTAACTGTTCATCGATAGGACATCGGAGTAGAAAGTTATGGGGGTTACAAGTTCAGCGCGCAGTCGGGCAGGAAAGAAATCTCGGTCAGGGGCCACAGCGCCGCGGCGCCAGAAGCGCTGTTTTGAAAAGAAGCTAAAAAGAGAAATCGACTCCATCAGACAGAACCACACTTGTGTGATGGTTGATCTTTCTCCAGAAAAAGAACCTCTGGGTTGTAACAATGGATACTCAAATTGAGTACAAAGTAGATGGATCTACTGACGAGTATAAGGCCTCGGTTACTTAGACATGTGCTCCTAAGTGAATAGCTTAACATCCAGGGTCACTGCAGTCTTGCATGACATGGATGTTGAGACAGACTTCCTTATCGGAGAGTTGGTTTGTTGGACTGTTGGGTTTCTTCCTAAATTTCATTTGTGGTCCCTAAAATGTTTACATTTTGGTTCTGGAAGTTTCAGATAAATTAGAAACTGTGAATCTGACTACAGAAACATTGACTCTGAAGCTAGCAAGCCAACAGTTAGAAAACCAAAAGTCTGAAAGTGGAAGGAGAAAGTATTACGGAACAACCCGAGGGGTATGTGGTTCCATGGAAGAGAAGAAAGTGTCACGACCCGACCATGGACCCGTGACTGGTGCATTACCCCGGGCACCCTTGTGATACAACATCAGAGAAAACCAGCGGAAAATAAACTCACAACAAGAACCCATATAGAATGTAAAGCAGGCTAACCCAAAATGGCTACCTCTAAATATAACAAAAACAAAACTGAACAGTTACATCCTTAACAACCCAATGTATAACATGACTACAGGCCTCTAAGAATGTAAAATCACTATAACGGGATAGGGCCCCGTCATACCCCTGAATGTACAAAATATCTACGACACCAGGGAGAACCGTACCAAAAGTCGAGCCTCCGGAGAAATGGAGCTCATGACACCTGAGTAAAGATTCTAAGAATGAGGATCCACCACCTACTTTCCCTTACCTGCGGCATGAACGCAGCCCCCGAGAAAGGGGGTCAGTACACAATATGTACCAAGTATGTAAAACTGGAAAATACTGTAATAATATCATAGTCTAAAATAAACTGGAGTCATGGAAGAAAGTCAAAATACAGTACACTGTGCCTTACTAACAATGAGAGTAACAAGTATAAACTTTACTGCATAAAAATAGGAGGCTCATGATCAAAACAGGGTCCCTCGCCCGTAGTATCATTAAGCAATCCTACTCCTGGGACTATTTCACCCGCATAGGTCCTGTGGACCCGCATGAGGTCACCCGCCTCGCATGGGACTATTTCACCCGCATGGGACTATTTCACCCGCATAGGTCCTGTGGACCCTCATGAGGTCACCCGCCTCGCATGGGACTATTTCACCCACATGGATCCTGTGGACCCGCATGGGACTATTTCACCCGCATGGATCCTGTGGACCCGCATGAGTACAAACGCCGCACTCGCATCATGGATAGCAAATCCATGGAATAAGTAGTAAACCATCCTAATGGACGCATACCCGTGGACCATCCATCGTGTCAGTATGTCCAAAGGAAAATAACAAGAATAAGTAATGAACCGTCCTAATGAACGCATACCCGTGGACCATCCACCGTGTCAGTATGTCAAAAGGAAATAACAAGAATAACCCGGGGTCTACCCCGCAAGAACATATCACCTAGCACCATCAGCTATCATATATAACATAAGCGCTACCGGCTTATCATAACATAAGCAAGTTAAGAAAACCCCTAACTCCTTATTAACATTATTAATATAACCTCTCATTTTAGTTTACTTAAGGCACTAACATGTCATTTAAGAGAAAATCCGGGAATTTAACCCAAGTACTACGTTTTTCTAGCCATTTAAGAAATGACTCATTTTTATATAAAACTCCCAAGATACTAATAACCGTAGTATCACGTCACCTTTCTTTTTAGAAAATATAATAGGCTTCTAAATCAAGGGAATTCATTTTCTTTAAAACCTTAGGCACTTAATGCCTAAAAATCAATTTGCCCTTTCACAATTCCAAATCATTTATCCGTACTTATTTTGCTTAGAGTAAATCTTCCTTTTGTTAACCTTCCATAAAGCTAATATAACCAACCTCCCATAAAGTCATTATATTAACTTTATACATTAGTCAAATACAATTTCCCTAAATCCAAGGGACTTATACTTTTAAAACGAAACAAGTATCATATACTTAAAATGAGTGAAGGATATCAAAATTCTTGTACGTCTACCGTACTACATAGGTATAACTATTCATGCTCAAGAGATAGGAAATCTCCACATACCTCTCCGGTTAATCCACTTGCAAGGTCCAATACACCACACGTAATACGTCAACCTATAATGACCATAATACGTTTATTAACCTCTAGTTTCAATGTAGAATATTCCAAGTTCAAAGTTACTAATTTCTATTGAAAATTGGGCAGCATTTCCTTTGTTTCTACATACTTTGCCACCTTTATCAAGGCCGAATTCAACATCCAAACGCCATGTTTAAGGCCCAACAATCCAATCTACACAAAGGGGATTACACACCTAATCTTGGGTGTGTAAAATTCTGCCCCACAATGTACAACAACTAACTTAACAAGTTTAAGGTAGTATTTTGGCTACAACATGCTCACATAACCTTCTTATCCAATTCTTTCATATCCAACCCATATTTCTTACATGCAATTTATCTAAGAGTAATATTTTCAACTACAAATTCTTTCTTCTTCACATGCAACACCAAAAACTAGCTACAAGAGAAGAATTGTTACCTTAGAGCTCTAGCCAAATAATCCCACAAATTTTCTAGCCTCCTTTTCCACAAATACCACCACAATAACTCCTACAAGCTTGCAAACAAGTTTCCTTCTTGCCACACTTTTCAGATTTTTCTCAAGCCTTGTGTTCTTCTTGATTTTCTAAAGAGAAGGGAGAGCTTTAGCTTTAGAGAGAGAGAAGAGCTTTGAAAGATGACCAAGTCTTCAAGACTTGGTCAATATAAAGGTCATGCAAAAATCAGATGGGGGGGGGACACTTGTCACCCTCCCATGGCCTTTTTAAAAGAAGAAATCTGATTTTCCTCAGTTTTTCCGCCAGAATTCCGCTGCTGCTCGTCCGCGCGCGCTGCAACTTCAGCGACCCCTCAGAATATCCGCGCTGCCCTCGCTTCCCGCGGCCCCCGTGGCTCTGACCGAATTATTTTTCTCGTCCGATCACGACCGAACTTGTAACCCCCATAACTTTCTACTCCGATGTCCTATCGACGAACGGTTGGTTGCGTAGGAAACTAGACTCAACGAACTACGTACTAGGCCTTTGAAACACCTAGGATCTCTCAATGTAACGGGTCATAACCCGCCTCAAAGTTGACTAAAAACCCGCCCGAAATAATCCGCCAACCTATCCTTCTAAAATTTTAGTCTTAATCCCTTTCGTACGCTCTCATACGCATGGCCAGAACTACACGGTATAAAATTCTCACCCCCTTAGAAACATTCGTCCCGAATGTTCCTTCTACGTCTCCAGAACGCATGTGCCGGTGTAGTCTTCACTACTATACCTATAAAACCAATTATGCCACATATGGCCATAATATACTACCCACGCAAAAGCTTACCTCCCCGCCTACGAGGAATTACCTCTAACACGTATAACAACTTATTAGTCCCCATCCACGGTCTAAGGGTATTCTCCTCACAAAATGATCACTCTCATCCCCTTAACACAGGTTCACTTCTTCTTCCATTTGTCGTATCTTCCTTGCACACTCGAACTCTTCCTAGTATATATACCACACTCTTGTCCCCGATCCGAAACCATCTCACTATTCAAGTCACGAAAACCTAGTGGTTTCCTTAGCTTAGCTACCCACTATCATTTCACACCACTCATGGATTTATTACCCACATATACCCCACGTATACTATGTTCCTCGACAAAGATCACCCGTAAAATCTTCCACTCAAGATGGCCCTGTAGCTAAGGTTCCCACGATTATCAAAATCCTAAGGCTCATAACTTCCATGTCCCCAAACTTACCCCTTCTACAAGCCAGGCTTTCGAAGTCACAATTATCATAAAATTACCCGCACATAACACTTAACATGTAACCATCTTATCACGCCTACTAATCTTTAGAGGGTTAAGGATATACCTGTAACTATTGCTTCACTTTCCCCTTGTCGTTCTAATCATGATCCTGCCCTGCACGGCGCATACCAAAAGAAGGCGATGAACCAGCCACTGATCCCGAAGGCTGAATCTCTACATCCGTGCTATCTCTGGTCGGACAATGCTTTGCAAAATGGCCCTGCTGGCCGCATGTAAAACAAACTCCCAAACCAGCACGACACTCCCCACCATAGAGCCTACCACAACGGCCACAACGAGGTAGGGGTGGCCCCATCCGGCTAGCACCCCCACTTCCATGAGAACCTGAAATCTTGGAGTCCTGACCTGCCCTTGAATAACCCGAACGTCCTGAAGACTGCGGAGAACCACTCTGAACTGGCGGAGGGGCATAACTAGCCTGTTGCTGAGGCGGTCCGCCTCGAAAGTTACCAAAGGACCCTGATGTCTTGGCCCTCTTCTACTGATCTTGGTTATTCCGTCGACCTCTACGCTCCTCACACCCAAGTGCATAAGCCTGCATGCGGGCAATGTCCATGCCCGGCTGAAGAGCTACCCCGTGCAACTCTCTGCTAAGTAATCATCGAGCCCAGTGACATAGCGGTGTACTCTGTCCTCCATGTCTACCACTAAAGCGGGGACATACCGAGCCAATGAGTCAAACTCTACATTGTACTCCCGGACCGTCCGCCCATTCTGCCTCAACATCAAAAATCTATCCGCCCGCGCTCTCCTCATCTGCGAAGGCAAGAAGTGTGCAAGAAATGCCGCTGAGAACTCTTCCCAACTAGCTGGAAGTGCATGCTCCCCCCGGGACAGTTCCCATGAATCAAACCAGTCAACTGCAGTATCACGCAGCCGATGCGAACCTAAGACCACTGACTCTGTCTCCGAAGCCTTGATCACTCTCATGATCCGCAGAATCGCTTGATAAACTCGAGGATCATTCTCGCCTCGACCCATAGAACTCTGGTGGGCTGCAACTCAAAAAGTCCCTAAGTCTCACGCTATCTGATCTATGGTGAACTATGGGTACAACCGGAACCTCTGTCTCTCGTCTATCCTCATTCCTCGCCACGATCCTGGACAATAACTGGGACATCTCCTTGTAACCCATCTCCTCCGCTTCAGCCGTAATCGAGGTTCGTGTACCGTGGTCTCGTGAGCAGCTGCCGCCCGAACTCGGGCCGGTGGCGACGTCGTGGAGCTCGCCGTCCGAAACATCACCTCGTAAAGATCGCTGTGCCTCAGAATCTCTCAAGGCCCTACTAGCGGCTCCTCACCGCTTGCCTTCTCCGGATCGCGGTTGCCTTGCGTGGAGGCATAACTGATACATAGAAATATGTCAGAGGGAGTTCAACCTATAACACAGCTCTATTGCACGATTTTAGAGTGAAAGAATGGAAACCAATCCTAAATATCCTGTAGCCTCCTGATTATAGATGTGGTGCACAACACACCGATAATCAAGACTCTACTAGATACGGCCTGTAGACCCTTTCCGAGGATTAACTGCTCTGATACTACTTTTGTCACGACCCGACCACGGACTCGTGACTGGTGCCTTACCCCGGGCACCCTTGTGATACAACATCAGAGAAAACCAGCAGAAAATAAACTCACAACAAGAACCCATATAGAATGTAAAGCATGCTAACCCAAAATGGCTACCTCTAAATATAACAAAAAGAAAACTGAACAATTACATCCTTAACAACCCAATGTATAACAGGACTACAGGCCTCTAAGAATGTATAATCACTATGACGGGACAGGGCCCCGTCATACCCCTGAATGTACAAAACATCTACGACACCAGGGAGAACCGTACCAAAAGTCGAGCCTCCAGAGAAATGGAGCTCCTGACACCTGAGTAAAGATCCTAAGAATGAGGATCCACCACCTACTTTCCCTTACCTGCGGCATGAACGCAACTCCCGAGGAAGGGGGTCAGTACACAATATGTACCAAGTATGTAAAACTAGAAAATACTGTAATAATATCATAGTCTAAAATAAACTGGAGTCATGGAAGAAAGTCAAAATACAGTACACTGTGCCTTACTAACAATGAGAGTAACAAGTATAAACTTTACTACATAAAAATAGGAGGCTCATGATCAAAACAGGGTCCCTCACCCGTAGTATCATTAAGCAATCCTACTCCTGGGACTATTTCACCCGCATAGGTCCTGTGGACCCGCATGAGGTAACCCGCCTCTCATGGGACTATTTCACCCGCATGGATCCTGTGGACCCGCATGAGTACAAGCGCCGCACTCGCATGAGACTATTTCACCCGCATGAGGTCAATCACCTCGCATGGGACTGTTTCACCCGCATGGGACTATTTCACCCGCATGGATCCTGTGGACCTGCATGAGTACAAACGCCGCACTCGCATCATGGGTAGCAAATCCATGGAATAAGTAGTAAACCATCCTAATGGACGCATACCCGTGGACCATCCATCGTGTCAGTATGTCCAAAGGAAAATAACAAGAATAAGTAATGAACCGTCCTAATGAACGCATACCCGTGGACCATCCACCGTGTCAGTATGTGAAAAGGAAATAACAAGAATAACCCGGGGTCTCCCGGCAAGAACATATCACCTAGCACCATCGGCTATCATATATAACATAAGTGCTACCGGCTTATCATAACATAAGCAAGTTAAGAAAACCCCTAACTCCTTATTAACATTATTAATATAACCTCTCATTTTAGTTTACTTAAGGCACTAACATGTCATTTAAGAGAAAATCCGGGAATTTAACCCAAGTACCACATTTTTCTAGCCATTTAAGAAATGACTCATTTTTATATAAAACTCCCAAGATACTAATAACTGTAGTATCAAGTCACCTTTCTTTTTAGAAAATATAATAGGCTTCTAAATCAAGGGAATTCATTTCCTTTAAAACCTTAGGCACTTAATGCCTAAAAATCAATTTGCCCTTTCACAATTACAAATCATTTATCCGTACTTATTTTGCTTAGAGTAAATCTTCCTTTTGTTAACCTTCCATAAAGCTAATATAACCAACCTCCCATAAAGTCATTATATTAACTTTATACCTTAGTCAAATACAATTTCCCTAAATCCAAGGGACTTATACTTATAAAACGAAACAAGTATCATTTATTTAAAACGAGTGAAGGATATCAAAATTCTTGTACGTCTACCGTACTACATAGGTATAACTATTCATGCTCAAGATATAGGAAAGCTCCACATACCTCTCCGGTTAATCCACTTGCAAGGTCCAATACACCACGCGTAATACGTCAACCTATAATGACCATAATACGTTTATTAACCTCTAGTTTCAATGTAGAATATTCCAAGTTCAAAGTTACTAATTTCTATGGAAAATTGGGCAGCATTTCCTTTGTTTCTACATACTTTTCCACCTTTATCAAGGCCGAATTCAACATCCAAACGCCACGTTTAAGGCCCAACAATCCAATCAACACAAAGGGGATTACACACCTAATCTTAGGTGTGTAAAATTTTGCCCCACAATGTACAACAACTAACTTAACAAGTTTAAGGTAGTATTTTGGCTACAACATGCTCACATAACCTTCTTATCCAATTCTTTCATATCCAACTCATATTTCTTACATGCAATTTATCTAAGAGTAATATTTTCAACTACAAATTCTTTCTTCTTCACATGCAACACCAAAAACTAGCTACAAGAGAAGCATTGTTACCTTAGAGCTCTAGCCAAATAATCCCACAAATTTTCTAGCCTCCTTTTCCACAAATACCACCACAATAACTTCTACAAGCTTGCAAACAAGTTTCCTTCTTGCCACACTTTTCAGATTTTTCTCAAGCCTTGTGTTCTTCTTGATTTTCTAGAGAGAAGGGAGAGCTTTAGCTTTAGAGAGAGAGAAGAGCTTTGAAAGATGACCAAGTCTTCAAGACTTGGTCAATATAAAGGTCATGCAAAAATCAGATGGGGGGGGGGGGGGGACACTTGTCATTCTCCCATGGCCTTTTTAAAAGAAGAAATCTGATTTTCCTCAGTTTTTCCGCTGTAGCCGCAAGGCCATGGGCGCTGAAATCTTCCGCAACCCTACAGAACTTCCGGCCATGCGCTGCAACTTCACCACTCGGATATTCAGCGCCCACGTGGCTTTCGACCAATTATTTTTTACGTCCGATCACAAGACCGAACTTGTAACCCCCATAATTTTCTACTCTGATGTCCTATCGACGAACGGTTGGTTGCGTTGGAAACTACACTCAACGAACTACGCACTAGGACTTTGAAACACCTAGGATCTCTCAATGTAACGGGTCATAACCCGCCTCAAAGTTGACTAAAAACCCGCCCGAAACAATCCGTCAACCTATCCTTCTAAAATTTTAGTCTTAATCCCTTTCGTACGCTCTCATACGCATGGCCAGAACTACGGGGTATAACAGAAAGTCTGTCGACTTGTCAAATCTCTGTGCGGGCTAAAACAGGCCCCGAAGCAATGGCACGAAAACCTTGATAGTATTCTACTATCGAAGGGCTTTACCATTAAAGAGTGTGACAAATGTGTCTACATGAAAAGGTAATTCTAAATCGTTTATGATATGCCTTTATGTAGATGTCATATTGATCACAAAGAGTAGTCCTAGTTTGATCTTAGAAGTATGTTGAAATAATATTTCGACATGAATGATATGGGTATTATAGATGACATCTTAGGAGAGCGATAGGAGTTCATGAGATCGATTCCATTACAACGTTAAATGCACAGGTTGCTCTCTTGACCAAGCAACTGCAGCAGAACACAGTGTCAGTGAATGCAGTTCAGATGCCATTGAGTGTGAGATGTGTGGGGGTCCTCATACCTTTGATAGGTGCACATCAGCAGACCCCAACAACATCCATATTGAGCAAGCAGAATGTCAGGCAGTGGGGAATTATCAAAGGCCCCAGAACAACCCCTATTCAAATACCTACAATCCAGGGTGGAGGAATCACCCTAACTTTTCATGGAGGGGTGATCAAGGGCAACAGAACCAGTTCCGAGGCCAATACCAAAATCAGCAACCATTTAACCAGGCCTCACCTTCCCAACAGTTCAGTACACCTGCTCCACAAGAAAAGCCAGACGAATTGCGAGCAGCTTTGTTGACACTTACGAATTCACAAACCCAGTTCATGGCAGAGACAAGATCCTCTATCAGGAACTTGGAGACGCAGGTGGGACAACTAGCAAAGATGGAAAACAACAGGCCACAGGGCACTCTTCCTAGTAATACAGAGATGAACCCCAGAGAGCAGTGTCAGGCGGTGCAGCTGAGAAGTGGGAAGCAGCTAGAACAACCTACACCTCAGCCCGTGGTAGAACAGAGAGTTGAGCAGAGAGTAGATGCAGAGAAGGAGGGGGTTACTGAGGACCGCCTTATTTTAGAGAAGGCTCCAACAGTTCCAGTGAGGAAATACACAGAGAAGATTCCTTACCCTCAGAGGTTGCAAAGGAAAGTAGTTGATAAGAAATTCTCCAAGTTCTTGGAGGTATTTAGAAAGCTGCACATTAACATCCCTTTCATTGAGGCATTGGAGCAAATGCCTACTTATTTCAAATTTATGAAGGAAATTCTTGGGAAGAAGAAGAAGCTAGATGAGTATGAGACAGTGGCATTGACAGAGGAATGCAGTGCCATCTTGCAGAAGCAATTGCCCCCCAAGCTTAAGGATCCAGGGAGCTTCACATTGCCTTGCACAATTGGTAGGGTGACATGTAACAGGGCCCTGTGTGATTTGGGGGCCAGCATAAATCTCATGCCCTTTTCCGTTTTCAAGAGGTTGGGTTTGGGTAAAGCTAAACCAACCACTGTGAGCTTGCAGTTGGCGGATATGACAGTGGTGCATCCCAGGGGAATAATTAAGGACGTATTGGTTAAGGTGGGAAAATTCTTCTTTCCTGCAGACTTCCTCATCCTTGATATGGAGGAAGATGATGAAATCCCTATCATCTTGGGAAGACCATTCTTGGCAACTGGGAGAGCATTGATTGATGTGGAAAAAGACGAGATGAAACTCAGAGTTGAGGAAGAAGAGATGGTGTTCAATGTGTTTAAACACACCGTTGAACCCTCAGTCATAAGCAAATGTTTTGCAGTCAGCAGCGTTAGCACATTAGTTGAGCCAGCACAGGCCAAAGCAAGGGAAATCAGTCCGCCAGTACAGATGAGCAACGCTAAACCTTCTCTTGAGAAAAAGGAGAAAAAGAAAAACAGAAGGCGGAAGAGAAAAATGATTATGAAATGGGTAGGCTGTGGGTTTAAGTTACCACATGCCTCTTGATAAGGAACCTGCGTCCGGATAAAAGACGTTAAAGACAGCGCTACTTGGGAGGCAACCCAAGGTTTTTAAATTTATGCAATTTAGTTTTAGTTAGAACAGTCTCACGGAAGGTATTGTTTACATGTTGTGATGACAGGTACAGGGCTAAAAAGTGGAGAACGAAAAACGTGAGAGAGGAGAAAAATCGGCTCGGCGCCTAGCAGAGGGCCACGGCGCCGAGAATACAGAAAGGCGCAGGAAGTTGGGCACCACGACGCCCAGCAGAGGGCCACGACGCCGAAAGTCCAGAAAGCCTCTGAAGTTTGGGCGCCACGCCGCCGGAAGTTCAGAGGGCCGCAGATGTTTGGGCGCCACGGAGCCGATCTCAGGGCCGTGGCGCCGCGACGGAAAAATTGAAATTAAAAGAGCCCTAATTCGATTTTTCCCTCCAAATCAAAAACCCAAAACCTTTCATCTCTCCAAAACCCACGAAATCAGCCCCCTTTACTCAAAATCTTCCACAAACTAAACTCAATCACAACCAAAGTACTTCAATTCCTTACACCCTTAACCATCTCAAACAACAACCCTTATTCCATTGCCTCAATCCATTACTAGGAACAAGAAAATCTTGAAGAACACCATCCAAGGTAACTTTCATCACTTTTCTTGAAATTTTCAAGGCAATTAGGGGAGGTAAGTCATCAGTTTGGGGATGTGCTTTATTGGTGGATAGTGTGGGGTGTGTTGAAGTTTGGTTTGAAAATTTCGCGGTAAGATTGTACATAGTGATCGTGAGGTGTTGTACATGTGCTTTGAGTGAAATTTAGGGAGTTGAATAGTGTTGTAGTTTGTTGATTACGATGTGTGTTGATTGGTGTGATTGAAAGTTGCTGGGTAATCTAATTAAAACAGAGGAAACGCTGCTAAAAATTTCCAAAATGTCTGCCAGAAAAAAAAGAGCTTCCACATCCGCCTCCGTTCCACAATATGACGCTACTAGGTTTGTCAGTAAAAAAGTAGAAGACAAATATTACAAACTTAGTACTAGACCCTTGATCTCTGAGCAAGGAATGGAGTACCAAATGGAGTCATTTGAGGATGGAGATGTATATGAGCCTATTCGGGCAATGATAGAGGCCATTGGGTGGAAGAGATTTGTTAATCCGGAGAGAATAGTACCACAGAACACCGTAATGGTGAAAGAATTCTATGTTAACTTTCCGGAAAGGATAAATGGTAGATGCTTTGTGAGATGACAGTATGCGTCTGTGATGGCTGAGGTGGTGAATGAGCTATTAAGAACAACCGATATTGAAGAAAGAGGCGATGATCGAAGCTATTTCAGAACATGGTCTAGATATGCCGACAACATCGATTGGGACATCGTCGCAAGCACATTATGCTACCCTGGGGCTGAGTATGATATTGCACGAAATGGATCAAGAGGACTGAGCAGGTGTCAGTTCAACAAAACAGCCAAGGGTTGGTTATATTTCGTCAGTGCCCGCCTGATTCCATCGACGAACTTCACCAGAGTGCCAGCGGATAGAATAAAGATGATATATGGAATTATTAAAGGGAAGACGATTGATGTTGGGAAGGAGATAGTGCAAAACATTGGAGAAACCAGTAGGTTGGTCACTACAGGTGGGTTGGGACACGGATCACTTATTTGCAGTTTATGTTCTAGACATGGAGTCCCAACCCTAGCTACTGATACATATGAGAAGGGCCAACCTCCTGTGACATATGAGATAGTGCATGCCTTCCCAGAACCAGTCCCTCCAGCAGCAGCAAGAAGGAGACCAGCACCAGCAGCAGCAGAGGCTGCCATGGATGAAGATGAGCCTGAGACAGAGGCTCAGCATGAGGCAGGTAGCAGCCGCCAGCAGCCCCTGGAATTGGAACCTCCGGTGCCTATGATGGAGCAGTTGCTCATGAACCAGCGGAGGATGATGCAGAGTTTTGACACAATGATACAAGGTCAACAGGACCTGAGGCAAGGACATCAAGAAATAAGGCAGGGGCAACAACAGTTGAACCTGAAATTTGATGAGATGAGTTTCATGTTCAACCAGTGGTCCATGCTGTTATACCCCGTAGTTCTGGCCATGCGTATGAGAGCGTACGAAAGGGTATTAAGACTTAAATTTTAGAAGGATAGGTTGACGGGTTGTTTCGGGCGGGTTTTTAGTCAACTTTGAGGCGGGTTATGACCCGGTACATTGAGGGTTCCTAGATGTTTCAAAGATCTAGCGCGTAGTTCGTTGAGTCTAGTTTCCAACGCAACCAACCGTTCGTCGATAGGACATCGGAGTAGAAAGTTATGGGAGTTACAAGTTCGGCGCAATGACGTAAAAATAATTCGGTCAGAGCGCTGCCGCCGCGGCCGGAAAAGGTGGTCGCGCGCAAAGATATTCTGAGGGGTCGCTGAAGTTACAGCGCCGCGATGCCGTAGGGCAGGGCCGCGGCGCCGGAAGTTCTGTAGGATTGCGGAAGATTCAGCGCCGCGGCGCCGGCTGCAGGGCCGCGGCGCCGAGGCGGAAATTTTGGCGGAAAAACTGAGGAAAAGAGATATTTTCTTTTAAAAAGGCCATGGGTGGGTGACAAGTTTCCCCCCCCCCCCCCATCTGATTTTGCATGCACTACTTATTGACCAAGTCTTGAATACTTGGTCATTCTTCAAACTCTCCTCTCTCTCTTAAATTTAGAGCTCTCCCTTCTCTCTAGAAAATTTAGAAGAAAGCAAGGCTTGAGAAAAATCTGAAAAGTGTGGCAAGAAGGAAACTTGTTGGCAAGCTTGTAGAAGTTGTTGTGGTGGTGATTGTGGAAAGGAGGCTAGCAAATTTGTTGGAGTAATTTGGCTAAAGCTCTAAGGTAACCATTCTTTCTCTTGTTGCTAGTTTTGGTGTCAGATGGAAGAAGAAAGAATTTGTAGTTGAAAATGTTACTCTTAGATAAATTGCATGTAAGAAATATGGGTTGGATATGAAAGAATTGGATAAGGAGGTTATGTGGACATGTTGTAGCCTAAATACTACCTTAAACTTGTTAAGTTAGTTGTTGTACATTGTGGGGCAGAATTTTACACACCCAAGATTAGGTGTGTAATCCCCTTTGTGTTGATTGGATTGTTGGGCCTTAAATGTGGCGTTTGGATGTTGAATTCGGCCTTGATAAAGGTGGCAAAGTATGTAGAAACGAAGGAAATGCTGCCCAATTTTCCATAGAATTTAGTAACTTGGAATATTCTACATTGAAACTAGAGGATAATAAACGTATTGTGGTCATTATAGGTTGACGTATTACGTGCGGTATTTTGGACTTAACAAGTGGATTGACCCGAAGAGGTATGTGGAACTTTCCTATCTCTTGAGCATGAATAGTTGTACTTATATAGTACTGAGACGCATCATACTTTGATATCCTTTACTTATTTAAGAATGGCCACGTTTGGCGAGTTAGGAGATTAACCCACTTCTTTAAAATTATTAAGGATGTCTTAAGTTTTCAAAGTTAAGGGACTTGAAGTGTTTTAAGTATATGATACTTGTTTTGTTTTAAAAGTATAAGTCCCTTGGATATAGGAAAATGTAATTGACTAAGGTATAAGGTTAATATAACAACTTTATGGGAAGTTGGTTGTAACGACTTTGTGAAAACGAAAGAACGGTTCTATCTTTGGATTTAAACGGTAACTTGATGTTTTTAAGAAGTAATGAGGCTTAACTATTTTGAGAAGTATTTTGTACTTGACCTTTGAGAGGAGAAGTGTTTTGTTTAGAAAGAAGGAATGGTATTGTCTTGATTTGGTTTTGAAAGCTAAACGATTTGATTTTGAAAGATAAGAGACTTGACTTATAAACGACTTGTTTTCGGAAAAGGAGAAATAACTTGATTTTAAAGGCTTTGTAAAGATTTTCTGAAGGTGTAGTAATTTGGGTTGAAAAGAAAACGTGCTTTGATACTACGAGTATTAATCTCGTGTGGCTTTTACATAAAAAGAGGTCTTTTTGAAAGGATGAAAGTATGCAGTACTCTGGGGTTAAAACCCGGATGTTTGGCATAAAATTAAAGTACCTTAAGTGTGAGTAACTTGTTTATGTTGCTTGTGATAGCCTTGTGGTGCAAGTGTTGTATCCTTTTCCTACCGCGTCTCTCGATGGAGGGCCGGTCATGTTATTCTTAACCATTTTGGACATACTGACGCGATGGATGGTCCACGGGTATGCAGCCATGATGAAGGTTCGTTTCCCTGTTGATAGTGTTATTCCATGGATTAGCCTTCCATGAGGTTTAGGGACGCAGGTGGTATCTAGTAGTTAGCTGTGACCGCCCGGCCGTGGTCGATGCAGCGGTATCCGTAGTTGGCTTTCGACTTGCCCGGCCGGCATTATGGTGAAGTCTTGTGACGCAGAGGTATCCGTAGTTAGCTTCAGACTTGCCCCGGCCGACGTGACGCAGTGGTATCCGTAGTAGCTTTCAGACTTGCCGGCCACCGTGGTACGATACGTGATTGTTGGTATGGTAGGTATCCGTAGTTGGCTTTCGTACTTGGCCAGCGGAGTGACGCAGAGGTATCCGTAGTCGCCTTCGTACTTGCCTCAGACGGTTTACATGACACAGGGACTGGTGTTCACGCACTACTTGTGTTGTTATATCATGCATCGCCGACAAATGAGGGCGGATTCCACGGGCACGTTTGACATTGTTGGGCATGAGACCCGTGGTTATATTTGGGTAATGACTTGGAGGGCATGCGTCCCTGACTTGACATGGTTGTTCATAGATTTTGAAATGGTCTTTTAAAAGACGATGTTGATTCTCATTACTCTTGTTGTTAATCGTGCCAGGTACAGATTTTGGTTATCATACATGTCTCCTGCTTTATATAGACTATTATGATTTCATTACTGATTTTCGCCACATACTTGGTACTGTTATCGACCTCCTTCGGGGGGCTGCGTTCATGCCGTAGGTTGAGGTACGTAGCTTGCTGATCCGCACTCTTAGGATCACGGTTCAGTTCTTGGAAAGTTCCATTGCTCCGGAGGTTTTGTCTTTTGATACGGTTCCCTGAAGTTGTAGACTTTTGTACATTCAGGGGTATGGCGGGGCCCTGTCCCGTCACAGTTGTCACGACCCGACCACGGGCCCGCGACTGGTGCCTTACCCCGGGCACCCTAGTGATACAACATCAGAGAAAAACCAGCGGAAATAAAACATACAGATATGAAACAAGATAAAAGAAAACAGGCTAACCAAAACGGTTGCCTTTTGCATATATATACAGAAATTTGAACAGTTACATCCTTTACAACCCTGCCCACAACAAAGATTACTGCACTTCTAAGAGTGTAACAACAACTATGACGGGACAGGGCCCCGCCATACCCCTGAATGTACAAGAACCTACAACTCAGGGAAACATACCAAAAGATAAGCCTCCGGAGAAACGGAGCTTCCCAATATGCTGAACTGTGATCCTATGAGCGAGGATCAACAACCGATGTACCTCTACCTGCGGCATGAACGCAGCCCCCCGAAGGAGGTCAGTACAACAGGTACCAAGTATGTGAAACTGAAAATACTGTAAATGAAATCATAGTAGTCTATATAAAACAGGAGACATATATGATAACCGAACTACAGTACATAATATGTAAGCAGTCACGTCAAGTCAGGGACTCACGCCCTCAAAGTCATCACTCAAATATAACTATGGGTCTCATGCCCGCAACATCAATCATGCCCGTGGAACACCTTCCTCACTGCCGGCAGTCTACGATAACCACACCAAGGAGTACACATGAACACCAGGTCCCACCTGTGTCATAAAAACCGTACGGGGCAAGTACGAAGGCTAACTACCAGATACCAAAGCCGCATCATCAACTGACCGGGGCAAGTACGAAAGCCAACTACCAGATACCAAAGCCGTACCAACAAATCTATATAACCATACCACGGCCGACCTGTGGCAATCGTAAAGCCAACTACCGATACCACCGCGCCACGTGAGCCGTCGGCAAGTACGAAGACTAACTACCAGATACCAAGCCGGAATCACGAGACTTCGTCATAAAACTGAACGGGGCAAGTACGAAGTCTAACTACCAGATACCAAGCCGAATCATCCACGACCTCGGGGCAAGTACGAGAGCCAACTACCAGATACCAAACCGAATCAGTAAAACCTCATAGAGAGCTAGTCCATGGAATAATAATCACGTGTCGCACTGCGGAATGCTCACACCGCCAGACGCCCAAGTAAGATCATAACAAATCAGCCGGCCCTCGATCAAGAGACGCGGTGGTATAGAAATACAATACTAGCACGACAAGGCTATCACACGCAAACATAGGCAAGTTACCCACAACTCAAGGTACTTTCATTTTATGCCAAAGTCCAGGTTTTAACCCCAAAGTACTACGTACGTTAAATTCTTTTTAAAAGACCCATTTCTTTTACAAAGGTCACCCGCCTGTATTATCAAAATAGAGTGACTAACATTTTAAGTAAACCAAAACAACTTCCATACTTTCCTTTTTAAACCAAATTACTCTTCAATTCCTCAAGTCTCTTTTCTTTTAGAAATCAAGTTCCTTAATATTTCACATCAAGTCATTTATAAGTCAAGTCTCTTATCTTTTAAAAACCACAAACCATTTTTTTACCTACATAAAGTTGTTATAGCAAACTTCCCATAAATCCGTTATAACACTTTATGTTTTAAACCAACCAAATTCATTTAGCACAAGTACGTCTACCGTACTACATAGTTCACAACAATCATGCTAGAAAAGATAGGAAGAGGTTCACATACCTCACGACGATTATCGACAATTAGCAAAACGCTCCACGTACTCTAACCTTGCTCGCCTTTTCCACCCTTCAAGTAGAATACGCTACTCGTAGTACTTCAACCTATAAAGGCCACAAAACGTCTATCAACCTCTAGATCTCTTCGTAGAATAATTCTAGATACAAGATTCCTTATTCTACGGAAAATTCGACAGCACCTCCCCCCCCGCAACCACAAAAAATCTCCTCCTCTAACGAGGCCTGCTACCAAACCAACAATCCCGGGGGGGGGGGGTTACACGTCTAACCGGACGTGTACAATTGTACTACACAATAATAAAACAAGTCTCATCAGAATACAAATTCTATGTAAATACAGTTCAATTCTTTATAATCATCCTTCCAATATATCTTATACTCAATTCTAAACTACTACAACATGTAATCTCCAATTACAATAGGGGGACATAGGTAATTACCTCGATAAGCCCAAAATTATCCAAGATATAAGTCGATCCTGAGCAACGTTTAGCTCCAATTCCTTACGCTCCAACCCACTCCAAGAAACCCTTAGAAGTTTCTAAACAACTTCTCTTAACACTTCATCTAAGCTATGAAGATTTTTCTAGTGGCTTCATTTTGCGACTATGGAATAAAGTAGTATTTCTGCTCTTATGTTGGGATTTTTTGGAATACCACAAGGGATTTAGGCTAAAGTATTTGGAATAACAACAATACTTGAAGAATTCTACTCAGGTGGGGGTGTTTGGACGAGAACTCACTAAGAGGGAGGGAATTTTTTTGCCTTGGAAACTTTCTAATGTGGATGAAATAAAGTCTTGCACACGCGGTATTTATAGGAAATCAATGGCCAAGATCTAGGCAAGTGGATGGTGAGGATGGGGTACATGTGTGTGGGTAGTTGGCCAACCATTTGGCTACCACAAAATGGGACAAGTGGCTACCACAAAATGGGTCACTTGTCCACCAAAAACGCGCCACTTGTCTTCTCCAATTCGCCAACACGCCACACGGGGGTGACACGTGTCGCCCCCCTACTCGTTCAAAATATTTCATCTTCCGAAAATATCCGTAATGCCAAAAATCCGAAAATAAAGTGGGCCCCACAAAACCGTAAATTTTCCCGTGGGCCCCGCGTGACCAATTTCGGAAATAAAATTTCATAATTCTCAAATATTCCAAAAAGTCCAAATACCAAATCTGGGAATCCAATTCCCTTTAACGAACATTTTTCCTTCACAAAATCCGGAAACTTTTCCGTCGAAAAATCACATCTTTCTTCCTTTCCAATTTTACTGTCGTATTCTCGTACGTACGTCCTCGTATACATACCCTGGAACTACGGGGTGTAACAACAGTGTTATGTAAACTCTTAGAGGTCTGTAGTCATATCTTGTGGGTCACTTTATAAAAATTTGAGGTAACTGCTTTTGGGATTGTTTACATCCATGGAGGTAGCCTTATCGGCTAACCTATTATTTATTTCATTGTTAAGGTTATGTATGTTCCGCTGATTATCTCTAATGTATACCTGTAAGGGTGCCCAGGTAGGGCACCAGTCGCGGGCCCGAGGTCGGGTCGTGACACATGCATTATCCGCCGCCACCGCCACCATTTTAAACCAAAGTTTGTAAATTGTCCCGTCTTTCTTTTATTTTTGAGTCTTCACACATTAGGGACAACGTGTGATTTAAGTTTGGGGGGGAGTTCTTAGTTATTTTTGATATGTTTTTTTTAGTCTTTTTTGTGTTATTTTCTATGTCTTCTTTTTGAGTCATAATTTTTTTTTATGATCATGCATGTTGTAGTTACTTGAAACACCTAGTGAAGTAAAGTTGAATAATGTAATGGAATTAGAAGCAACCATCTGAACACTTAGGTTAGATATGCCAAAAATTCATGAAATCAAACTATTTGGGGTATCTTGCTTGATTTATGCATTGTTAGTGATTAAACCTATGTGTCTGCTTGCTTGCTTGCTATTTGAGGCGAAATAGTTAAGATATGCATGTTAGGGAGGTGATTGTTATACCCCGTGGTTCGGTCTGCATCATGATCGTGGCTCGCAGGGCGCGGCCAGAGGTAGCACGCGCCAAGGCGGGTGATTGTAGGCCGCGCGGAAGACTGGAGGTCGCCGGTTTCAGCGACGCGCCGGAAGCGTGGCCGCGCACGAAAGTCCTAAGAAGGCGGCAGGAGTTTCAGCGCCGCGGCGCCGACTGCAGGGCCGAGGCGGGATCTGCGAGAGTTAGTGGAAATTTCTGCACTGTTTTGTTTTAAAAGAGGTCATGGGTGGGTGACAAGTGTCCCCCCCATCTGAAATGTTGCATGCCTTATATTGACCAAGTCTTGAAGACTTGGTCATCTTTCATCTTTCATCTCTCTCTCTCTCTCTCTAAGCTAAAAAGCTCTCCCTTCTCTCTAGAAAATCAAGAGAAACTCCAAGCTTAAGGAAAATCTGAAAAGGGTGTTAAGGAGGAAAGTTATTTGCAAGCTTGTGGAGGTTATTGTGGTGGTATTCTTGAAAAGGAGGCTAGCAAAATTGTTGGAATAGTTTTGGCTAAAGCTCCAAAGGTAACATTTCTTCTCTTGTAGCTAGTTATTGGTGTTGCATGTGAAGAATAAGGAATTTGTAGTAGTAAATAATGCTCTTAGAATCATTGCATGTAAGAAAAATGGTTTGGATATGAAAGATTGGTTAAGGAGATATTATGAGCATGTTGTAGCCTACAAACTACTTTAGAATTGTTAAGTGTATTGTTTTACCTATTGGGGCAGAATTTTACACACCTAAGTTTGGTTGTGTAATCCCCTTTGAAATGTGGGATTGTTGGGCCTTAAATGTGGCGTTTGGATATTGAATTCGCCTTGAAAAGGTGGCAAAGTATGTAGAAACAAAGGAAATGCTTAAATTTCCTTAGGAATTAGTAACTTGAACTTGGAATATTTCTACATTGAAATTAGGGGTTAATAAACGTGTTATGGTCATTATAGGTTGACATATTACGTGCGGTATTTCGGACTTAGCAAGTGGATTAACCGAAGAGGTATGTGGAACTTTCCTATCTCTTGAGCATGAGTAGTTGTACCTATGTAGTACGGTTGACGTACAAGATTTGATATCTTTCACTTTTTTTAAAATTATATGATACTTGTTTCATTTCAAAAGTATAAGTCCCTTGGATATAGGGAAAATGTATTTGACAAAGGGATAACGCTAATGTAATGACTTTATGGGAAGTTGGTTATATTAGTTTTCTTGAAAGGTTCACAAAGAAAGGTTTACTCTAATTAAAACAAGTACGGGTAAAGGATTTGAAACTAAGAAAGGTGAATTGATTTTTAGGCATTGGTTGCCTAAGGTTTTAAAGGAAATGAAGTCACTTGATTTAGAAGCCTATTATATTTCTAAAAGGAAATGTGACTTGTCTTGAAAGAAATCGTAAATTGATACTATGGTGATTAGTATCTTGGAATTTTTGTATAAAAAGAGTTATTTCTTAAAAAGTTAGAAGTACATGGTACTTGGGTTGAATTCCCGAATTTTCTATTAAAAGACATGTTAGTGCCTTAGGATACTAAAATGAGACGATATATTAATAATGTTAATAAGAAGTTAGGGGATTTCTTAACTTGCTTATGTTATGATAAGCCGGTAGTGCTTATGTTATGATAGGCCGGTAGTGCTTATGTTGTGATATGATAGGTCGGTAGTGCTTATATATGATATGATAGGCCGGTAGTGCTTATGTTATGTATGATAACCGGATGAGCTATGTTATATATTTATATTATTACGGGGTAAACCCCGGGTTATTATTTATGCCATAGATTTGCTACCCATGATGCGAGTGCGGCGCTTGCATTCATGCGGATCCGGACCACATGATCCATGCGAGTGAAATAGTCCCATGCGAGTACGACGATGGTACTCATGCGGGTCCACAGGATCCATGCGGGTGAAATAGTCCCATGCGGGTGAAATAGTCTCATGACGAGGCGGATGGCCTCATGCGGGTCCACAGACCCACGCGGTGAAATAGTCCCGAGTAGGATTGCTTAATGATACTACGCGCGAGGTACCTGCTTTGATCGCGAGCCTCCTATTTTTATGCTATAAGATTTATACTTGTTACTCATTGTTAGTAAGCCACGGTCTGAGAAATTGATTTTTATCTATGACTCCAGCTTATTTTTGACTTATGATATTACTATAGTATTTTTCCAATTTTACATACTTGGTACGTTGTGTCTCGACGACCCCCGCCTGGCTGCGTTCATGCCGCAGGTAAGGAAAAGCAGGTGGTAGATCCTCATTCCTAGGATCTTTTACTCAGGTGTCAGGAGCTCCATTTCTTCGGAGGCTCGACTTTTGGTATGGTTCTCCCTAGTGTTGTTGATGTTTTGTACATTTAGGGGCATGACGGGGCCCTGTCCCGTCATAGTGTTACTCCTTCCTAGAGGCCTGTAGTCTTGTCATAACTTGGTTTGTTTAAGGATGCAACTGTTCAGTTTTATGTACTTTTGGGGTAGCCATTTTGGGCTAGACTATTTATATCATTATGGTTGTTTATTATGAGTTTATATTCCGCTGGTTTTCTCTGATGTTGTGTCACAAGGGTGCCCGGGTTAAGGCACCGGTCACGGATCCGGGGTCGGGTCGTGACAAAAGTGGTATCAGAGCAGTTAATCCTCGGAAAAGGGTCTCTGAGCCGTATCTAGTAAGTCTTGATTATCGGTGTGTTGTGCACCATCTATAATCGTGAGGGCGAGATATTTAGGATTGGTTTCCATTTCTTTCACTCTAAGATCGTGCAATAGAGCCGTGTTATAGGTTGAACTTCCCTCTGACGTGAATTTTGTATGTATCAGTTATGCCTCCACGCAAGGCAACCGCGCCCGAAGAAGGCGGCGGCGGAGGAACTACTAGTAGACACCGAGGTTACGCACAGCCCGATCCTTACGAGATAATGTTTAGGCGACGAAGTTCGCGACGTCGTCAACCCCAAAGTCCGGAAGCGGCGGCCATCGAGACTACGGTACTGAGCCTCGATACGGCTGGAAGCGAGAGGATATGGGCTCTGAGAGATGGCCCGATTATTGGCGAGATAGTGGCTGGCATGAGACGAGACAGATACGGTTCCGGCTGTACCCATGGTTCCTCCCAGATCCGATAGCGTGAGACTTCAAGACTTTTTGAGCTGCAGCCCACCAGAGTTCTATGGGTCGAGGCCTGAGTATGATCCTCAGGAATTTATCCGACAGTTACAGCGGATTATGAGGGTGATCAAGGCCTCGGATACTGAGTCGGTTGTATTGAGTTCGCATCGGCTGCGTGATACCGCAGTTGACTGGTTTGATTCATGGGAGCTGTCCCGGGGGGAGCATGCGCTTACAGTTGTATGGGACGAGTTCTCGGCGGCATTTCTTGGTCATTTCTTTCCTCCGCAGATGAGGAGGGCTCGGGCCGACAGATTTCTGACATTGAGACAGAGTGGGCGGACAGTCCGGGAGTACAACGTCGAGTTTGACTCATTGGCTCGATATGTACCCACTTTAGTAGCAGATATGGAGGACAGAGTGCACCGCTACGTCACATGGCTCGATGACTATTTGGCAGAGAGTTGTACGGGAGTAGCTCTTCAGCCGGGCATGGACATTTCCCGCATGCAGGCTTATGCACTATGGTGTGAGGAACGCAGGGGCCGACGGATTAATAGGTATCAGCAGAAGAGGGCCAGGACAGCAGCGTCCTCTAGTAGTTCTCGAGGTAGACAGCCTCAGCAGCAAACCAGGTTTGCATCACAGCTGGTTCAGAGCGCTCCTCCACCATCTTCCGGTCGTCTGATGGTATTCAGGAGCGGGAGCGTGGTCCTGTGGCTTGGTTTCGGAGGACGAGTTCCGCTCAGATGAGGCCACCTATGCCTCGGTGTGGTCGATGTGGTGATTGCCATTATGGGGGGTGTTGTGTTCCTCCAGGAACTTGTTACTCTTGTGTCCAGCAGGGCCATTTGAAGAGAGATTTTCCGTCCAGAGGCGGCGGGAATGCCATGGTTCAGCGAGTTCGATTCTTTGGTATTCGCCTTGATGGTTGGCGCCGGAGGCGGGTGTTCACGCCAGCGGCGCGGCAGGAGTTCGATTCAGCGGTCCTCGAACCGCATTTATGCTATGTCCACCGCCAGACTGTGAGGCGCCACGATGTCGCCACAGTACATTGTTGGTTTCTTCTTTGTGATGTTTATGCTTTGATAGACCCGTGTTCTACCTTGTCCTATATATCTCCTCATATTCTTTGGTAGAATAGGGATAGAACCGAGCCCATAAAACCTTTTGAGGTAGCTACCCGATGAGTGATTCGGTGGTGGCGAGCGAGTGTATAAGGCTTGCCCGGTGACTATATCTGATCGTCGGACTCTGGCCGACTTGATAGAGTTGGATATGATGGACTTTGATGTGATTATGGGTATGGATTGGCTAGCGTCTTGCTATGCCAATGTGGGTATGAGAGAGGTTAGTTCGGTTCGGTTTCCGGTGGCCGCTTATCGAGTGGAAGGGAATCTTTGCATCGTAGGCGGTAGGTTTATTTCTTACCTCAAGGCTAGGAAGATGGTATGGAAGGGTATATTTACCATTTGGTTGGGTATTAGATCGAGAGTGAGATACGGACCTTGATCGATTCCGTTGTTAGAGAGTTTCCAGACGTATTCCCAGACGAGCTTCCGGGTATCCCTCCTGAGATGGAGGTTGAGTTTTGCATCGATTTGGCGCCAGACACTCGACCGATATCTATTCCGCCATACAGGATGGCACCTGCCGAGTTGAAGGAATTGAAGGACCAGCTGAAAGATTTCTTTGGAGAAAGGCTTTATCGGGCAAGTGTTTCTCCCCGGAGCGCGGTGTTATTTGTAAAGAAGAAGGATGGGGCAGCTGCGTATGTGTATTGATTACAGCGGTGAACAAGGTAACTATCAAAGCAGATATCCCTCCCGAGATTGATGATTTGTTTGACCCGATTGCGAGTGCGAGATGCTTTTCCAAGATAGACTGCGATGCAGTTACCATCACCACGAGTTAGAGAGGCGGATATCCCAAAGATCGCATTCAGGACCGATATGGGCACTATGAGTTCAGGTGATGTCTTTCCGGATTGACCAACGCTCAGTGTATTCATGGATTTGATGAATAGGGTGTTCGTGCCATTCTTGGATATGTTCGTTATAGTGTTCATTGATGATATCTCGGTGTATTCGCGCCTGCAGGCGAGCATACTGATCATTTGAGGCGGTATTCGAGTCCTCGAGTGACCGCAATTGTATGCCAAGTTCTCGAAATGCGAGTTTTGGCTGGCTTTAGTGGCTTTCTTATGGCATGTTATCGGGGCCGATGGTATTCGGGTTGATACAGCTAAGATTGAGGAGATCGAACTTGGCGTGCCCACTACACCGACGGAGTGCGGCTTTGGGCCTCGCAGTTATTATCGGAGGTTTGTGGAGAAGTTTGCTTCCATGTCACCGCCTTTGACTAGGCTGACTCAAAAGCGGTATATTTGATGGGCGGATGCTTGTGAGAGAGTTTTGATTCTTGAAGGAGAAGTTGATGGCCCGATTCTTACTCTTCCTGAGGGTTTGGACGGATATGTGGTTTATTGTGATGCGTCGGGTGTCGGGCTTGGGTGCGTGCTGATGCAGCACGGCAAGGTTATAGCTTACGCATCTCGACAGCTTAGGAAGCATGAGAAGAACTATCCCACACATGACTTAGAATTGGCGTGATGATTCATGCCTTCAAGATCCAGACACTATTTGTATGGGGTTCATGTGGATATTTACACAGACCACAAGAGCCTCCAGTATATCTTCAGCCAGAGGGAGCTGAACTTGCGACAGAGACGGTGGTTGGAGCTGCTTAAGGATTATGATGTTGATATTCTATACCACCCAGGGAAGGCCAATGTAGTTGCAGATGCCCTTAGTCGCAGATCGATGGGTAGTCTATCCGATGTACCGTCGGGGAAAAAGGATATGGTCCGAGAGATTCGTCAACTAGCGAGCCTTGGGGTTCGTTTGTTTGATTCTGATAGTGATGGAGTTCGGGTTCGAGAGGTTGCCGAGTCTTCCATCATTGAGGAGGTGAAGAGGCGACAATATGAGGATCCAATTATGGTGCGGTATAGAGATGCCGCTCTTCAGAGAGAGAAGAGTCTATTTGAGGTAGCGCCTGATGGGGTGTTAAGGTTTGAGGGCCGATTGTGTGTTCCCGATGTGACAGGACTTCGTCAGCAGATTTTGGGGGAGGCACACAGTGCTCGTTATTCTATTCACCCGGGGTCGACTAAGATGTACCATGACCTCAGGTGTGTGTTTTGGTGGGATGGCCTGAAGAGGGACGTGGCAGGTTTTGTTGCATAGTGTCCTAATTGTCAGCAGGTCAAGATTGAGCACCAGAAGCCCGGTGGGCTGTTGCAGGCTATTGATATTCCAACTTGGAAGTGGGAGGTGATAAATATGGATTTTATTACAGGGCTACCTACCACTCAGAGGAAGCATGATTCCATTTGGGTGATTGTTGGTGTGAAATCAGCCCATTTTCTTCCGGTCGAACAGCGTTCACGGTGAGGACTATGCGATTATATATTAGAGAGATTGTGAGCGCACGAGTCGGTGTCGATTATATCGAGATAGAGGCCGGTTCTCGGCTAACCACGGAGGTCTTTTGAAGGGATTAGGGATACAGTGAGTCTCGATCGCATTTTACCCTCAGACTGACGGACAGGCCGAGCGCACTATCCAGACACTTGAGGATATGCTGCGGGCTTGTGTTATTGATTTCAGGGGTAGCTGGGAGGACCATTTACCTCTTGTGGAGTTTTCTTATAACAACAGCTACCATTCTCGTATTCAGATGGCGCCTTATGAGGCCTTATATGGGAGGAAGTGTAGGTCACCAATAGGTTGGTTTGAGGTGGGAGAAGTTCAGCTAGTCGGGCCAGACTTGGTACAGCAGGCAGTGGATAAGGTGAAGCTTATCCAGGAGCGGTTATTGTCAGCTCAGAGTCGACAGAAGTCGTATGCGGATCATCGGCGTCGACACTTGGAGTTTGAGGTAGATGATTGGGTCTTCCTGAAGATATCACCCATGAAGGGTGTGATGAGATTTGGGAAGAAGGGAAAACTTAGCCCAAGGTACATTGGGCCTTATCAGATTATCCGTAAGGTAGGCAAGGCTGCCTATGAGTTAGATCTGTCGTCCGATTTGGAGGCGGTACATCCAGTTTTCCATGTGTCTATGTTGCGGAAATGTATTGGAGATCCATCTAGAGTGCACCCGATTCATGATGTCCAGGTGACAGAGGAGTTATCGTATGAAGAGAGTCTCATAGCGATACTCGATCGTCAGGCTAGACGACTTCGGACAAAGGATGTGGCTTCCGTCAAGGTCTTATGGCGGAACGAGAACAGGGAAGAGATGACGTGGGAAGCGGAGGATGACATGATGAATAAATATCCTCACTTATTCCCTACACCTCCAGGTAACCCACTTTCCTGCTTGTTAGTTTTGATTTAGCAATTGTGCTTAAGTATTGTTGTGGCCGGGGGGAGCGTCTTTATTTGCAAAAGAGTAGTTAAGAGCGTCTACGTCGATTTGTGATTCGAGTAAGCCTAGAAGGAACATTCGGGACGAATGTTTCTAAGGGAGAATGTTATACCCGTGGTTCGTGCCGACATGATCGGGGGCCTCAGCGGCGCTGAGCGGCGCGAGTGATTGTAGGGCGCGCCGGAAAGCGAGCCGCGCGGAAGATCTCGGTCGCTGAAGTTTCAGCGCCGCAGCCGAAGCGAGGCAGCCGGAAAGTCCTAAGAAAGCGGCGAGAGTTTCAGCGCTTGGCCCCGCGAGCAGGCGTGTGGTGCTGAGTTAGCAGTGGAAATTTACACCTTTGTTTTGTTAAAAGGTCATGGGTGGGTGACAAGTGTCCCCCCCATCTGAAATGTTGCATGCCTTATATTGACCAAGTCTTGAAGACTTGGTCATCTTTCATCTTTCATCTCTCTCTCTCTCTAAGCTAAAAAGCTCTCCCTTCTCTCTAGAAAATCAAGAGAAACTCCAAGCTTAAGGAAAATCTGAAAAGGGTGTTAAGAAGGAAAGTTATTTGCAAGCTTGTGGAGGTTATTGTGGTGGTATTCTTGAAAAGGAGGCTAGCAAAATTGTTGGAATAGTTTTGGCTAAAGCTCCAAAGGTAACATTTCTTCTCTTGTAGCTAGTTATTGGTGTTGCATGTGAAGAATAAGGAATTTGTAGTAGTAAATAATGCTCTTAGAATCATTGCATGTAAGAAAAATGGTTTGGATATGAAAGATTGGTTAAGGAGATATTATGAGCATGTTGTAGCCTACAAACTACTTTAGAATTGTTAAGTGTATTGTTTTACCTATTGGGGCAGAATTTTACACACCTAAGTTTGGTTGTGTAATCCCCTTTGAAATGTGGGATTGTTGGGCCTTAAATGTGGCGTTTGGATATTGAATTCGGCCTTGAAAAGGTGGCAAAGTATGTAGAAACAAAGGAAATGCTGCCCAAATTTCCTTAGGAATTAGTAACTTGAACTTGGAATATTTCTACATTGAAATTAGGGGTTAATAAACGTATTATGGTCATTATAGGTTGACATATTACGTGCGGTATTTTGGACTTAGCAAGTGGATTAACCGAAGAGGTATGTGGAACTTTCCTATCTCTTGAGCATGAGTAGTTGTACCTATGTAGTACGGTAGACGTACAAGATTTGATATCTTTCACTTGTTTTAAAAGTATATGATACTTGTTTCATTTCAAAAGTATAAGTCCCTTGGATTTAGGGAAAATGTATTTGACAAAGGGATAACGCTAATATAATGACTTTATGGGAAGTTGGTTATATTAGTTTTCTTGAAAGGTTCACAAAGAAAGGTTTACTCTAATTAAAACAAGTACGGGTAAAGGATTTGAAACTAAGAAAGGTGAATTGATTTTTAGGCATTGGTTGCCTAAGGTTTTAAAGGAAATGAAGTCACTTGATTTAGAAGCCTATTATATTTCTAAAAGGAAATGTGACTTGTCTTGAAAGAAATCGTAACTTGATACTATGGTGATTAGTATCTTGGAATTTTTGTATAAAAAGAGTTATTTCTTAAAAAGTTAGAAGTACATGGTACTTGGGTTGAATTCCCGGATTTTCTATTAAAAGATATGTTAGTGCCTTAGGATACTAAAATGAGACGATATATTAATAATGTTAATAAGAAGTTAGGGGATTTCTTAACTTGCTTATGTTATGATAAGTCGGTAGTGCTTATGTTATGATAGGCCGGTAGTGCTTATGTTGTGATATGATAGGCCGGTAGTGCTTATGTATGATATGATAGGCCGGTAGTGCTTATGTTATGTATGATAGCCGGATGAGCTATGTTATATATTTATATTATTACGGGGTAAACCCCGGGTTATTATTTATGCCATGGATTTGCTACCCATGATGCGAGTGCGGCGCTTGCACTCATGCGGATCCAGACCACAGGATCCATGCGGGTGAAATTGTCCCATGCGAGTACGGCGATAGTACTCATGCGGGTCCACAGGATCCATGCGGGTGAAATAGTCCCATGCGGGTGAAATAGTCCCATGACGAGGCGAATGCCCTCATGCGGGTCCACAGGACCCATGCTGGTGAAATAGTCCCAGGAGTAGGATTGCTTAATGATACTACGGGCGAGGTACCCTGTTTTGATCGTGAGCCTCCTATTTTTATGCTATAAGATTTATACATGTTACTCTCATTGTTAGTAAGGCACAGTGCAAGGAAATTGATTTTTATCTATGACTCCAGCTTATATTTGACTTATGATATTACTACATTATTTTTCCAGTTTTACATACTTGGTACGTTGTGTACTGACCCCCTTCCTCGGGGGCTGCATTCATGTCGCAGGTAAGGGAAAGCAGGTGGTAGATCCTCATTCCTAGGATCTTTTACTCAGGTGTCAGGAGCTCCATTTCTTCGGAGGCTCGACTTTTGGTATTGTTCTCCCTAGTGTTGTTGATGTTTTGTACATTCAGGGGCATGACGGGGCCCTGTCCCGTCATAGTGTTACTCCTTCTTAGAGGCCTGTAGTCTTGTTATAACTTGGTTTGTTTAAGGATGCAACTGTTCGGTTTTATGTACTTTTGGGGTAGCCATTTTGGGCTAGACTATTTATATCATTATGGTTGTTTATTATGAGTTTATATTCCGCTGATTTTCTCTGATGTTGTGTCCTTTCCTACCATTTCTTTGTTAGCACTTTCCTACCATTCTTTGCATATCCCTGACATTAAAATTATATCCCTAGTCAGCCCTTTGAGCCTAAAAATAAAGATCTTTCTTTGACACTCTATAATTCCATATTTGTGTCATAAGTGAAGAAATTGAGTTGTTTGGAATATAAAGTGTTGAAAAGAGACAAAAAGAGAGTGAATAATTTTGATGCACCCCAATGAAAAAGTAATAATAAATAGGAAAAAGCCTAAGTTTGGGGATGCCTGCTATTTATCATACACCTCATTCTCTCAAAACAAAAGAGGGGAAAGATAAGTATGAAGTGAAAAAAGAGAATCAAAAGAAAAGGGAAGAATTTAAAGCAAAAAGAGTTTATGGTACGTAAGTTGAGCCTAAATGCCTATTTTTACCTACCCCTTCTTAAGCCTACATTACAACCTTGAAAAGCCCTGAAGATCTCTAATGTGTGCATCCATGATTAGTGGAGAATAGCAAGTGAACATGCCATAGGATTTGGAAATTAACATGCATAGTTAGGTATTTTTACTTCCATTGAGCATGATTAAATTGAATTTGCGAAATATCCGACTTGATGTATTTAGAATGCTAAAAATCCATGCTATATGTTCCTGCATATTATTCTACTAACCTTCATGTTTTTCTAAGTAACAATGATGCAGCAGATTGATCAATGTCTTTGAGTCATTTTATTTTATTTTCTTTCCTTTCGTGTCTTTGTTTCTATTTTTTTTATCTTTACTCGAGGGAGAGCAAAGGTTAAGTTTGGGGGTGTTTGATCGGTGCATTTTATATACACCTTTGAGTCATTTTTAGTTAGTCTTTTGCCCATTTTTGTACAAATATGTGTCGTGTTAGGATAAATTTTCTTTCTTTTGAGTCACAGTGGTTTAAAGTGGCACATTGGCGAGAAGGAGCGAAAAGAGGGAAGAAACAGAGGTTCCAGAGCTCAAAAAGCTAACAAGTTGGAAATCCGGGCGAGAAACAGGGCGGCGCCGCGACGCCAACCAATCCGCAGCAGCAGAGTGCCACGGCGCCCAAGAAATAGAGAACCGCAGAAGTTTCGACGCCGCGGCGCCGGTTGCAGGGCTGCGGCGCCAACGCGGGAAAATTGACAAATCCGAACAAGACTGGGCCAAGGCCAAGAAGGAAAAGGTTTGGGACGTTTTGGAAGTTATAAAAGGACCTTTTAGGTCAGATTTGAAGAGGTCCCACACTTGACAATTCATCACAACTTGGAGATCAAGATTAGAGACTTATTTTTGAGTAATTTTTTGTTCTTTATTTTATTTTCTTTTTGTGTATGTTGGATATTAGTTTAGTTCTTGGCACATCTATGGATAGGAACTAACTTAATCTAGGGCTTTTCATGTCGAATCACTTGAACCTCGTTCTTATGAATTAATGCATGTTTTGGTTTCTTCTTATTATTGTTGAGATTTATTCAATAATTGGTTTGATTGCTTGGTAATTAATTGATCACTAATTATCATAACTTTTATGATTTCTAATCGAAAGCCGAAAGGGGAGATTGTGTATATGCTATAGTTGAATAAACATAGGTTTAAATCGTGGACGAAAGTACCCCGATACTTGTGTAGCTTGATAGGTTATTGCTATTAATCCTCCTTTGTAGTCAATTTTGTCATCGAAAGATAGAAGGATTCTACATTGGGGTTGAGTGTTTATATTACCTTAACATGAGTATAAAACAGCCTAGTTAACCTGCTATCTCAAAATAGAAGAAGAACCATAATTAATTGCATTAATGAGTAAAGCGAGTGGATAGTTGAGGAGATTTGGAAGGCCTATTTTCATCATATCTGAAGTAAAGTTGTTACACCCCGTAAATTCAAGAGGATAAGATAAGAATGTACGAAAGGAAATAAGATTTGAATTTGGGAAGTTGAGTTGGCAAAATATGGTAGGCGGACGTTCGGTCAACTTTGGAGCGGTATATCCCCTAATTCTTTAGGAGTTTTGAGGTGTTTTAAAAGACTAGTATGAAGTTCGTTGAGTCTAGTTTCCAACGCAACAAACCACTCGTCGATTGGACATCGGGGTAGGAAGTTACGGGCGTTAGAAGATCTGTGGGCTGACGCAGGGGACAGATCTCCCAGCAGGCGTCGCAGCGCCGCGGCGCCGTCAGCAGGGCCGCTGCGCCGAAAATTCTGAAAATCCTCTGAGGTTGCAGCGCCGCGGCGCCGGCGGCAGTGCCGCGGCGCCAAGGCGGGATTTTTACGCGGAAAGGGGCGAAAAACAGAGGATTTTTTGATAAAAGGCCTATGAGAGGGTGACAAGTGTCCCTCCCATCCTTTTGACCAAGGGAGGGTCTTATTTTAGGACCAAGTCTTCAAGACTTGGCCATTTTCAAGGGTTTCCTAAGAAAAATCCCTCTCCTCTCTCTCAAATTGATGAACCCCGGTGAGATTTTTGGAAGGGCTTCAAGAAGGAAAAGTGTTGGCAAGCTTGTAGAGGGTTCGTGTGGGAAATTTTAAAGTGAAGAAGATTTCGGAAAGAGGGCTTCTTGAGGTAAAATCTTCTCCTTCTTGTGTAAATGAAGATTTCAAGTTATAGTAGTTAAGAAATGAGCTTATGGTTGCTATATTAAAGTTTGAAAAGATTTGGGTCTTGTCGTCTTGTTGAAAACCGAAAATGGGCATGTTAGCCACTCATGTTGTAATCAATTCGGTTGTTAGCTAAAAATCGTTGCATGTTATAAATAGGAGGGTAAATAATTGGTTATGACTTATATAACATGTTGGAATAACGAGATTGGATTAGAAAGGAAATCGAAAGGAAATTGATAATTGTTGTGATATTGTAGCCGAATGTGGCTTGGAATTATTGGGTTGTTTTGTATTATTGTGGGGCAGAATTTTACGCGTCCTGTAAAGGCATGTAATCCCCTTTTGGTTAACTGAATTGTTGTGCCTTAAATGCGGCGTTTGGTTATTCAATTCAGACCTTGAAAAAGGTGGAAAAGTAAGTAGAAACAAAGGAAGTGTTGTCCAATTCTTCCCGTAGAACAAGGGACTTTACATTAGAATATTCTACGTTGAAGCTAGAAGCTAATAGACTTATTATGGTCATTATAGGTTGACATCTACGGACGGCATATTGGACCTGGCAAGTGGATTAAACATAAGAGGTATGTGAAAACTTTCTTATCTCTTGAGCATGAGTAGTTTTAACTGTATGGTACGATAGACGTACGTGATTTAAATAAGGTAAAGTCATTTGATATACTTGACTTGTTTTAAAGATGCCTAGTCGGTTGAGTTAGAGGGTTAACTCACTTGTCCTTGAGAAAAGGTTATAAGAAGGGGTTATGCTAATGGGGTAGATAAGGACTTCTTGATGTGAAAGGTATGGAATACTTGATTTGAAAGTATTGATTCTGGAACTATTATAAAGATAAGAACTTGTTGTCTAAGTTAAGAATTCTTGTCTTCTAAGTAAAGATACTTGAAGCATTTTGAAAGTTGTGTAACTTGATTTGAAGTACAAGTCTCTTGGTCATAAAAAGAACGAAGTTGTCTAAGACATAAGGAGTTATAACGGCTTTATGGGAGGCTAGTTATGACGGCCTTATGAAAGGATAAGATTGTCTTAGTTTCTAAAGCATAAAGTTAGTATAACGGCTTTATGGGAAGTTGGTTATAATAACTTTATGGAAGGTTAAAGAAATGGTTTTTTTTTTCTCGAATAAGGTAAACCTAGATAAAAGAATGGAAGCTAAGGAAGGCAATTTGATTTAAAGGCATCATTTGCTTAAAGTTTTAAATGAGGGTCACTTGATTTAGAAGCCGAATCATATTTATAATAGTATAGTGACTTGTTTGAAATGTGGATAAGCCTTGATACTACGGGTGTTAGTATCTTGGTGTCTTATGTGGAAAAGGGATCTTGGAAAGAATAGAAATACATAGTACTTTGGGTTGAAATTCCCCGGACTTGTTGAGTGATATGGAAAGTGCCTTAAGGTCATAAAATGAGATCCATTTTGTATGTTAATGAAAGTCTAAAGAAGTTGTGAGGTTGCTTGGACGTACCGACAGTGATGTGGGATTCTACGGGTATGCTCCCCTTGTTTTATTGTGAACTTACCTGGACGTACCGGCAGTGATGTGGGATTCCACGGGTATGCTTCCATGAGGTTGATACTTGGACATGCTTACGATGAGGGATTCCGAGGCATGCACCTTGGACATGCTTACGATGAGGGATTCCGAGGCATGCAGTATGAGCTTACCTGGACGTACCGGCAGTGATGTGGGATTCCACGGGTATGCTTCCATGAGGTCGATCCTTGGACATGCTTACGATGAGGGATTCCGAGGCATGTACCTTGGACATGCTTACGATGAGGGATTCCGAGGCATGCGACCAGGATGCGGGTTAAATTCCCGGATACGACTATTACCCCATGGGTTAGCTCCCACGAAGTCATGTACCGAGATGAGGATTCCACGAATGAGATATATATATATATATATATATATATATGTATTGTTTATGTGTACGCCGACAGTGAGGTGGGATGCCACAGGTGCGTCACATAGTTATAGTTTACACTTACTACCGTCAGCGATGGGAATTCCACGCGAGGATATAGGTATATATGTGTTGTGTGCACGCAAGCGATGAGGTAGGTTGCCACGGGCGCGTCACATGGTTAGATTTTACACCTAGCGGTCGGCAGTGATGGGGAATCCCACGGTCGCGCTGTGATATTTGAGGGCTGGTGTTCATAGCCCTGGTGTGGCTATGGTTCATATGTTGAAATAGGTTGTACAAGGTAAGACTGACTTTCATTACTTTCACTTCAGTAAGGCACAGTGTACTGTTAATTGTGTTATCATATATGTCTTCAGCTGTATTTTTGACTATTATGATTTTAATTACAGTACTTTCAGTTTTGCATACTTGGTACATATTTTGTACTGACCTCCTTCGGGGGGCTGCGTTCATGCCGCAGGTTGAGGTACATAGCTTGTTGATCCGCACTCCTAGGATCACGGTTCAGTTCTCAGAAAGCTCCATTTTCTCCGGAGGCTTTGTCTTTGGTATGGTTCCCTGAAGTGGTTGACTTTTGTACATTCAGGGGTATAGCGGGGCCCTGTCCCGTCACAGTTGTTATGTAAACTCTTAGAGGTCTGTAGTCATATCTTGTGGGTCACTTTATAAAAAAAAAAAATTGAGGTAACTGCTTTTGGATTTGTTTATATCCAGGAAGGTAGCCTTATCGGCTAACCTATTATTTATTTCATTGTTAAGTTTATGTATGTTCCGTTGATTATCTCTGATGTATACCTGTAAGGGTGCCCAGGTAGGGCACCAGTCGCGGGCCCGCGGTCGGGTCGTGACAAAAGTGGTATCAGAGCAATTAGTCCTCGGAAAGTGTCTACAGACCGTGTCTAGTAGAGTCTTGATTATCGGTGTGTTGTGCACCACATCTATAATCAGGAGGCTGCAGGACATCTAGGATTTGTTTCCATTCTTCTCTCTCTGAGATTGTGCAGTAGAGCTGTCCTACTAGGCTGAATCCTCTCTGACCTATTCCTATGTATCAGTTATGCCTCACTAGGCGACCGGGGCCCGGCAAGGGCAAAGCGACAAAGTTGTTAGTGGTACACAGAGGATTTCTAGGAATCGTGCCCGCACTATGCCCGAGGTTATGGGGATCGGCGAGTTCACACGCCAGCGATATTAGAGGGTCGAGAGCGGCAAACACGAGGTCCCTGCACGAGCCTCCAGCCCCACAAATTGGCCGAGTATAGAGATTACAGAGAGCAGATCCGGTTATTGACTAGCATCGTGGCAGCGGCGGCTGTGAGCCGTGCTAACCCTGGCCGATAGTTTGAGGATTCTAACTTTCTCGAGTTGTAATCCACCGAATTCTATGGTTCGAGGTCCGGCGAGGACCTCGGGAGTTCATTCGGCAGGTGCAGCGGACTATGCAGGTGCTTAGGGCCTCGGAGACGGAGTCCGTTGTGTTAGCGTCTTACCGGTTACGCGATATTGCGTTGAACTGGTTTGAGTCGTGGGTGTTGTCTAGAGGTGTGGGTGCTCCTCCAGCTGTTTGGGATGAGTTCACGGAAGCCTTCCTCGGTCACTTTTTACCTCCTGAGACGAGGAGAGCCCGCCTGAATAGGTTCTTGGCATTGAGACAGAATGGGAGGACCATCAGAGAGTACAACCTGGAATTTGACTCATTGGCCAGGTATGCACCCACTATTGTGGCGGATTGATGTGCGGTAAGATGCACACACTTTAAACGCAAGTGCACGTTATCGTGACAAGTAGTATAGTCTTGATAAGACCGAATATCGTCCACAAGGATTAGGGTTCAATTACCAACTATCTATTTTCTAGTATCTATTTGGTGAATTGATAATTGATTTGTTGTTTATTACTAAGAATTATGCAAGCTATTTAAATATAAAGATTTACTTCAGTGGTGATGAGAATAGGGCTTCCATGTATCCTTACTATCCGCTTATGCTACTTACTAATGCATTAACTTATGGTATTCTTCTTTTGGAGAAAGCAGGTTTCTTAAATCGCTTTATACTCCGTTAGGGTGCTATAACCACTCAACCTCCGGATCGCACCTTACCTACCTTTCGGTGATAAGGATAACTCTATAGGAGGATTAAGAACAAAAACCTAGTTGACTGTCACGCACAATGCGCAAAATTAGGGTTGTTAAGCCTCTCATCAACGCTACATAAATAATTGAGGTATTTTCATCCCCAATCCAAGAATGTCTACCCAACTTACAGCATATTCACAATCCCCCCCTTTCGGAATCTGATTAGAAATCATATAGTGATAATTAGTTGTCAATTAATTACCAAGAATTCAACTCAATTATTGGATAGATCTCACAATAAGAAAAATAACCATAAGCATGCATTAATTTATAACATAAGTTTCTAGCAATTCAACATGGAAAGCCCTATAAGAGAATTAGTTCCTAGTCATAGACATGACAAGAACTAATTCAAAGTTCATCATACAAAACAAAAATAAAGAACAAGAAAGGGAAAAGAAATTACTAAACTAATGGTATCCAATCTCCAAGCAAAAGTCTTGTGTTGTGCAAGAAGGGGAACCCTTAAAAACTGCCTAGGGTTCTCCTTTTATAGGTTGCAAACCGCCTCCCTCTTTTCCTTCAGCTGGCGCCTGCAATTTCGTCAAAAGACCTAATTTTTTCACGTCGCGCTGGCGCCAAAGTTCTGCAATCCGTCGGTGTTTTGGCGCCGCGACGATATCTCGCCATGCGGTAGCCGCTGGAACTCCCAGTAGCTTCTGATGTTTAGCGCGCGCCTGCATCTGGCATGCGAGCGCGCGCGGATCTTCGCAGCCTCTCGAATAGTAGCGCCGCGGCCCTCGCTGCGAGGCGCATGTGCTGCAGATTTTACCTCGTCGCCACTTTCTGTTCCCGGCTCGCATCTCCTCTTTGCCCTCTTTGCTCCTTTTCCGCCATTTGGCCATTTTAACCATTTTGACTCAAAAGAACGAAAAACTATCCTAATACGACACTTATATGTGCAAAATGGGACAAAAAATTAACTAAAACTGACTCAAAAGGTGTATATAAAATACACCGATCACGGATATGGCGGACAGAGTTCACCGCTATGTGATGGGGCTAGACCGTTATATGGTTACCGCGTCCGGGTGGCTCTTCACCAGTATGGATATCGCCAGATGCGAGCTTATGCACGAGGATTGAGGATAGGAGAGGGCGGCCAGCCTAGTCCACGGCCAAGAGGCCGGGGCACAGAGTTTCAGGATAGCTTTCGAGGCGGACAGCCTCATCAACAGGCTAGGTCTACATTTCAGCTGACGCAGAGTGCTCCTTCTCGGCCTTCTGGCGGGTGGTTTGACCACCAGAGATATTCGGGAGCGGGTCAGGGCTCCGGGGCTGCTGGTTCACAGATGTCTGGGGATAGTAGCCAGGGGAGGCCACCTTTGCCTCGGTGTGGTTACTATGGTAGAGCTCATTTTGGGGAATGTCGGACTAGGTCGACAGCTTGTTATGCTTGCGGCCAACAGGGCCATTTGGCAAGGGACTGTCCGACCAGGGGTGGCACTGGTGGGGTAGCACAGTCTATTGGGTCAGTTGCGGGTTCTTCGCCTTCAACGGCTAGGCAGGATGTTCATGCACCGACAAGGCGCGGCAGGTGTCACGACCCAAGTAGTCATACATCGTAGAAAATCAGCGGAATATAAAACAAGACATGAAATAATTGTAAATGATTTCTAGATATATACATAAACCAAGGTTTGCGCTACATCCCAAAATAAACAACTAAAAACTATCTACAACAGGAGATCATACACCAACGCAAGAGATCCTAAGGACGTGGATCTAGCACACTAAGTATGTGAAAAAATCAATGAAATCATATCATTTTAAAACCACAAATATGCACGAAACAACTAACACATCATAAACAAGAGCAACAATAATAGGTCTTTTCGAATGATCGAGCAGGCCACTCGCCCATATTATCATTCCGCAAGCCTAAGCCACTCACGGGCCCGCATGGTATAATCGCCCCGACTCATTTCTCGGCCACATAGGCATAACCCGCATACTAACTGGACCCGCACGAGGTATTCTCGAATCACGGTCCCTCAAGAGGTGAGTGATATAGTACTAACATAACAACTTATAGTTTAAACATCATAAACATAAGTAAGACCTCTTTACACAAACGTTACAAGATACTAACACATAGCATCACAATAAGTCTACTCATTAAAACCATCTTATTATGCCTTTCGTAAATCAATACAAGTCTTTTATAAACACATAAGTAATTTATAAAACTTAAGCCGTTATACTTAACTTCCCATAAAGCTAGTATAACCCTTAAGCTTCTTGTTTTAAAAACAACTATTCTTCTTCTTTCTTATAATTATTTTGAAAGACTTTTTAAGATCTTTATTATTCTAAGTCGAAAGACATTTATTATTCATATATATATTTAAAATATCATGCTTTAGGAAGAATCACATACCTTAAATCCACCGCCAAGTCGAATATGTAGAATCATAGTCACGACATCTATCAAAGTCTAGACTACTCAAGGTCATTCTAAACAGAGGGTTCACAATTGAGCTATATAAGTGTAAGTATAGTTCAATTATTCTTCTTTATACCCTTCATCGTGATAAATTATATTCTGAATATTCTTCTAAGTATTTAATACTTAATCTTATACTTTTACATTATGCATTCTCTAATACAAAAGAGGGTTAGGATTATTTACCCTGTAGCCCAATAGTATCCTAGATATAAGTCGATCCGCTTAGCTCCTAAGTCAGACGCGATAGCTCCAAGGAAACCTTAGAAGTTCTTCACAACTTCTACTAAGTACTAAGGGATTTTGGCTAGGTATTTTGGGCATTATAACAATACTAGAGGCAACTTTTCTACCAAAGGAGGGGTAGATTTCCTAAGCTTCTCAAAGGAGGTGTTGTTGGAGGATTTTCAAGACTTGGAAAGGAATTTGTGGATGAAGAACTCTTCATCTTAAGGGGTATTTATAGGTCAACCAAGGGCCAAGATGATGCCAAGTGCAAGGCAAGTGTAGGTGAAGATTTAGGCAAGTGTCCATTCTATCTACTACACACAAATATCCTACCAACTCTGCAAAGGCACAAAAACTTTCGTGCCAAGTGTCGCCTCCCGCTGGTCCAAAATGTTTCGTCTCTAAAAATCCGAAATTAGAAATGGCATAAATTTTCCCAAACGATTCTTTTAGCTAACTTTAAGGCTAAACGACGCCTCACGCATATACTCCGGAATACGGTATAACAAGAGGTCGTGGTAGCGCCTCCGCTTTAGCGGTCCTTTACTCCGCCATTTTCAGGTATATTTTTGATCCTTTAGAGACTTGTATGCATGATAAAATTTTGGTGTGTTTAAGTGTCATGAACGGATTATATGGAGACTATGTATGTATGCTAGAAGTAGGTGGGAAGTACGATAAGAGAAGAATTTTAGGCCTTGAATGGGGGTAATTAGCGTTGGTGCACTCTTGGGATCTGTTTTTCTTGGTTGACAAGGATGGATGGGTAGGCGAGTGCGACATCTTAGGGGCATAAGTGACATAATAAAGTTCCATTGAGAGTAAGTACGAGAAGTATTAGATTGACTCCAAAAGAACATTCGGGGACGAATGTTTCTAAGGGGGGAAGAATGTTACACCCCGTAAATTCAAGAGGATAAGATAAGAACGCACGAAAGGAAATAAGATTTGAATTTGGGAAGTTGAGTTGGCAAAATATGGTAGGCGGACGTTCGGTCAACTTTGGAGCGGTATATCCCCTAATTCTTTAGGAGTTTTGAGGTGTTTTAAAAGACTAGTATGAAGTTCGTTGAGTCTAGTTTCCAACGCAACAAACCACTCGTCGATTGGACATCGGGGTAGGAAGTTACGGGCGTTAGAAGATTTGTGGGTCGCGAGGGACAGATCTCCCGGCCCAGCGTCATGGCCGCGGCCTAGCGTCAGCTGGCATCAAAATTCTGAAAATCCTCTGAGGTTGCAGCGCATGGCGGGCGCGATGCGCGCGCGCCCAGGATTTTTCCATGAAAGGGCGAAAAAGAGGATTTTTTGATAAAAGGCCTATGAGAGGGTGACAAGTGTCCCTCCCATCTTTTTGACCAAGGGAGGGTCTTATTTTAGGACCAAGTCTTCAAGACTTGGCCATTTGCAAGGGTTTCCTAAGAAAAATCCCTCTCCTCTCTCTCAAATTGATGAACCCCGGTGAGATTTTTGGAAGGGCTTCAAGAAGGAAAAGTGTTGGCAAGCTTGTAGAGGGTTCGTGTGGGAAATTTTAAAGTGAAGAAGATTTCGGAAAAAGGGCTTCTTGAGGTAAAATCTTCTCCTTCTTGTGTAAATGAAGATTTCAAGTTATAGTAGTTAAGAAATGAGCTTATGGTTGCTATATTAAAGTTTGAAAAGATTTGGGTCTTGTCGTCTTGTTGAAAACCGAAAATGGGCATGTTAGCCACTCATGTTGTAATCAATTCGGTTGTTAGCTAAAAATCGTTGCATGTTATAAATAGGAGGGTAAATAATTGGTTATGACTTATATAACATGTTGGAATAACGAGATTGGATTAGAAAGGAAATCGAAAGGAAATTGATAATTGTTGTGATATTGTAGCCGATTGTGGCTTGGAATTATTGGGTTGTTTTGTATTATTGTGGGGCAGAATTTTACGCGTCCTGTAAAGGCGTGTAATCCCCTTTTGGTTAGCTGAATTGTTGTGCCTTAAATGCGGCGTTTGGTTATTGAATTCGGACCTTGAAAATGTGGAAAAGTAAGTAGAAACAAAGGAAGTGTTGTCCAATTCTTCCCGTAGAACAAGGGACTTTACATTAGAATATTCTACGTTGAAGCTAGAAGCTAATAGACGTATTATGGTCATTATAGGTTGACATCTACGGACGACATATTGGACCTGGCAAGTGGATTAAACATAAGAGGTATGTGAAAACTTTCTTATCTCTTGAGCATGAGTAGTTTTAACTGTATGGTACGATAGACGTACGTGATTTAAATAAGGTAAAGTCATTTGATATACTTGACTTGTTTTAAAGATGCCTAGTCGGTTGAGTTAGAGGATTAACTCACTTGTCCTTGAGAAAAGGTTATAAGAAGGGGTTATGCTAATGGGGTAGACAAGGACTTCTTGATGTGAAAGGTATGGAATACTTGATTTGAAAGTATTGATTCTGGAACTATTATAAAGATAAGAACTTGTTGTCTCAGTTAAGAATTCTTGTCTTCTAAGTAAAGAGACTTGAAGCATTTTGAAAGTTGTGTAACTTGATTTGAAGTACAAGTCTCTTGGTCATAAAAAGAACGAAGTTGTCTAAGACATAAGGAGTTATAACGGTTTTATGGGAGGCTAGTTATGACGGCCTTATGAAAGGATAAGATTGTCTTAGTTTCTAAAGCATAAAGTTAGTATAACGGCTTTATGGGATGTTGGTTATAATAACTTTATGGAAGGTTAAAGAAATGATTTTTTTTCTCGAATAAGGTAAACCTAGATAAAAGAATGGAAGCTAAGGAAGGCAAATTGATTTAAAGGCATCATTTGCTTAAAGTTTTAAATGAGGGTCACTTGATTTAGAAGCCGAAGCATATTTCTAATAGTATAGTGACTTGTTTGAAATGTGGATAAGCCTTGATACTACGGGTGTTAGTATCTTGGGGTCTTATGTGGAAAAGGGATCTTGGAAAGAATAGAAATACATAGTACTTTGGGTTGAAATTCCCTGGACTTGTTGAGTGATATGGAAAGTGCCTTAAGGTCATAAAATGAGATCCATTTTGTATGTTAATGAAAGTCTAAAGAAGTTGTGAGGTTGCTTGGACGTACCGACAGTGATGTGGGATTCCACGGGTATGCTCCCCTTGTTTTATTGTGAACTTACCTGGACATACCGACAGTGATGTCGGATTCCACGGGTATGCTTCCATGAGGTTGATCCTTGGACATGCTTACGATGAGGGATTCCGAGGCATGCACCTTGGACATGCTTATGATGAGGGATTCTGAGGCATGCAGTATGAGTTTACCTGGACGTACCGGCAGTGATGTGGGATTCCACGGGTATGCTTCCATGAGGTCGATCCTTGGACATGCTTACGATGAGGGATTCCGAGGCATGTACCTTGGACATGCTTACGATGAGGATTCGAGGCACGCGACCAGACGCGGTTAAATTCCCGGATACGACTATTACCCCATGGGTTAGCTCCCCCATGAAGTCATGTACCCGAGATGAGGGATTCCACGGGCATGAGAGATATATATATATATATATGTATTGTTTATGTGTACGCCGACAGTGAGGTGGGATGCCACGGGTGCGTCACATAGTTATAGTTTACACTTACGGCTGTCGGCAGTGACGGGGAATTCCACGGGCAGAGGATATAGGTATATATGTGTTGTGTGTGTGTACGCCGACAGTGAGGTAGGTTGCCACGGGCGCGTCACATGGTTAGATTTTACACCTAGCGGTCGGCAGTGATGGGGAATCACGGCCATACCGTGATATTTGAGGGCTGGTGTTCATAGCCCTGGTGTGGCTATGGTTCATATGTTGAAATAGGCTGTACAAGGTAAGACTGACTTTCATTACTTTCACTTCAGTAAGGCACAGTGTACTGTTAATTGTGTTATCATATATGTCTTCAGCTGTATTTTTGACTATTATGATTTAAATTACAGTACTTTCAGTTTTGCATACTTGGTACATATTTTGTACTGACCTCCTTCGGGGGGCTGCGTTCATGCCGCAGGTTGAGGTACATAGCTTGTTGATCCGCACTCCTAGGATCACGGTTCAGTTCTCAGAAAGCTCCATTTTCTCCGGAGGCTTTGTCTTTGGTATGGTTCCCTGAAGTGGTTGACTTTTGTACATTCAGGGGTATGGCGGGGCCCTGTCCCGTCACAGTTGTTATGTAAACTCTTAGAGGTCTGTAGTCATATCTTGTGGGTCACTTTATAAAAAAAAAATTGAGGTAACTGCTTTTGGATTTGTTTATATCCAGGAAGGTAGCCTTATCGGCTAACCTATTATTTATTTCATTGTTAAGTTTATGTATGTTCCGCTGATTATCTCTGATGTATACCTGTAAGGGTGCCCAGGTAGGGCACCAGTCGCGGGCCCGGGGTCGGGTCGTGACAAAAGTAAAGTAGTTTAGTTAGCATCTCTAATCATAATTATAAACAATTCATCAAATTATCGGTTACCAAATAGATACTATAGAATAGAGGTTGATAATTGGACAATAATCCCTGAGGACGATAATTCGGTCTTACCCAGACTATATTACTTGTCACGATACGTGCACTTGCGTTAAACGTGTGTATAAATCACACATCAGTGAGCCAGTCCTGGAATGGAAGGGTAATACGGCAATGCCAAAAGTTAGGTTTATTTCATACTTTAAGGCAAGAAAGATGATCTCCAAAGGTTGTATATACCACCTATTTCGGGCAAGGGATGTCGATGTCGAACCACCTACATCTCAATCAATTCCAGTGGTCAATGAATTTCTTGACGTATTTCCAGACAAACTTCCAGGTCTACCTCCCAAAAGGGAATTTGAGTTTGGTATAGATGTGTTGCCAGACATCCAACCGATATCTATTTCTCCTTATAGAATGGCACCAACCGAATTGAAGGAATTGAAGGAGCAACTAACGGATCTGCTTGAGAAAGGCTTTATTAGGCCTAGTATATCTATTTGGGGTGCATCGGTATTGTTCGTACGAAATAAAGATGGTTCGTTACGAATGTGTATCGATTATCGGCAACTGAATAAAGCTACTATCAAGAATAAGTATCATCTTCCCATAATTGACGACTTGTTTGACCAGTTACAAGGTGCAAGATTTTTTCAATGATCGACCTAAGGTCAGGATACCATCAGCTAAAGGTTAAGGAAAATTATATTCCAAAGACGACTTTCAGAACGAGGTATGTGCACTTTGAATTCCGAGTAATATCATTTGGACTCACGAATGAACCAGAAGCATTTATGGATCTAATGAACAGCGTGTTTCGCCCATTCCTGGATGTATTTGTGATAGTATTTATAGATGATATTTTAGTTTATTCTCACTCTGAAGCTTCTGAGTACTATAGATGCTCCGAGATCATAAGTTGTATGCAAAGCTCTCCAAGTGTGAGTTTTGGCTGAAGTCATTAGCTTTTCTTCATCATATAGTTTCAGACGAAGGTATAAGAGTTGATACTAAGAATATTAAAGCAGTGAAAAATTGGCCGAGGCTGTCACGACCCGACCCCGGGCCCGCGACTGGTGCCCTACCTGGGCACCCTTATAGGTATACATCAGAGATAATCAACGGAACATAGATAAAACTCATAAATATACAGCAATGTGAAATAAACAACAGGCTAGCCGATAAGGCTGCTTTCCTGGATATACATATATACATAGCCCAAAAGCAGTTACATCCTTTCTTTTTTTACAACCCGACCCACAAGATATGACTACAGACCTCTAAGAGTTTTTGGACATAACAAATGTGACGGGACAGGGCCCCGCCATACCCCTGAATGTACATAAATCTACAACATCAGGGAAACCGTACCAAAAGACAAGCCTCCGGAGAAATGGAGCTTTCCAAAACTGATCAGTGATCCTAAGAGCGAGGATCTGCAACCTGCTTACCCCTACCTGCGGCATGAACGCAGCCCCCCGAGGAAAGGGGGTCAGTACAAAATATGTACCAAGTATATGAAACTGAAAATACTGAAATAAAATCATATAGTCTAAAATAAAGCTGGAGACATGTATGATAACCAAATAACAGTACATCGCACCTTATTAACACTGAGACTAATGAGAGTAACCTTTGCCGTTTAAAAGTAGGAAGGTTATGATTAATTTAGGACTACCCGCCCGTAATACCATTATGCAATCCTATTCATGGGAATTTAACCCGCATGGGAATTGAACCCGCTTAGGTCACGTGGACCCGCAATGAGTATATATGGATACCCGCATCGTGGAGAGCTAGCCCACGGAATAGTCATGGGAATTTAACCAACATGGGAATTGAACCCGCATAGGTCATATGGACCCGCAATTAGTATATATGGATACTCGCATCGTGGAGAGCTAATCCACGGAATAGAACAATGTCAAGGGAATTGAATGTAACGCCCCGAAGCCGGGCCCGTTACTGGTGCCTTACCCCGGGCACCCTAGTGATACAACATCAGAGAAAACCAGCGGAAAATAAAACATGAATCATGAAACAAGAGATATAATAAATAAACAGGCCAACCAAAACAGTTGCCTTCAGTATATACATAAAACCCGTAGTATTAGAATGACCAACCCACATTCCCTTTTAAAAATCAAGTAACAACATTCTTTTCCTAAGTTCCAGTTTGCCTAGTTTCAATTACTCAAGCTTCTCATTTTCAAATGGTTTCATAGTTCCCAAACTTAATCACTTGATTCCTTTTTAGAACAATTGAGTAACATATGTCTCACGTGAGAGTAGGTTATTCTTCTTTACAACATTCTCATTACAAAGACCATGATCTAGAAAATGTATATCATTTTGTCTCATCTTAGTTTCTATGCGGATGGAGGTTTCACCGGTTTTAATACAATTCATCATTTTTCAATACATTTTCCTTTATTAACGCCGCAGGTCCTGTCGATACACATTCGATTTCCAAATCAAGAAACATTATCCCTTTAAATAAAACCAAGTACTCATTACTCACGAATGAGGTTTCACACAAACATTCACATTAAAACTAATAAGTTAAGTCTCTTATCTTATAAGATCAAGTCTCTTAACTTCTAACATCAGTAAACCATTTTCTTTACCTCTCTTAAGACATTATACCTAACTCCCCATAAAGCTAGTATAACTCTTTTTAAAACCTTTAAAACCAAGTGTTACTCTCCCTTCCAAAACGATTTATAAATCTTTTGAAATACATCAAGTTCTTTATTATAACTAGCCAGTTATAATTCACATCAGCTACCTTTTAAAACCACAAAGTATTTTCTTACCTACATAAAGCTGTTATAACCAACTTCCCATAAAGCCGTTATAACACTTTATGTTTTAAGAACAATCAAACACGCTTAACACGTACGCTCACCGTACTACATAGTTCACACATATCATGCTAGAAGAGATAGGAAGAGGTTCACATACCTCGCGACGATTGTCGACTAATAGCAAAACGCTCCAAGTACCTCAAACCGCCGGCTACTCCTAAGCCGTGGATCACTCCACACGTAGTACTTCAACCTATAAGGCCACGCGCTTTATTAACATCTAGATCTCAACGCTCCATAATCTACAGAAAATTGGCAAAGACCTCCCCCGCCACAAGAAATCTCCTTCTCTATCGAGGCCGCCACAAGCCAACCGGGGGTTTACACGCCTAACCTGACGTGTACACTTACTACACAAGAATACTACACAAGTCTCAGAATACACCCTATGTAACTACAATTCGATTCTTAATTCTTCAGCTTAAGTCAAAAGACATTGCCACAAGATTAAGTATAGTTCTATATATAGTATACTTCAACTATATATTCAAACATGTAATTTCCAATTACAATAGAAGCGATGAGTGTTTACCTCGATAAGCCCAAAATTATCCAAGTATAAAGTCGATCCTGAGCAACGCTTAGCTCCTACTCCGAGCGCTCCAAACAACCCTTAGAAGTTCTAACCAACTTCTACTTACAACTTCAACAACGGGTGAAGATTTCCTTGGTTTCGTTTTGTGGCTAAAGGAAGTATAATCGTATTTTCTGGCTTTTTATTAGTGTAACCTTGGGAATACGACAAGGTATTTGGGCCAAGTTATTTGGAAATTATAACAATCTTAGGAGAGTAAGTCTATACCACAACACGGGGTATTATACGAAAACAACGAGGCTCGGGGGGGGGGGACCCCACGGCCAAGGCACCACCAAGGGGGGAGGGGTGGCCTCTCGGCCAAAGCCAAACTTTAAGGGGGAGAGGGCTCTTGGACGAGAGTCAACAAGAGGAGGAGGGTGTCGAAGACTGGGAAGATTTTTGTATGAATTAAGTCTTCAAAGAGAGGGGCGTATTTATAGCAAAACCAAAAGCCAACCAATGGCGAAGATCCTTCCAAGTGTATAGCAAGTGTAAGGCCAAGATCAAGCCAAGTGCACCCTAACCCCTACTCCACAAAACATGGCACAAAACAAGCCACAAAACAAGGCACAAAACCATGAACCAATCGGCCAAGGCCAAGCCTCCTCTTTGGTCAATGAGGGTGACAAGTGTCACCCTCCCTGGTCCAAAAATGTTCCGGAAAAATCCGCAAAAATACTAAATGACATAGCCGAATTTTCCCAACGTAGTCGGGAAACGCTTTCGCCGAAACGACTTATTCGCACTTGTGCCCAAATTTCAACCAAAGCCAATTTAAGGCAAAATTTAATACGACGCCTCACGCATATACTCTGAAATACGGTATAACATTCTTCCTCTTAGAAACATTCGTCCCGAATGTTCCTTCAAGGTCTCAAAACAACAGCGCCGGATAGTCTTCACCGCTATACGTCGAAAACAATCATGCCACACCGTCACAAAACACACGCCACTTCTCCCTTTCGCGAATTCGCCACGAACACTCGAACTCGTTCTAGTGTCCGTACACTTCGAACGCTTTTCCCAACCCGAGTCACTACCTCCAAACTTGGTCATCTCACTAACCTCGATTTCCCTAAGGCCATTCCCCGCCTTCACGAACTGATTCGATCGAACGTATCCACGAACTCATACGACGATGGTCATCTAAACTTGGGCCTAGCACCCTCGTTACCCTCGCCACCACGTGACCACCAGACCCTTCCTCAAAACGGACGCGGGTTGGCCCGCAACATGGCCCAACCCGACCATCAGCGCCCAACTCTCTAATTTCTTGATCCGAACAATCTTACCTCTACAGGTCATGAAAGCTACCACTTCCATTTCACACCACCCAGGGACTTACCCTTTTCACTAACTGTGTTTCTAAATCACATTTTAGCACAAAGCTATCCAAACATATCATTAAACACATCAACAACATCAATACATACAAAACTCTGTGAGGTTAAGGATATACCAAACTAGGCGGTTCAAGGATCGCTAAAATCGAACTTTCACCGCGACCTCTACCGTGGCCCGCAATCGCTTTGTCGCGCTATCCTACCAAATGGCTACCCTCGGACAGCCTTCGCCATATGGCCCTCGGCCGCAAGAATAACAAGCTCCTCGTACTACGACACTCTCCAAATGCGTCTACCACATCGACCACAGGTAGGGGTGAACGATCCGCCAACACCCCTACTCCCCGAACATCAAACCGGAGCCCCGACTGCTCTCAATATCCCGGTCCCGGCGTCGCGGAGGACCACTCTGCAATGGCGGAGGTACATAACTAGTTCGCCTGAGGCGGTCCGCCGAAGTCGCCAAAATATCCGCCGTCTTGGCCTTCTTCACGCCACCTGCCGATCTCTGCGCCTCGCACCTGGTGCATGAGCACGAATGCGGCAATGTCCATGCAGAAACACCAACAACTCTGCTAGGTAATCATCGAGCCTGTAACATATCGGTGCACTCGATCCTCCATACTAGCTACTAATGCGGAACATACCGCCAATGAGTCGAACTCCACATTGTACTCCCGAATCAGACGCCTCAACATCAAAAATCACCGGCCGAGCCCTCCTCATTTGTGGAGGCAAGAAATGTGCCGAAGGCCCCCAAAACTCGTCCCAAACGGCCGGAAGTGCATGCTCTCCCGAAAGCTCCCACGAGTCAAACCAATCGATCATGCGGTATCACGCCGATGCGAACTAAATGTCACAGACTCTCAAGCCTTGATCACCCGCACGATCCTCTCAGAATCGACAGATGAACTCGCGGATCATCCTCCGACCTCGACCGTAAAACTCAGTGGGCTACAACTAAGGAAATCCAGTAGCCTCAAATCGCCTCAGTGCTTCGGCGCACTTGGAACTGAATCGCCCAAGTCGCCCAAATTATCTCATATCTCGCCACAACCTCGCCAATAATCGCCATCTCTCGTGACCCGCTCTCCCGCATCGGGACCGGAGGCTCGTGTATCAGAGTCTCGGCCCATCGCCGCGGCTCTAAACTCGCCGTGGCGTCGCAAAAATCGCCCGTCAAGCACTACTCGCCAGGCTCGCGCTGCACTCTCTCAATCCCACTAGCGCCTCCTCGCCTTGCCTTCGGGCCCGTTGCCTTCGCAGGCATAATCGTAAAAACGAAACACGCCGGAGGGTCCAACTTACAACACACTCTAAGGCACGATCTCGTAATGAGAAGAATGGAAACCAATCCTAAATGTCCTATAGCCTCCGATTATAGATGTGGTGCAACACACCGATAATCAAGACTCTACTAGACACGGTCAGACACTTTCCGAGGACTAATCGCTCGATACCACTTTGTAACGCCCGGTCGGCCCGCATCGTGCCTTACCCGGCACCCTAGTGATACAACATCGAGAAAACCAGCGGAAAATAAAACATGAATCATGAAACAAGAGATATAATAAATAAACAGGCCAACCAAAACAGTTGCCTTCAGTATATACATAAAACCCGTAGTATTAGAATGACCAACCCACATTCCCTTTTAAAAATCAAGTAACAACATTCTTTTCCTAAGTTCCAGTTTGCCTAGTTTCAATTACTCAAGCTTCTCATTTTCAAATGGTTTCATAGTTCCCAAACTTAATCACTTGATTCCTTTTTAGAACAATTGAGTAACATATGTCTCACGTGAGAGTAGGTTATTCTTCTTTACAACATTCTCATTACAGCAGCCATGATCTAGAAAATGTATATCATTTTGTCTCATCTTAGTTTCTATGCAGATGGAGGTTTCTACTGGTTTTAATACAATTCATCATTTTTCAATACATTTTCCTTTATTAACGCTGCAGTGGTCTGTCGATACACATTCGATTTCCAAATCAAGAAACATTATCCCTTTAAATAAAACCAAGTACTCATTACTCACGAATGAGGTTTCACACAAACATTCACATTAAAACTAATAAGTTAAGTCTCTTATCTTATAAGATCAAGTCTCTTAACTTCTAACATCAAGAAACCATTTTCTTTACCTCTCTTAAGACATTATACCTAACTCCCATAAAGCTAGTATAACTCTTTTTAAAACCTTTAAAACCAAGTGTTACTCTCCTTCCAAAACGATTTATAAATCTTTGAAATACATCAAGTTCTTTATTATAACTAGCCGCTATAATTCACATCGCTTACCTTTTAAAACCACAAAGAATTTTCTTACCTACATAAAGTCGTTATAACCAACTTCCCATAAAGCCGTTATAACACTTTATGTTTTAAGAACAATCAAACACAAGCTAACACGTACGCGTCACCGCACTACATAGTTCACACATATCATGCTAGAAGAGATAGGAAGAGGTTCACATACCGCGACGATTGTCGACTAATAGCAAAACGCCCAAGTACCTCAAACCGCCTACTCCTTAAGCCGTGGATCACTCCACACGTAGTACTTCAACCTATAAGGCCACGCGCGCTTTATTAACATCTAGATCTCAACGCTCCATAATCTACAAATTGGCAGACTTCCCGCCACAACAAGAAATCTCCTTCTCTATCGAGGCCGCTACCAAGCCAACCAGTGGGTTTACACGCCTAACCGGACGTGTACACTTCTACTACAATACTACACAAGTCTCATCAGAATACATCCCATGTAACTACAGCTTCATTCTTAATTCTTCAGCTTAAGTCAAAAGACATTGCCACAAGATTAAGTATAGTTCTATATATAGTATACTTCAACTATATATTCAAACATGTAATTTCCAATTACAATAGAAGGACAAGAGTGTTTACCTCGATAAGCCCAAAATTATCCAAGTATAAAGTCGATCCCGAGCAACGCTTAGCTCCTACTCCGAGCGCCCAAACAACCCTTAAGTTCTAACCAACTTCTACTTACAACTTCAACAACGTGAAGATTTCCTTAGGGTTTCGCTTTTGTGGCTAAAGGAAGTATAATCGTATTTTCCGGGCTTTGTATAAGTGTAACCTTGGGAATACTACAAGGTATTTGGGCCAAGGTATTTGGAAATTATAACAATATTAGGAGAGTATTTCTATACCACAACAAGGGTATTATACGAAACAATTAGGCTAGTGGGGTACCCACGCCAAGGCACCACAAAGGGAGGGTGGCCTCTCGGCCAAAGCCAAACTTTAAGGGAGAGGAGCTCTTGGGACGAGAGTCAACAAGAGGGAGGAGGGGTTTCCAAGACTTGGAAGATTTTGGATGAATGAAGTCTTCAAAGAGAGGTATTTATAGCAAAACCAAAAGCCAACCAATGGCCAAGATCCTTCCAAGTGTATAGCAAGTGTAAGGCCAAGATCAAGCCAAGTGCACCCTAACCCCTACTCCACAAAACATGGCACAAAACAAGCCACAAAACAAGGCACAAAACCATGAACCAATCGGCCAAGGCCAAGCCTCCTCTTTGCCCAACGAGGTGACAAGTGTCACCCTCCCGTTGGTCCAAAAATGTTCCGTCGCTCGGAAAAATCCGCAAAATACTAAATGACATAGCCGGAATTTTCCCAACGTAAAAGTATGGAAACGCGTTTAGTCAAACGACTCTATTCGGCACTTGTGCCCAAATTTCGAACCAAAGCCAATTCTTAAGGCAAAAAATTTAATACGTACGCCCTCACGTACATACTCTGGAAATACGGGGTATAACATTGAACCCGTAGTATAACACATGATTACCGGCCCTCGAGCGATGGACGCGGTGATATGGAAATATAACACTTGCACGAATGTCTATTGTGAGCAACATATGCAACTTAAACCATTTAGGACTCTCATTAGATTAAGGTGAATCACTTATCATTTTATAAGACTCAAGGCACTAGCATGTCACGTCAAATTCGGAAATTTAACCCCAAGTACTACACTTGTAGAAATTCAAATCAAGCATTTCTACTTTCACAACCTAGACAACTTATGCCTATAAATCAAGTAGACCACTCTCTTAACTTTCCATAAAGTCGTTATAACTAACTTTCCATAAAGCCGTTATAACTCTTTATGTTTTAGACAATTAAGGCATTTTCATACGTTAACATCAAGGAAGTTAATTCTCTACCTCAACCAACTTGGACAATTCAATCAATGCAATGATATCAAAAACAAAGCCGAATTTATTTAAAGCTCGTACGTCTATCGTACTATATATTTATAAAACACCATGCTCAAGAGATAGGAAAAGTTTCACATACCTTTCCGGCTTAATCCACTCGCTAGGTTGAATACGCCTCACGTAGAATATCAACCTATAATAACCATAATACGTCTATCAACTTCTAGCATTCTATCGTAGAATAACTCTAAGTATAAAGTCTCTTATTCTACGGAAAATTGGGCAGCACTTCCTTTGTTTCTACGTACTTTTCCACCTTTTTCAAGGCCCGAAATCAATAACCAAACATTCCACATTTAAGGCTCAACAATTCAGCTAACCAAAGGGGATTACACGCCTAACAGGACGTGTAAAATGTTGCCCTCAATTGATATCAAAATAGTCCAATATTCAATGTCATTCTCGTCTATAATGTGCAACCATATAAAGTCTTTTCCAATTTCTTTTCAATCCAAGTTGTTTAGTCTAACACGTTATATAGTCGCAATTAATTATAACAACTATAATTCCTTATTTAGATAACATGTGACGATTATAACTATCGACCAATTTGTATTGCAATTTCAATAGCTAATAAGCTTATTCTCGGATTTAGGCTCCCAATATTCCATAACACTTATCACTCTTTATTATATAAGTCGCATGATCAATTATCAACTACTACGACATGTAATCTTTAATTACATAAGTAAGGTGAAGATTATTACCTTGTTAAGCCCAAATACAATCCAAATCCTAAAGTCGATCCTTAGCAACTTTAGCTCTTCTCCTTTGCATTCTAATCCGCTAGTATCAACCTTTAGAAGTTCACAAGCAACTTCCCTTCAATTTCCAAGCAAAACTATGAAAAGCAACTTAGGTTTTCATGTTGCGACTAACGTAAAAACATAGTTTTTCCGGAATTTTTGTGTTGGGATATCCTTAGAATACCTTTAGGAACCCTTGGTTTAAGTATTGTGATTTATGATCCAAAATTGCAAAAAAAATTGTGTGCTAAGGGGGCTATACCGAGAGCTTCCATAAGAGCAAGAAAAGTTTGGCAATTTTTTCTAAGTGTTGGAACAAGTCTTGCTACTAGTGTGTTGATATACTACACTCAAGGGTCAAGATTAGAACACTTGTGTGATTGAGATTAGGAAGACTAAATATCTAGTGTCAAGTGGGCTCATTGACTTAGTCAATAATATCAAGCTTTGGCTTTCAAGACTTGACCATTTCCTCTAGGTCAATTCGACCAAGTCCATGGGGGGGGGGGGGTGACACGTGTCACCCTCCCATTCGTCCATAATATTTCGTTTCCCAAAATTTTCATAATTGGTCAAAATATCAAAAACCTTGTGGGTCCCACAAAAACGTAAAAAATTTCGGGTGGGCCCTACGTGACCAAATCCATAAATAAATTTCCACAATGTTAATAAATTCCTTAAGTCTCAATTAACACCTTTTGAGAATCTAATTTTTATCAACGAACATTTTTCTTTTCCGAGGTTCGGAAGATTTTCTTTCGGAAAAACAATTCTTTCTTTCGTTCAAATTTTAACGTCATGATTCCTTACGTACATTATCTTAACCATTTCCTGGAACTACGGGGTGTAACAGAGGCCTATGACTCCAACAGAGGTTCACAGCTGTTACACCCCGTAATTACAGGACATGTTTTAAGAACGTAAGTAAGAACTCACAAGTGTTAAGATTTGAGACTTGTAAAAATTTACAGGAAATTTGAAATTGTCGGAAAGCGTATTATTGTGACGAATGGGAGGGCGACACTTGTCACCCCCCTTATTTATGCCTTGGACGAAAATGTCATGGCCAAAATGGTCATTGACCATAGCCTTAAGATGACTAAGTCTTCCTATTAATTAGCTTGACAAAATTGACTAAGTCAAAGGGTTCAAAGTCTTGATATTTTAATTAGAGATCATCCAAACCACCCAATTGTTTGCATATTGACCCTCCATTGAACTATATAGTAGTACTAGTAGCAAGACTTGTCATAACACTTAGAAAATTTTTAGAGAATTGGAGCTTAGGCATTAGGAGCTCTCGCTGAGCTCATTTGAACAAGAAAATTTTTTGTTTGTTGTCCAATAAATCCCCCACTTTAAACCAAGGTTCATGAGTGTTATGTAAGTATATCTCAATAGAAAAATCCCGGAAAAAGAGAGTTTTCGTATTAGTCGCAAGGTGAAAACCTAATGGCTTTTCTAGGTTTTGGTTGGGAGTTTGAAGGAAAATTGTTGGTATGGTTCTAAGGGTCTCAGTAGCGGATTGAAGTATCTTGGAGAGTCTCTAAGTTGCTAAGACGACTTGGTTGAAGATTGGTTTGAGAATCGTTAAGGTATAATCTTGTCCTTTAAGATGTTACAAGATTATGTATTATTATTGTTGTTGTTAGCTTTACATGTTGATAGCATGAAGTGGTTAAGTTGAAGTTTATAAGTATTATGGAGTCTTGTAGCTAAATTCAAATGTTATATAAGCCTTGTTAAGTTGGATTTCAATTTAGTCGTTATTAGAAATCGTCGCATGTTACCTACTTGAGATTATGGATTGTTATAATCAAATACGACTTGATATCATGTTATGCTACCAATTTGGTTTGAAATGGAAATTTGATAAGAATTGGTAAGGTTGAACTCAAGGTGGCGAATTTGGACTTTTTAGTTTGTTTTTCATTTGTATTGGACTACTTTCTAAATTGTGAGCCAATTGGGGTCATTTAGTTAGTCATTTGTATTGGAGTACCTTATAGAAATTGTGAGCCAATTGGGGCTGTTTGGTTATTGTATTCGCCTTGAAAAAGGTGGCAAAGTAAGTAGAAACAAAGGAGGTCTTTGTCAGATTTTCCGTAGAATTTAGCGACTTAGCACCTAAAATATTCTACGATGAAGTAAGAAGTTAATGGACGATGGTGACCATTATAGGTTGACGTACTAGGTATAGCGTATCCTACTTGAAGAATGGAATAGCTCAAGGTGGAAGTACTTTGGAGCTTTTGCTACTTGTCGATAATCGTCGCGAGGTATGTGAACCCCTTCCTTCTTTAGACATGGTTCTATGTATGGAATATACATGTGGTATTATTTCATGATTCCTTCTATTCTTAGAAGTTAAGAAGTATGTATGTTGATTTACTCTACGTAAGGGTTATGTCTAAGTTATCCTAAGTTATAAGTATGTTAAATTGTCCTAAGTCCTTACCAAGTCTTATGGGAGATGTTGGTAAGAATGGTTAGGAAAATATGAGATTTGATTTAAAACTATGTGTCTTGATTTATTTAAAGTAAGTAAGTGGATTTTACGTTCAAAATGACTTGAATTTATATGTGAAAGGGGATTGATTTTTAAAAGTGAAAGTTATATGATTTTAAGAGAATAAGTTACTTGGTTTTGGAAGTGTATGGAACTTTATATTTGTTTTGTATAAGTATAAGTAAGTGGATTTTAAAGAATGTATGATATAAGGTTTTAAGACTATGAACTTTGGTTGTCTTCTAAGGATTATGAAACTTTATTTTTCAAGTTGTGGACTTGATTTCTAAAAGTATTGATGACATGATTTTAAGAGTATGTGACTTGAGTTTTAAAAAAAAGAAGTTTATGATTACATAATGCGTATGTACGTGGTATTTTTAGTCTAGTTTCCCTAATGTTGTAAGAACAAAAGTGCCTTGAGTTCTCTAAAATGAAAGGTTGTTATAATAGCTTTATGGGAAGTTGTTATAACGACTTAAGAAGAGGTAACAATACGCTTTAAAATGTTATGTAAGGAAAATCACACCGAGCCTACACATAGGCGGATTACGTTATGAAATACACCGAGCCTACCAATAGGCGGATTACGTTATAAGATACACCGAGCCTACACATAGGCGGATTATGCCATATTACCCCGAGCCTACACATAGGCGGGTTACGCCATCTACACCGAGCCCCACAAAGGGCCTGATTATGCTATGATTCCACAAGACAATCCGCCCCACAAACAAAGTGCTGGATTATGCCGGCATGATTCCACAAGACACCGAGCCCCACAAAGGGCGGATTATGCTACATGATTCCACAAGACACCGAGCCCCACAGCGGGCGGGCGGATTATGCTATGATTCCACGATGCACCGAGCCCCACAGCGGGCGGATTATGCTACATGATTCCACAAGACACCGAGCCCCACAGCGGGTCGGATTATGTTATATGATTCCACAAGATAATCGAGCCCCACAGCGGGCGGATTATGTCACATGATTCATCAAGACACCGTGTCCCGCAAACGGGCTTATGTTATGTAAGATATGTAAGTTATGTGAAAAAGGTGGATTAAGCTCTTAAGTAAGTATGTAAGAATATGTTGTTAAATCTTATCGAAAGAAGGAAAGGCGGTTAATATATGATTGATTTCGGGAGTTAAAAGGGCGTTCTTTAGACAGCTTATGATTTGATTCTTGCACGTTATTTCGCTCCATATTCGATTTTTGTTATCGACCCTTGGGCCGCGTTCATGTCCGCAGTTTAGGTACAGCTGTGGATCCGCGAGCTTAGGATCTGGTTCAAAGATTTTAGATGGCTCAGATGTTCCGAGTTGTCATGGCTATGTATATTCGGGGTATGGCGGGTCCCGTCGCCACAAGTATGTTAAAACTCTTAGGTCCAGAGTCACATATCGTGGGTCCGTTTGTAAAGAAAGGAGGCAACCGCTTCGTTCGTATGACGTCCGCGAAGGTAGCCACTATCGGTGACACATTGTTTATTTCGTTGTTTTATTTTATAAGTTTCATGTATGTTCTGATTATCTCGATGTTTACGTAAGGGTGCCTGTGTAGGGCACTATCCACGCCCGGTCGGTCGTGACAAAAGTGGTATCGAGCGCTTAGTCTCGGAAAGTGTCTGAGGCCGTGTCTAGTAGAGTCTTGATTATCGGTGTGTTGTGCACCACATCTATAATCGGGAGGTGCAGACATTTAGGATTGGTTTCCATTCTTCTCACTCCGAGATCGTGCGATAGAGTTGTGTTGTTAGGGTCGTTCCTCCTAACGAGTTATGTTGATTGCATTACGAGAAAGCGCGGTGACCCGAAGGACTATGTGGATTGCGTATCCAGGTTGGTAATGATTGTAGTATAGTTGGTATGGTGATATACATCTATACGGAGTTATGTACGAGTGTCAGACGCGTGTTGCCTAGAATGATTTTAGATTACCAGGAATTGGTAAAGACTAACTAGATACCGGGAAGGTATGGAATAGTTAATGAATTTTCGCCAAGGTCTTATGTTTTATTTAAGGTAATTGGGAAAGGATGAGCTGTCTGATAGGGTAGTGAACCCTTAAGAAGCCATGATTAAGGAACCTAACGGAATGTCGTGTTAATAGATTGCTGCGTAGTAAGCTTAAGAGAATTATACGGATGAGGTCTGGATAGAGTAAGTAATGGTTGTTGTGATCGAGACAACATGGTTATGGTTTTATGAGATGTTTTTGTACCCGGTTACTGGGGGACTGGTAAGGTAGGCGTGGAGCATGGAAATTGCGAGCCTAAGAATATTGATTACTTCCGACCTTAGGTATATAAGGTTTTCTCCGCAATAAGATTTTAAGTCGACCCAAGGATAAGAGTTAAGTGCGACGAAGTCGGCCGAGGACTCACGGTCTCCCATGGCCCGGAATGGAGTGGGATCAGTTGGTAGTAGTTCGCCACGTGGCGGTCACGCAGTGCAAGGCCAGTCTAGTTAATTGTTTCTGGGTTCGTGGACGCGTTCCACCGGAACCAGGTCGTGAAAGCCGGAAATGGCCTTATATTGTTTTATAGAGTGACTCCAAAGATTTGAGGCCAGAATTGGTATGGAAGTTATGTAAGTATGCTAGTATGAATTGGAAGTACGAAAGGATAATCTCTTTTGGGCTTATGATGGACAAGTATGCGTGTGCGAGGTATTAGGGCCATGTGTGGCATTGTTGGTACGACGGTTGTGAAAGGAAACTATGTCGCTAATTATAAGTTTGACTCCGAAAGAACATTCGAGGACGAATGTTTCTAAGGGGGGGAGAATGTTACACCCCGTAATTTCAGGACATGTTTTAAGAACGTAAGTAAGAACTCACAAGTGTTAAGATTTGAGACTTGTAAAAATTCTGAGGAAATTTGAAATTGTCGGAAAGCGTATTATTGTGACGAATGGGAGGCGACACTTGTCACCCCCTTATTTATGCCTTCGACGAAAATGTCATGGCCAAAATGGTCATTGACCATAGCCTTAAGATGACTAAGTCTTCCTATTAATTAGCTTGACAAAATTGACTAAGTCAAAGGGTTCAAAGTCTTGATATTTTAATTGTAGATCATCCAAACCACCCAATTGTTTGCATATCGACCCTCCATCAACTATATAGTACTAGTAGCAAGACTTGTCATAACACTTAGAAAATTTTTAGAGAATCGAGCTTAGGCATTAGGAGCTCTCGCTTTGAGCTCATTTGAACAAGAAATTTTTGTTTGTTGTTCAATAAATCCCCACTTTAAACCAAGGTTCATGAGTGTTATGTAAGTATATCTCAATAGAAAAATCCGGAAAAAGAGAGTTTTCAGATTAGTCGCAAGGTGAAAACCTAATGGCTTTTCTAGGTTTTGGTTGGGAGTTTGAAGGAAAATTGTTGGTATGGTTCTAAGGGTCTCAGTAGCGGATTGAAGTATCTTGGAGAGTCTCTAAGTTGCTAAGGAACGACTTGGTTGAAGATTGGTTTGAGAATCGTTAAGGTATAATCTTGTCCTTTAAGATGTTACAAGATTATGTATTATTATTGTTGTTGTTAGCTTTACATGTTGATAGCATGAAGTGGTTAAGTTGAAGTTTATAAGTATTATGGAGTGCTTGTAGCTAAATTCAAATGTTATATAAGCCTTGTTAAGTTGGATTTCAATTTAGTCGTTATTAGAAATCGTCGCACGTTACCTACTTGAGATTATGGATTGTTATAATCAAATACGACTTGATATCATGTTATGCTACCAATTTGGTTTGAAATGGAAATTTGATAAGAATTGGTAAGGTTGAACTCAAGGTGGCGAATTTGGACTTTTAGTTTGTTTTTCATTTGTATTGGACTACTTTCTAAATTGTGAGCCAATTGGGAAATGCTTAGTTAGTCATTTGTATCGAGTACCTTATAGAAATTGTGAGCCAATTGGGGCTGTTTGGTTATTGTATTCGGCCTTGAAAAAGGTGGCAAAGTAAGTAGAAACAAAGGAGGTGCTGTCCGATTTTCCGTAGAATTTAGCGACTTAGCACCTAAAATATTCTACGTATGAAGTAAGAAGTTAATGGACGTATGGTGACCATTATAGGTTGACGTACTAGGTATAGCGTATCCTACTTGAAGAATGGAATAGCTCAAGGTGGAAGTACTTTGGAGCTTTTTGCTACTTGTCGATAATCGTCGCGAGGTATGTGAACCCCTTCCTTCTTTAGACATGGTTCTATGTATGGAATATACATGTGGTATTATTTCATGATTCCTTCTATTCTTAGAAGTTAAGAAGTATGTATGTTGATTTACTCTACGTAAGGGTTATGTCTAAGTTATCCTAAGTTATAAGTATGTTAAATTGTCCTAAGTCCTTACAAGTCTTATGGGAGATGTTGGTAAGAATGGTTAGGAAAATATGAGATTTGATTTAAAACTATGTGTCTTGATTTATTTAAAGTAAGTAAGTGGATTTTACGCTCAAAATGACTTGAATTTATATGTGAAAGGGGATTGATTTTTAAAAGTGAAAGTTATATGATTTTAAGAGAATAAGTTACTTGGTTTTGGAAGTGTATGGAACTTTATATTTGTTTTGTATAAGTATAAGTAAGTGGATTTTAAAGAATGTATGATATAAGGTTTTAAGACTATGAACTTTGGTTGTCTTCTAAGGATTATGAAACTTTATTTTTCAAGTTGTGGACTTGATTTCTAAAAGTATTGATGACATGATTTTAAGAGTATGTGACTTGAGTTTTAAAAAAAAAGTTTATGATTCATTAAATGCGTATGTGGTATTTTTGGGTCTAGTTTCCCTAATGTTGTAAGAACAAAAGTGCCTTGAGTTCTCTAAAATGAAAGGTTGTTATAATAGCTTTATGGGAAGTTGTTATAACGACTTAAGAAGAGGTAACAATACGTTTTAAAATGTTATGTAAGAAAATCACACCGAGCCTACACATAGGCTGACACGTTATGAAATACACCGAGCCGACCCACAGGCCGGATTATGTAATGAGACACCCCGAGCCTACACATAGGCCGGATTATGCCATATTACCCCGAGCCTACACATAGGTCGGGTTACGTCATCTTACACCGAGCCCCACAAAGCGGGCCGGATTATGCTACATGATTCCACGAGACACCGAGCCCCAGGGCGGGCGGATTATGCTACATGATTCCACAAGACACCGAGCCCCACAGCGGGCGGATTATGCTACATGATTCCACAAGACACCGAGCCCCACAAAGGGCGGCGGATTATGCTACATGATTCCATTAATGCACCGAGCCCCACAGCGGGCGGATTATGCTACATGATTCCACAAGATACCGAGCCCCACAGCGGGCCGGATTATGTTATATGATTCCACAAGATAATCGAGCCCCACAGCGGGCGGATTATGTCACATGATTCGTGATCAAGACACCGTGTCGCAAATGGGCGGATTATGTTATGTAAGATATGTAAGTTATGTGAAAAAGGTGGATTAAGCTCTTAAGTAAGTATGTAAGAATATGTTGTTAAATCTTATCGAAAGAAGGAAAGGAACGGCTAATATACGATTGATTTCGTGAGTTAAAAGGACGTTCTTTGTACAGTTATGATTTGATTCTTGCACGTTATTTCATTCCATATTCGCAATTTTTGTTATCGGCCCCGCCGGGCTGCGTTCATGTCCGCAGTTTAGGTACGGTGTGGATCCGCGAGCTTAGGATCTGGTTCAAGATTTTAGATGGCTCCGATGTTAGGAGTTGTCATGGCTATGTATATTCAGGTATGGCGGGGCCCGCCACTTGTATTATGTTAAAACTCTTAGAGGTCTGTAGTCACATATTGTGGGTCTGTTTGTAAAGAAAGGAGGCAACTGCTTCGTTCATGTATGTACGTCCAGGAAGGTAGCCCTATCGGCTGACCTGTTGTTTATTTCTGTTGTTTTATTTTATAAGTTTCATGTATGTTCGATTATCTCGATGTTTACTCGTAAGGGTGCCCTGTGTAGGCACCATCCACGCCCGGTCGGGTCGTGACAACAGCTTTCTAGGCTTAGCCGACTATTATAGAAGGTTTGTAGAAGGGTTTTCTACCATATCAGCACTATTAACAAAGTTAACACAAAAGACCATAAAATTCCAGTAGTCCGATGTTTGTCAGCAGAGTTTCCAAGAGCTAAATGATATATTAACATCCGCTCCAGTACTTACTCTTCCAGAAGTTCCGGAAGGCTATATTGTGTATTGTGATGCTCCGGGAGCAGGTTTAGGAGGTGTGTTGATGCAGCATGGTAAAGTGATTTCCTATGCTTCAAGGCAATTGAGGAAACACGAGAAGAACTATCCAACACATGATTTATAGTTGGCTGCGGTAGTCTATGCACTGAAGATTTGGCGACACAATTTATATGGTGTTCATATCGACATTTTCACGGATTACAAGAGCCTACAATACATATTCAAACAGAAGAAGTTAAACTTGCGACAAAGAAGGTGGCTTGAATTACTGAAGGATTATGATGTGGACATCTTATATCACTCTGGTAAAGCTAATGTGGTAGCAGACGCACTTAGCCGTAAATCAACGATCAGCTCGATGCAAGCATAAGTCAAAAGGAAGGAATTGGTGAGAGAGCTTCATCAATTAGCTAGTTTGGGAATTCGATTAATAGATTCGGAAGATGGTGGTTTTGTGAATCCGAACATGTCAGAATCATCCCTCCCTCGTATCAGAAATTAAGAAACGCCAATGAGAAGACCTAGTTTGACGAAGATAAGAGAAGGCATTCACTAGAAGAAAACCACCTTTGAGATTGATGAACATGAAACTCTCAGGCACCAGGGTCGTCTATGTGTTCCAAATGTAGCAGGATTATGGAATAGAATTATGACAGATATTCATTGTGCACAATATTTTATTCACTTAGGATCAACTAAAATGTATCATGATCTCAAGAGTATGTATTGGTAGAATGACACGAAGAGAAGCGTTGCAGAGTTCGTTGCTTAGTGTCCCAACTGTCAGCAGGTAAAATAGAGCACCAAAAGCCCGGTGGCTTGACTTAGAACATCGAGATTCCGATGTGGAAATGGGAAATGATCAATATGGATTTCATTATGAGATTACCTCGTTCTTTTTGTAAGTTTGATTCTATTTGGGTAATTGTTGACAGGCTGACCAAATCAGCTCATTTCTTACTGGTGAAAGTTACTTAAACAACCGAAGACTACGCAAAGCTATATATTAAGGAGATTGTTCGACTTCATGGTGTGCCTGTTTCAATTTTATCTGACCGAGGTGCTCAGTTTACAGCTAATTTTTGGAAGTCATTTCAGAAAGGGTTAGGCACCCGAGTTAATTTATGTATGACTTTCCATCCATAGACAGACAGTCAGACCGAGAGAACAATTCAGACGCTCGAGGATATGTTACGATCTTGTGTGTTGGACTTCAAGGGAAGTTGGGATGATCACTTACCCCTTATTGAGTTCGCGTACAATAATAGCTATCACGCCAGCATTAAAATGGCTCCATATAAGGCTTTATACGGACAAAGATGTAGATCCCCTATCGGATGGTTCGAGGTAGGCGAATTAGCGTTATTTGGACCTGACTTAGTGCATCAAGCCATAGAGAAAGTGAAGCTTATCCAGGAACGATTGTTAACGGCTATTACACCCCGTATTTTCAGGGCAATATAAGTGAGAACGTAAGTAAGGAAATAAGATTTGAAGGTTGGGAGGAAAGTACATTTACATTTTCTTATATGGAAAATTTTTGGATACAAGAAATGTGACGACGAAAATTTATTAACTAGTAGTTAAGTTCTTTCCAATGGATTTATGGACTTAGTATTGTATTTTGAAGTCTTGGCATTAACAATATGGGGCCCACCAAAAATTTCACAATTTTGTGGGCCCATCAAAATTTTAAGAATTTTGGCTAAGTGTGGGAGATATTTTGTGAAGAGAAATATATGACCAATAGAGGGTGACACATGTCCTTCCCCACTTGTCTTACAAGTTGCACACTATATAGATATGTATTGCAAGACTTAGGCTCATAATATCTTCATCATCCAAACCTCTCTTCTCTCTTCCTTCTCTACAAATCTCGAAAATCCTTGCAAGTGAAGAACAAGTTAACTTATTTTCCAAGATCAAGCCCCTTAACTAAGTTCTAAGCCAAGTTAATCCTCCAAAACAGTGGGTTATGGTTATGGCCGAAACTGCCTTGAAAAACCCTAAGCTTGTTATGAACTTTTTGGAAGAATAACATGGAAGCAATATGGTTACAAGCTTGTAGAGGATATGTGTGTGTTATTGTAACGTGTAGAAGTGGTGCTAAAGTGAAGTAGTGTGCCAAGAACTTGGGGACAGTTTTGGCTAAAGTGAAGGTAAGATTTCTTCTTCATCTTAAAGATTAATGGAAGTTAAATGATGTTGTAGCTAAGGGATAAACTTGTGTTAAGTAAAATGGAGAATAAGAAGTGCATGTCACAATTTTGGGTTATGAGCCGATTTAGTGGACAGTTTTATGTTGATTGGATTCGTTGGTTATTGTTGTTATTAACGCCACTAATTGCATGTTTAAATGAAGGAAATCTTGTTATTAAAAGTTGATATGGTTTATATGAAGTGTTGGAATATGAATTGGATTATAAGGAATTATAAAAAAGGCTTTGGTATTGTGGTTGTTGGCCGAGACTATCATGAAACTATTGGATATTGTTGTGCAGTTTTAGGGGTTGTTTTGTGACGTTATAATGCTGGAAATTTAGTTATCATTATGCATGTTTAATGTGGTAATTGCTAATGCATGTCCTAAATGAATAAGAGTGTAGAAAGGTGTAGAAGAGCTTCACATTTCACCCTTCTTGTTGTTGAAGTATGAACTATTTTTATATGGATTAAGAGGCCGGATTAACATGAGAAGTAGGTGTATGAATCACCTTGGTTGTTGTTTTGGTTATGCCCTTAATTGGTGCTTGGTTATTGATGTTATTAGCCTCGTTTGGAAGTTGTGGATAGGGTATAAATAGGGGAAGTGCTGCCAAATATTTTATATGAAAAGAGAACCATTACTTGGTATATGATCTACACTAGTAAGCATGGAGTTGATATACGTGTTATTATTATTATATGTTGAATTACTAATTTAGGCGTATTCTACTTGTCGTGTTGGTATAGCCGATAAGGTATGTGAAACTATCCTTTCTTCTTTTGGCATGATTTGTATAAGGTGAGTGTAAGGAGGACGTACATAGTTTTATTGGATCTTAATCCTTGATAATACATGACATGATAGTGTCTTGGTTTTTCTAAAATGACAGTTCATTTTAAAAAGTTATACATGACATGATAGTGTCTTGGTTTTCTAAAATAAAAGTTCATTTTAAAGATATTATTGAGAGTCCAAAGATGATTTAAATTGCACAAGGTTGCTCATGATAGTTATTCATGCAAGTGTTATTATTCCATTTTACCGCGTCCCAGAAGGGGCCGGGAAGTATATGATTATTTCATTTTACCGCATCCCAGAAAGGGTCGGGCAGTATATGTGTATAGGTTTACCACGTCCCAGAAAGGGTCGGGCAGTATATGTGTATAGGTTTTACCGCATCCCAGAAAGGGCCGGGTAGTAGATGATTTTACCGCGTCCCAGAAAGGGCCGGGCAGTTTATGTATTTACAATTTTACCGCGTCACAGAAAGAGCCGGGCAGTATATGACTAAGTGTTTACCGCGTCCCAGAAAGGGTCGGACAGTATATGTTCACCGCGTCCTTCACTTGAGGGCCGGACAGTATATATATATATGATTCCATAGACATGTATCCATGACGCGAGTATAGATGCTCATGACAGTATATGATTATATGAACAGACATTAATACTTTTGATATGACTCTCATTTTTATAAGAAATGCGATGCGCGGTGATACGATGATACTGACGTCTGATGGTACGGTGATACGATGTCTGATGGTACAATGGTATAATGTCTGATGATACATAGATGCGGTACTTTGACTATCATACTTGCTTACTGTCATCTTTTGGTTATTATACTTGTCAGTATGATCTCATTTACAGTACTTTATGTTTACATACTTGGTACATGTTTGTACGCACTGCCTTATCCGGGGGGCTGCGTTCATGCCCGCAGGTATAGGTACTCAGTTTGGTGATCCGCGAGCTTAGGATCTTTGCTCAGCTTTTGGGATAGCGCCATTGTTCCGGGGCTTATCGTTTTGCTACAGTTTTACTATTACAGTCTTATGTATATTCAGGGGTACGGCGGGGTCTTGTCCCGTCATAGTTACTGTTATACTCTTAGAGGTCTGTAGTCATGTGTGGGTTGGACGTGTGTATAGTTGTAGCTCATTTTGGATTTGTGTTTATAATGGTAGCCTTGCCGGCTTGCCTATTTTATTATATGGGTTATTATTACAGTTCAGGGGACAAGATCCTTTTGTTATGTGATTATGAGTTTGCTTAAACTTTCGTTGGTTATATGTGATGTATGGGAATAAGGGTGCCCAGGTAGGGCACCAGTCACGGCTCGTCGGTTCGGGGCATGACAAAAGCGGTATCATAGCAGTTAGTCCTTGGAATGTCTACAGACCGTGTGCAGTAGAGTCTTGGTTATCGGTGTGTTGTACACCACACCCATAAACAGGAGGCTACCGTACATTTAGGATTGGTTTTTATTTTCCTTACTCTAAGATCATGCGATAGAGCTATGTTGTTAGGATAGTCCCTCTCTAACAAATTATTGTGGTTGCAGCTATGCCTCCAAAGAAAGTGACAGCGGCACTGAAGGGAATATATGGACTTTGTATACATGTTGGTAAAATTGTTGTATAGTTGGTGTGGTGATGATGTACATCTATACGAACATGTTTATTGGGGCCATGTGTGTGTTTTCTGAAGTGATTTGGGGTTATCATGAGTTGGTTAAGCTTTAATAATTGCTTGGAAGGTATGAAACATTTTAATAAATCCACATCAAGGCATACAAGGTGTGCTAATTTGGAATATTCAGGAGGTGATGAGCTGTCTGAGATTAGGATGAACTCTTAAAATTGTCACACCCCGAACCCCGGGCCCGTGACTGGTGCCCTACCTGGGCACCCTGCTACCTTAACAACACAAGTAAACTGCGGAAATTTAATAACACCTCATTTTTTTAAAAACCAGCGTCGTGCAAGGCAAAGCCGACAAGGCTGCCATATAATATACGTAATAAAAGACACTACACCGCATACGAGTCCAATCCACATATGAATACGCACCTCAAGAGTTTTATCGAAATATGACGGACAAGGCCCGCCAGCACCCATGCAGTACAAAAGCACATCAAGGAACTATACCCAAATGATAAACTCACGAGCAGAGGAGCTATCCAAAACTACGAGCGGTCCTACACTGCCGATCACCAAATCTGCGTACCTAAACTGCGGCATGACGCGGCCCGCGAGGTCGATCTGAAGAATGTACCAAGTATGTGAGCGATGAAATCAGAATGAAATCATAACAGATCTAAACAAAGCGAGAGACATGTGCGATAGCCAACCTACAAAGACATAACACATAAGCGATCATATCAAGTCGTGGGCCTTGCACTCAAAGTCACTACTCAAATATAACTATGGGTCTCACGCCCGTAATATCAATCATGCGTGGAATCCTTCCTCACGCCAGTCCATGATGTAATAACACCAATAAGGATACATGAACACCAAGTCCCACACGTGTCCTAAATGCCTCGTGGTCTCATGCCCTAATCCCACATCGTAAAAGCATGACCATAGGGTAATACAATCAAATCAGGGACATATATGATAATCAAATTCCAACACATTGTGCCTTACTAACAATGAGAGTAAACGATAGTATCCTTACAATATAAAATAGGAAGCTCATGATCAAAGCAGACCTTCCGCGCGATATCATTTAACCATCCTACTCGCAGGACTATTTCACCGCATAGGCGCGTGGACCGCGTGAGGTATTCTCGCGTGGGACTATTTCACCGCGTAAGCCCTACGGACTCGCGTAGGTATTCCTCGCATAGGTTGGACGCTGCGTGGGACTATTTCACCGCGTAAGTCCTTACGGACCGCGTGAGGTATTCCGCGTCGTGGGTAGCAATTCCACGGAATCTGCAAATGCCACAAACCGGAATGACCCATGACGACGATATACCAATAGCACACAACCGGCTATTTCCAGCACACATAGGCAATTCTCAACTAAACAAGCCAAAGTACTTATCAAGGCACACATAGAACAATTCTCAATTAATCAAGCCAAAGTACTTATCAAGACACACTTAGACAAATTCTCAATTTATCAGGCCAAAGTACTTATCAAGGCACAAATAGAATAATTCTCATTTAACAAGCCAAAGTACTTATCAGGGCACAAATAGAATAATTCTCATTTAACAAGCCAAAGTACTTATCAGGGCACAAATAGAATAATTCTCATTTAACAAGCCAAAGTACTTATCAGGGCACAAATAGAACAATTCTCAATTAATAAAGCCAAAGTACTTATCAAGGCACACTTAGACAAATTCTCAATTTATCAGGCCAAAGTACTTATCAAGGCACAAATAGAATAATTCTCACTTAACAAGCCAAAGTACTTATCAGGGCACAAATAGAATAATTCTCATTTAACAAGCCAAAGTACTTATCAAGGCACTCTTACACAAATTCTCAATCTATCAAGCCAAAGTACTAATCAAGGCATCACATAGAATTATTCTCAATTAAACAGGCCAAAGTACTACGTACGTACATTCTTTTCAAAAGACTTCTTTTTATGTAAAATCCCAAGATACTAACACCCGTAGTATCAAGGCATGTCTATTTTTCAAAGTAAGTTACTACACGTTTAGAAAACTCATTTCAAGGCTTGAAATCAAGTAACTTCAAATTTTCACAATCTAGGCAACTTATGCCCTTTAATCAAAATAGACAACTTTCTAAACCTTCCATAAAGTCGTTATAACCAACTTCCCATAAAGCCATTATAACCCTTTATGGTTTTAGACATATCCATTCCTTTTATAACCAAGAGACTTATACTATTAAACCAAGTATCACATACTTACAAATCAAGTTCTTAACTTTCAAAACACTTCAAGTCTCTTAATATATAGAAAACAAGTTTCTTCTACTTTTAAACCTCAAGTAACTCACTCCTTTAAAACAAGTTACTTCTCTTAAATCATGTCATTTCTCCTCTTTTAAAACAATTAAGTAAATCACTCCTTTGACTCCCCTAAAGCCATTATAATGACCTTTAGGATTTTGGGACTAAGGCACTAGCCCAAAAGATTTGGAAACCACTTCCTTTTCAAGACTCTATGTACTTTAAGTAAAATACTTTCACTTTTAAGAATTCAAACTTCACTAAGAAAATGGATTTTACAACTTACAATTTAAACATCAAAGTACAATCAAGGAAGTACATAGAACAAATTCTATTCTAGGCAATCCAAATACAACCAAGGAATGGATCATTTAAGGAGTAGAACATACTTTCTTAATCTTAAGGAATCATGCTAGAAGAGGAGATAGTTCACATACCTTTTCGGCTAATATCCACAAGCTAAGCCGAATACGCCGACGTAGAAGTGTCAACCTATAATGGTCACAACAAGACTATCAACTTCTAGCCTCTAACGAGAATAATACTAAGTATCTGGTCTCTAATTCTACGGAAAATCGGGCACTTCCTTTGTTTCTACTCACTTTGCCACCTTTTTCAAGGCCGAATACAATAACCAACAAGCCACATTTAAGGCTCCAAACAACAACCAAACAAAGGGGATTACACGCCTTACAATACGTGTAAAATTCCGCCCCACAATTCATACCAAATAGTATAATACTTCACTAGCCATTCTCGGCCAACATATAATCAATAACACTACGTCTTTTCCAATCCTTTCCTAATTCCAAGTTCTAAGGTCAACATGTTCTTTAGTCATAAACAACTTCAACAACTACAATTTCCTCCTTTATACAACATGTGACAACTTAACTAATAATCGACTTGAATTGAAATCTTAAAGCTAAACATGCTAGATTTCGGATTAGGATTCCAATAGCCAATACACTAATCCAACAACATAATATATAACTCATGCTTGCTAATATCCATAGCTACAATCAATAAGCAATCTTAACTACTAAAACGACAAGATTTTACCTTTATAAGCCCTTAAAATTTCCAAGATTCCAAAGTCGCGCCTTAGCAATTCTTAGCTCCTTTCCTTAGGTTCCAATCCGCTCCAAGCACTCCTTAGAGGCCTATGAAGAACCCATCTTCAAGTTCTAACTTCAAAGTTGAAGAACTCCCTTAGTTTCCGCCTTGCGACTAACATAAAAATGCGTTTTTTCCGAAATCTTTCTATTGAGATATCCTTATAATACCCTTAGGGACCTAGGGTTAAAGTCTTGTGGCTAATGGATCAAAATCACAAAATTTTTGTGTGGGAAAAGGCTTGAACCCGAGAGCACTTCTAGGCTAAGCTCAATGTTCTCAAATTTTTCTAAGTGTAATGAGCTAGTCTTGCACTAGTAGTATACTTATAAAACACATTGGAGGGCCAAGATTATAACAATTGTGTGGCTTAGATGAAAATCACATGGATTAAGCCTATGTGGACAAGTTGACTAGTCAACAAAATCAAGCTTAGAAGACTTATCATCTACATAGGTCAAATGACCATTCTACCTCTTGCATTTTCGTCCAAGACCACATGAGGGGGGGTGCCACGTGTCGCCCTCTCATTCGTCCATAAAATTCCTGTTACACCCCGTAATTACAGGACATGCCTTAAGAACGTAAGTAAGAACTCACAAATGTTAAGGATTCGAGACTTGTAAAAATTTATCGGAAATTATGAAATTGTCGGAAAAACATTTTGTTGTGTCGAATGGGGGGGCGACACGTGTCACCCCCCTTAGATGATGCCTTGGTCGAAATGTACAAGGGCATGAAGGTCATTGGACCTTTGTTGCAAGACAAGTCTTGCAACTTGTGTAGCATGACAATCTTGACCAAGTCAATTAGTCAATAAGTCTTGACTTACTAAGAGCTTATCCAAGCCTCACATTTGGTTATATCTTGACCATCCTTTACTCTTTATAATACTAGTAGTGCTAGAGAGAGCCAACACTTAGAAAATTTCACACAAAAATTGGAAGAACTTAGGCTTAAGCTCTCGGGTTCACTTGGCAAAAGAAGAAAAAAAATTTGTTCCTTGTTCTTTTAGTTCCCCACTTTAAACCAAGGTTCCTAGGTGTATTGTAAACACATCTCAATAGAAAAATCTTGGAAAAAGATTGTTTACGGGTTAGTCGCAAACGAAAACCTAAGGGTCTTTATAGGTTTTATTTGAAGACTTGAAGGATAATTGTTGGTGTTGTTCTAAGGGTCTCAACAAGCGGATTGAAGTGTCTTGGAGAGGCTATAAACTACTAAGGAGCGACTTCGGATTGGAGTTGGATTAAGAATCATTGAGGTATAATCTTGTTCTTTGAAAGTATTACAAGATTATTTATTTTGTTGTTGTTAGCTTTGTATGTTGCAAGCATGGAGTTGTTATCTTGAGGTTAAGGATTATGGATTGATTATAGCCTTGGAAATCCGAAATGTAATGTAAGCCATGATTAAGTTGAATTACAATTTAATCGTTGTTAGAACCGTCGCATGTCTTTGACTTAAGGATTATGGTTATTTTAATCAAATGCGACTTGATATCATGTTATGCTACAAATTTGGGTTGAAATATAATTGTGAGCCAATTGGGGCTGTTTAGTTAGTCATTTGCATTGGATTATCTACTATATTGTTGTGAGCCAATTGGGGCTGTTTGGTTATTGTATTTCGACCTTGGAAAAGGTGGCAAAGTAAGTAAAAACAAAGGAGGTGCTGTCCGATTTTCCGTAGAATTTAGAGACTTAACCCTTATTATATTCTACGATTGTAGTAAGGCCTTAATAGACGTATTGTGAATATTATAGGTTGACATACTACGGGCGGGACTTTGTACTTGGCAAGTGGTTTGACCCGACAAGGTATGTAGAACTTTTCCTATCTTTGAGCATGACTAGTTTCACGTATATAGTGCGGTGACGTCTGAGACTTTGACATTCTTTACTTGTTTTATGAAATGCCAAGTCGGGTGAGTTAGGAGATTAACTCACTTCTTTGAGAATATTAAAGATGTCTTAAGTCTTGTTAAAGATAAGGGACTTGAAGAATTTTAAAGTATGTAATACTTGGGTCGTTTTAAAAACGTATAAGTTCCTTGGATAGGAAATTGTGCATGACTAAGGTATAAAGTGAATATAACGACTTTATGGGGAGTTGGTTATATTGACTTTATGGAAAGATAAATGACTTGATTTAATGGAAGGCAATTCGATTTTAAGGCATCAATTGCCTAAGGTTTTATAAGACACGAGTCACTTGATTTAGAAGCCATATTTTATTTCTAAAAGTATTGTGACTTGTCTTGAAAAGAAATTGTCACTTGATACTACGGCTAGTAGTATCTTGGAAGTTTTATAATGAAATGAGTCATTTTAAAAGAATAGAAGTACGTAGTACTTTGGGTTAAATTCCCGGATTTTCATAAAGACATTTTAGTGCCTTAAGTAAACTAAAATGAGAGTGTATATGAACAAGAATAGTAAGAAGTTAGGGGATTTCTTAACTTGCTTATATATTGTATGATAAGCCGATAGAGCTTATGTTATGTGTGATAGCCGGATTTGGGCTAGGGATATATTATTCGTTGCGGGGTCATTCCCCGGGATTGTGGCATTGTATATTTCCGTGGATTTGCTAACCACGATGCGAGGAATACCTCATGCGAGTCCGTAAGGGCTTATGCGGGTGAAATAGTCCCATGCGGGCGGGTTCAGCCTATGCGAGGAATACCTCATGCGAGTCCGTAAGGGCTTATGCGGGTGAAATAGTCCCATGCGAGGAATACCTCACGCAGGTCCACTGGACCTATGCGGGTGAAATAGTCCCAGGAGTAGGATTCCAATCCTATTTTTCGTTGTAAGTATACACCTATTTATACTCTCATTGTTAGTAAGGCACTGAGTACTGTAATTTTGTTAGCATACATGTCTCCGGCTTTCTTTTAAACTTATGTTGTAATTACAGTACTTTCCAGTTTTGCATACTTAGTACATATTGTGTACTGACCCCCTTCCTCGGGGGCTGCGTTCATGCCGCAGGAAAGGGTAAGCAGGTTGCGGATCCACACTCTTAGGATCACTCTTCAGACGTCGGAAGCTCCATTCTCACGAGGCTTGTCTTTCTTTTAGTGATCTTGTCCCACGATGTTGTAGATTATGTACATTCGGGTATGGCGGGGCCTGTCCGCCACGATTGTTATTCCTAGAGTGCAGTATTCACCTATGTGGTTGGGCTATAAGAACTATGTTGTAAAGTTGTACTTTTGACCTTGTTTATATTATGGAAAGCGGCACTTGCTCGGCTGCTTTGTGTTGTTATATTATCTACACATGTGTTTATGTTGTGTATGTTCCGCTGCTATTCTCTGACGTATACCTGAGCAGGGTGCCCAGGTAGGGCACCAGTCGCGGCCCGGGGTCGGGTCGTGACAATTCTGTAACCCTCGTGGGCCCCACAAAAATGTAAAATTCCTCGGGTGGGCCCCATGTGACCAAATCCGTAAAAATAAATTTCCATAGTGTTAATAAGTTCCATACTTTTCAAATAATGCCTTTTGAGAACCCAATTCTCAATAACGAACATTTTTCCTTTCCGACTTCCGGAAGATTTTCCGTCGGAAAAACAATTCTTCCTTTCGTATCAATTTCCAAGTATTGTTTCCTTTCGTAGATTCTCTTTTATATGTCCTGAACTTACGGGGTATAACATTCTTCCCCCCCTTAGAAACATTCGTCCCCGAATGTTCTTAGTCGGTTGCCAAGCTATACAAACTCCGGCATAAACTCTATACTATGCCTATCAATCAATACTCCACAAGACTAACGATGCCACACCTGGCCATCGCCTAACATACGTAAACATATCAATGGACCTTCCGTCCGCTACCCCTTCTCATAAACTCGAAGGTTACAGTCTCCTAGAACACGGGATCCTTAGAGGTTCCTTTCTTTCCTTACTTGTCATACTTTCTCGTACTTTCAAACTCATCTAGTACACGTACAAAATCTCAAATTTTGTTTCTGTTCCCCAATCCTTGGAGTTACTACCCAAACTTGGCCATATAGTTACTTACATTCCCGATAAGGCTCTTCTCGGTCCTTACGACCTAGTTCCGGTGGAACGCATCCACGAACTCGTACAACGATTAACTCAACTTGGGCCTGGCATCCTCGTGACCCTATCACATAGCGGGACCACTACCAACTGACATCACCCCATTCCATACTACCGGCTGACCCAAAATGAGTCCATAACCCGACTCATCGTCACACTTAACTTCTCATTCTTAGTCTGCAATAAATCCTTCTCTTATCTCAAGGTAATTCTCACCCTATCCTCCCATTCACTAGAGGTTCGTCACATAAGCCAAAGTATTTCTACTATACAATCTTCCCTATCGGTCTAACACTGTTACAGGGTAATTACAACTTGTGGACTCTACACAACTATAGTCTCAGTTCACTTTATCATTCTTGTCAACATTCTTAACTTCTCACTTTACTAATCAAAGTATCCCTACCTCTGGGGTACTATCACTTACAACTGCTAGCAACAAAGGGAAAACATATACGCTAGGGCAAAATCTGAATCTAACAATGCACGTATGTTTCAAAAGAATCGAGATATACACCCAACCTGGCGATGTTGCTTCTGATCCTGTCGATGGTCGCGTCATCTATGCGGTTCGAAGGACCGCTGAACTATAAACTCCTTTGACCTCTACCACGACCGGTGACATCCGAACACCTGTCTGGGAACGCATACGGTGGGGAGGAAAGGAACCAACTCTGGCCCGATAGGTGAGCCACCTCACGGTGCTCCTTCTAAAAGGACATACCCTCGAATATGGCGGACGGCCACAATAAAAACAAACACACATTGCCATACGGCATTTCCCGAATAGCGCTTACATCCGGAACGAGGAATAAGTGGCCTCGGAGAAAATCCTCTGCTCCTACGAGAACCTCGATCCTGGAGCTTGGACCGCTCTAAATACCTTGTGGGGTCAAATCTCCCACACAGTGAGCTGCGGGGTATGTCTTTGGGTAGGTGGGATGAATATCTCACTCTTCTTGAGGCGACTCGTCCAAAAACTCACCGGAATAACTAACCGGTCTAGCCTCTTCTGTGAGATCTCCTCATTGGCCTCTGCCTCTGTACACACATGCATGCTGGCGAATAACCTCCTGGCAGCGAAAGCTGCACCGCTATCTTGGTCAATAACATAATGGCTTCCTTCATGACCCTAAAGTCTTCCCTTAACTGAGAAACTGGAGGCTCTGGTGCTGGGGCCTCAAAACCTGGCGAAGAAGAACTCACCGACTGCGGAACCACATCCGGTATGCCCTGGGCATAAGCCCTATCAACTCTCTGAGTCTGACTAGTAGCTCCTGCTACTCCTTTGCCCTTCTGGGCGGCTGTTGCCCTCCTTGGAGGCATAACTGTAACACAACAACACGTCAGAGAGGAATTATCTTACTAACACAGCTCTAGGGCACGATCGTAGAGTGAGAAGAATAGAAACCAACTCCTAAATGTCCTGTAGCCTCCTGTTTATGGGTGTGGCGCGCAACACCGATAATCAAGACTTCTACTAGACACGGTCTGTAGACATTCCGAGGATTGCTCACGATACCACTCTGTCACACCGAACCCGGGCGTGGTGGTGCCCTACACAGGCACCTGCTACCTTAACAACACAAGTAAACTGCGGAAATTTAATAACACCTCATTTTTTTTTAAAAAACCAACGTACGTGCAAGGCAAAGCCGACAAGGTTGCCATATAATATACGTAATAAAAGACACTACACCGCATGAGTACAATCCACATATGAATACGGACCTCTGAGTTTCTTGAAATATGACGACAAGGCCCGCCGTACCCATAAGCGTACAAAGCACATCTTGAAGGAACTATACCCAAATGATAAACTCACGAGCAGAGGAGCTATCCAAAAACTACGGCGGTCCTACACTGCCGATCACCAAGCTGCGTACCTAAACTGCGGCGTGACGCGGCCCGAAGGAGGTCGATGCGAAGAATGTACCAAGTATGTGAGCGATGAAATGCGTAATGAAATCATAACGATCTAAACAAAGCGGGAGACATGTCGATAGCCAACCTACGATCATAACACATAGCGGTCATATCAAGTCGGGGACGCAAGCCTCAAAGTCACTACTCAAATATAACTATGGGTCTCGCGCCCGTAATATCAATAATGCGTGGAATCCTTCCTCACTGCGTGATCCATGATGTAATAACACCAATAAGGATACATGAACACCAAGTCCCACGTGTCCTAAATGCCTCGTGGTCTCATGCCGGAATCCCACATCGTAAAAGCATGACCATAGGGTAACACAATCAAATCAGGGACATATATGATAATCAAATTCCAACACATTGTGCCTTACTAACAATGAGAGTAAGCGATGGTATCCTTCTGATATAAAATAGGAAGCTCATGATCAAACAGACCTTCCGCGCGATATCATTTAACCATCCTACTCGCGGGACTATTTCACTGCATAGGCGCGTGGACCGCGTGAGGTATTCCTCGCATGGGACTATTTCACCGCGTAAGCACTACTGACTCGCGTGAGGTATTCCTCGCATAATTTGGACGCCCGCGTGGGACTATTTCACCGCATAAGTCCTTACGGACCGCGTGAGGTATTCCTCGCATCGTGGATAGCAATTCCACGGAATCGCAAATGCCACAAACCCGGAATGACCATGACCGATATACCAATAGCACACAACCGGCTATTTCCAGCACACATAGGCAATTCTCAACTAAACAAGCCAAAGTACTTATCAAGGCACACATAGAACAATTCTCAATTAATCAAGCCAAAGTACTTATCAAGGCACACTTAGACAAATTCTCAATTTATCAGGCCAAAGTACTTATCAAGGCACAAATAGAATAATTCTCATTTAACAAGCCAAAGTACTTATCAGGGCACAAATAGAATAATTCTCATTTAACAAGCCAAAGTACTTATCAGGGCACAAATAGAATAATTCTCATTTAACAAGCCAAAGTACTTATCAGGGCACAAATAGAACAATTCTCAATTAATCAAGACAAAGTACTTATCAAGGCACACTTAGACAAATTCTCAATTTATCAGGTCAAAGTACTTATCAAGGCACAAATAGAATAATTCTCATTTAACAAGCCAAAGTACTTATCAAGGCACTCTTAGACAAATTCTCAATTTATCAAGCCAAAGTACTAATCAAGGCATCACATAGAATTATTCTCAATTAAACAGGCCAAAGTACTACGTACGTACATTCTTTTCAAAAGACTTCTTTTTATGTAAAATCCCAAGATACTAACACCCGTAGTATCAAGGCATGTCTATTTTTCAAAGTAAGTTACTACACGTTTAGAAAACTCATTTCAAGGCTTGAAATCAAGTAACTTCAAATTTTCACAATCTAGGCAACTTATGCCCTTTAATCAAAATAGATAACTTTCTAAACCTTCCATAAAGCCGTTATAACCAACTTCCCATAAAGCCGTTATAACCCTTTATGGTTTTAGACATATCCATTCCTTTTATAACCAAGAGACTTATATTATTAAACCAAGTATCACATACTTACAAATCAAGTTCTTAACTTTCAAAACACTTCAAGTCTCTTAATATATAGAAAACAAGTTTCTTCTACTTTTAAACCTCAAGTAACTCACTCCTTTAAAACAAGTTACTTCTCTTAAATCATGTCATTTCTCCTCTTTTAAAACAATTAAGTAAATCACTCCTTTGACTCCCCTAAAGTCATTATAATGACCTTTAGGATTTTGGGACTAAGGCACTAGCCCAAAAGATTTGGAAACCACTTCCTTTTCAAGACTCTATGTACTTTAAGTAAAATACTTTCACTTTTAAGAATCCAAACTTCACTAAGAAAATGGATTTTACAACTTAAAATTTAAACATCAAAGTACAATCAAGGAAGTACATAGAACAAATTCTATTCTAGGCAATCCAAATACAACCAAGGAATGGATCATTTAAGGAGTAGAACATACTTTCTTAATCTTAAGGAATCATGCTAGAAGAGGAGATAGTTCACATACCTTTTTGGCTAATATCCACAAGCTAAGCCGAATACGTCGTACGTAGAAGTGTCAACCTATAATGGTCACAACAAGACTATCAACTTCTAGCCTCTAACGTAGAATAATACTAAGTATACGGTCTCTAATTCTACGGAAAATCGGGCGACTTCCTTTGTTTCTACTTACTTTGCCACCTTTTCAAGGCGAATACAATAACCAACAAGCCACATTTAAGGCTCCAAACAACAACCAAACAAAGGGGATTACACGCCTTACAATACGTGTAAAATTCCGCCCCCCAATTCATACCAAATAGTATAATACTTCACTAGCCATTCTCGGCCAACATATAATCAATAACACTACGTCTTTTCCAATCCTTTCCTAATTCCAAGTTCTAAGGTCAACATGTTATTTAGTCATAAACAACTTCAACAACTACAATTTCCTCCTTTATACAACATGTGACAACTTAACTAATAATCGACTTGAATTGAAATCTTAAAGCTAAACATGCTAGATTTCGGATTAGGGTTCCAATAGCCAAACACTAATCCAACAACATAATATATAACTCATGCTTGCTAATATCCATAGCTACAATCAATAAGCAATCTTAACTACTAAAACGACAAGATTTTACCTTTATAAGCCCTTAAAATTTCCAAGATTCCAAAGTCGCGCCTTAGCAATTCTTAGCTCCTTTCCTTAGGTTCCAATCCGCTCCAAGCACTCCTTAGAGGCCTATGAAGAACCCATCTTCAAGTTCTAACTTCAAAGTTGAAGAACTCCCTTAGTTTCCGCCTTGCGACTAACGTAAAAATGCGTTTTTTCCGAAATCTTTCTATTGAGATATCCTTATAATACCCTTAGGGACCTTGGGTTAAAGTCTTGTGGCTAATGGATCAAAATCGCAAAAATTTTGTGTGGGAAAAGGCTTGAACCCGAGAGCACTTCTAGGCTAAGCTCAATGTTCTCAAATTTTTCTAAGTGTAATGAGCTAGTCTTGCACTAGTAGTATACTTATAAAACACATTGGAGGGCCAAGATTATAACAATTGTGTGGCTTAGATGAAAATCACATGGATTAAGCCTATGTGGACAAGTTGACTAGTCAACAAAATCAAGCTTAGAAGACTTATCATCTACATAGGTCAAATGACCATTCTACCCGTTGCATTTTCGTCCAAGACCACATGAGGGGGGTGCCACGTTTCGCCCTCTCATTCGTCCATAAAATTCCGTAACCCTCGTGGGCCCCACAAAAATGTAAAATTCCTCGGGTGGGCCCCACGTGACCAAATCCGTAAAAATAAATTTCCATAGTGTTAATAAGTTTCATACTTTTCAAATAATGCCTTTTGAGAACCCAATTCTCAATAACGAATATTTTTCCTTTCCGACTTCCGGAAGATTTTCCGTCGGAAAAACAATTCTTCCTTTCGTATCAATTTCCAAGTCTTGTTTCCTTTCGTACATTCTCTTTTACATGTCCTGAACTTACGGGGTGTAACAAAATATCATGTTAAAAGGACTTAATGGCATACCATGTTGTTAGATTAAGCTATGATTGTATGCTTAAGTGATGTGCACGAATAATATTGGTATTGAGTAAATAGGTTGTTATGATTAAGACAACATTATTTTGAAATTATGAGAAGTTATCTTACCCATATACGGGGAGAAATAATGTAAGTTTGGGACATGGAATATTTGAGGATCTTAGAATATTGGATAATCGTTGAGACCTTAGATATACAAGGCCTTCTTGAGTAAAATATTTTATGTGTGATCTTGGTAAAAGTACATAGAGTATGTGAAGTATATTACTTGTGATGATTCCTTGGTTTGAGTATTGTGTAGTTAAAAGTTGGAGATAATGTTGAAACTGGAAATAAGATCTTTTGAAGGATTTTATGCTAAGCATCCTTTGGAGGTACTTGGAGTTGGTTTAGTGTGGCAGCCATGGCCACGACATTCTGAAGTGTCTCAAGTGGATGCGCAAAGTAAGAATGAGATGAGTATAAGTGGTACAGATGATAAACAGAAGACATCATTGGAAGGTTTAGTAGGTTATAAAGATCCACACGTTTTACGGTGACTCTTGCTGATTAGAATTCTAGAGGGAACTGCAATAGGACCTTATGAATGTGACTTTATTTACAAATGAAGTACAATGTGTTAAGAACTATCAGAGGTGAAATGAGACAAGGAGCAGTGGTAAGTGAGGAACAGAGATAAATGCTAAAAGGGAAGATTATGAAAGAGAGATAAGCATTCTTCCTCGCGTAAAGGGCGATATTGCGTATTATTAAGAATTACATGTACCAAGGTTAGTAATTTAAGGTATGCTATAGATATTGGACTGGTAAGGTCCTCGGCTTTGGCTACGTGGTACAACATGTTACAATTCTACATAACCTCGGGATAAAAATGGTTTGTTGGGGGTAATTGAGAACGACACTATGGAACAATCGAAGAAGTGTTGTAAGAATATGGAAGTAGTTAATAAGTATGAATGGAACTTTATGATTGAGTATCAAGGTAGAAATATGTTTGTTTAATAATGAGTAGAATGAAGGATTACGACAAGAATGATAAAGGTGAATGAAATTATAGTGATGCAGATTTCATAAGGTATGATTACTCCAGAACAGTGTAAGGATCAATGGTAGGACAGGGACAGTAAGAACACTTCGGCCAAAGGTGATGAACCTCTAATGTTCAGGAAGATAGTATGAGAAATACTTGAGATAAGAGACCCCAAGGCAACTTGAAATAGAAATGTAAAGGTAAGACGAATGGGCACTCGGTCGATGAGAGACCTAATAATTATAAGACAAGAAAGCTTAACAATCCATTGGATCATGTAACACTGTGAATTGGATCTAAACATAGGAAGCATCGGTTCCACAACATATGCAGTCATACCTTTCAGAAAGTGCGTAAACAGAAGTAACAATGAGTAAAGCTCAAGATTAGCACCTAAACAGTTGAAAAGAGGCCAATGGCGCCTATGGATATAAGTATAAGTTAGACATTAGAGATATATGGCAAGAGATGGTGACAGAGGAGTTGACTTATGATGAGAGTCCTATAGCCATACTTGATCGTCAGGTTAGAAGGCTACGGACTAAAGATGTGGCTTTCGTCAAGGTATTGTGGCGGAACAATAATAGGGAAAAGATGACGTGGAAAGCAGAAGATGAGATGAAGAGGAAGTATCCTCACTTGTTCCCTACTCCTACAGGTAATTCGATTCCTTATTTGGCTACATTGATTGGTGAATAATACATGTGTTATATTGTGGCCATATGAGGCATCTTTGGGTTGTTGTGTATTGTTGGAACTAGTAGAAGAAGAAGAGATTAAGTGAGAAAAATGTGTGTTGTGAAATTCAGGCACAGCCGTGTGCAAAGAACGAGATCAGTCTTTGAAACATCAGAGTGCGAGAATTCCGACGCATGGCAAGCGTCTTGCGGACCGAGTTGACACTAACAAGTATAAGTTGATAGATATAGTTAAAGGAGACTATGCCGAAATTTGTATAGCTTGAGACCTATTATTAACATTCGGGGACGAATATTTCTAAGGGGGGAAGAATGTTACACCCCGTATTTTCAGGGCATATAAGGAAATAAAATTTGAAGGTTGGGAGGAAAGTATATTTACATTTTCTTCAGTGGAAATTGTTTGGATACAACAAATGTGACGACAAAAATTTATTAACTAGAAGTTAAATTTTTTCCAATGGATTTATGGACTTAGTATTGTATTATGAAGTCTTGACATTGATAATATGGGGCCCACCGAAAATTTCACAATTTTGTGGGCCCATCAAAATTTTAAGAATTTTGGCTAAGTGTGGGAGATATTTTGTGAAGAGAAATATATGACCAATAAGAGGGTGACGCATGTCCCTCCCCACTTGTCTTGCAAGTTGCACATTATATAGATATGTATTGCAAGACTCAGGCTCGTAATATATTCATCATCCAAACCTCTCTTCTCTCTTCCTTCTCTACAAATCTCGAAAATCCCTGCAAGTGAAGAAGAAGTTAACTTATTTTCCAAGATCAAGTCCCTTAACTAAGTTTTAAGCCAAGGTAATCCTCCAAAACAGTGGGTTATGGTTATGGCCGAAACTACCTTGAAAAACCCTAAGCTTGTTATGAACTTTTTGGAAGATAAACATTGAAGCAAGATGGTTACAAGCTTGTAGAGGATACGTGTGTGTTATTGTAACGTGTAGAAGTGGTGCTAAAGTGAAGTAGTGTGCCGAGAACTTGGGGACAATTTTGGCTAAAGTGAAGGTAAGATTTCTTCTTCCTCTTAAAGATTAATGGAAGTTAAATGATGTTGTAGCTAAGGATAAACTTGTGTTAAGTAAAATGGAGAATAAGAAGTGCATGTCACGGCTTTGGGCTATGAGCCGATTTAGTGGATAATTTTATGTTGATTGGATTCGTTGGTTATTGTTGTTATTAACGTCACTAATTACATGTTTAAATGAAGAAAATCTTGTTATTAATAGTTGATATGGTTTATATGAAGTGTTGGAATATGAATTGGATTATAAGGAATTATAAAAAGGGCTTTGGTATTGTGGTTGTTGGCCGAGACTATCAGGAAACTGTTGGATATTGTTGTGCAGTTTTAGGGGATGTTTTGTGGCATTATAATGCTGGAAATTTAGTACCATTATGCATGTTTAATGTGAGAATTGCTAATATATGTCCTAAAGGAATAAGGGTGTAGAAAGGTGTAGAAGAGCTTCACATTTCACCCTCATTGTTGTTGAAGTATGAACTGTTTTTATATGGATTAAGAGGCCGGATTAACATGAGAAGTAGGTGTATGAATCACCTTGGTTGTTGTTTTGGTTATGCCCTTAATTGGTGCTTGGTTATTGATGTTATTAGCGTCGTTTGGAAGTTGTGGATAGGGTATAAATAGGGGAAGTGCTGCCAAAATTTTTATATGAAAAGAGAACCATTACTTGGTATATGATCTACACTAGTAAGCATGGAGTTGATATACGTGTTATTGTTATTATAGGTTGAAGTACTAATTGAGGTGTATTCTGCTTGTCGTGTTGGTATAGCCGATAAGATATGTGAAACTATTCTTTCTTCTTTTGGCATGATTTGTATAAAGTGAGTGTAAGGCGGACGTACATAGTTTTATTGGATCTTAATCCTTGATAATACATGACATGATAGTGCTTTGGTTTTTCTAAAATGACAGTTCATTTTAAAAAGTTATACATGACATGATAGTGCCTTGGTTTTCTAAAATGGAAGTTCATTTTAAAGATATTATTGAGAGTCCAAAGATGATTTAAATTGCACAAGGTTGCTCATGATAGCTATTCATGCAAGTGTTATTATTCCATTTTACCGCGTCCCAGAAGGGGCCGGGCAGTATATGATTATTCCATTTTACCGCGTCCCAGAAAGGGTCGGGCAGTATATGTGTATAGGTTTACCGCGTCCTAGAAAGGACCGGGCAGTAGATGATTTTACCGCATCGCAGAAAGGGTCGGGAAATTTATGTATTTACAATTTTACCGCGTCCCAGAAAGGGTTGGGCGTTATATGACTAAGTATTTACCGCGTCCTAGAAAGGTCCGGGCAGTATATGTTCACCGCGTCCTTCACTTGAAGGTCGGGCAGTATATGTATATGATTCCATGAACATGTATCCATGACGCGAGTATAGATGCTCATGACAGTATAAGATTATATGAACAGACATTCATTCTTTTGATATGACTCTCATTTTATAAATCTGATGCACGATGATACGGTGATCTGATGTCTGATGATACAATGAGTATAGTAATCTGATGATACGGTGATCTGATGATACGGTGTCTGATGATGCGGTGATGCGAAGTCTTGGTACTTTGACTATCATACTTGCTTACTGCCATCTTTTGATTATAATACTTGTTAGTATGATCTCATTTACAGTACTTTATGTTTACATACTTGGTACATGTTTGTACAGACCACCTTCTCCGGGGGCTGCGTTCATGCCCGCAGGTATAGGTACTCAGTTTGGTGATCCGCGAGCTTAGGATCTTTGCTCAGCTTTTGGGATAGTTCCATTGTTCCGGGGCTTATCATTTTGGTACAGTTTTGTTGTTACAGGCTTATGTATATTCAGGGGTACGACGGAGCCTTGTCCCATCATAGTTATTGTTATACTCTTAGAGGTCTGTAGTCATGTGTGGGTTGGATGTGTGTACAGTTGTAGCTCGTTTTGGATTTATGTATATAATGGCAGCCTTGCCGGCTTACCTATTTTATTATATGGGTTGTTATTACATTTCAGGGGACAGGATCCCTTTGTTATGTGATTATGAATTTGCTTAAGCTTCCGCTGGTTATATGTGATGTGTGGGAATAAGGGTGCCCAGGTAGGGCACCAGTCGCGGCCCGTCGGTTCGGGGCGTGACAACGGCTCAGAGTCGTCAGAAGTCATATTCAGATGTACGATGACGAGACTTAGAATTCCAAGTAGATGATTGGGTATTCTTGAATATTTCACCTATGAAGGGAGTAATGAGATTTGGAAAGAAAGGAAAGCTCAGTCCAAGGTATATTGGACCATATCGCATAATTCGACGTATTGGTCAAGTAGCTTACGAATTGAACTTACCTTCAGAGTTGGAGTTTGTTCATCCGGTTTTCCTTGTGTCCATGTTGAGAGCATCTGTTGGAGATCCTTCTCGGATTGTACCAATAGAGGATGTGCAGGTTACAAAGAATCTATCATATGAATAGATTCATGTTGTTATCCTAGATCGACAAGTCCACAAGCTGATGTCTAATGAGATAACTTATGTGAACGTCTTGTGGCGAAATAGGAATGTGGAAGAGATGACTTGGGAGGCGGAAGAATAAATGATGCACAAATATCCACACTTATTCCAGACCAACGCTGAGGTTCCAGGAGAAGCATGAGGTAAATTTCAATTCCTAAGATTGCAATCAATGCTTGAAGACCATGAGAGGTCTGATGTAGTGGTGTATGTTATATATCACCCCAAACATTCGTCCTCGAATGTTTCTAAGGGGAGAATGATCTAAAGTCTCATAATTTTGAGCGATAATTGGAGTACAAAATTAAGAAATAGACCCGAGTGTTGGGAAATTTTTGTTATATTTACATATGCTAATAAGGAAATTAGTATACAAGGAATGTGGCCCCGAAATAATTTTGGATGTAACAAGTGTGACGATGAGAATTAATAATAATGGTGGTGTATTCCCAAAAGAGGTGATAGACTAGTGTCATATTATAAATTATGACATCGAGTATATGAAGGTTTTATGAATTTGTAGGATTTAAATCAAATGGAATCTATAATTACTTATATATATAATTGATAAATTATACGAAGTCAAGTCACTTAATTAATTAATTTGGCTGCCTGTTGGGTACATGTGGCGTGAGGCAGATGCCCCCCACCGCCATTTGGCCAAATGAGAGCAAAGCATTACTTGATATATTTGCTGCAATTCAGGCAAAAGGCAATTCATTGCCTTGCCTTTCTATTTATTTGTACATCCACGAATCCTTTCTCTTTATAAAAAAAACGTTAACCAAAGTTCCTTTGAGAAGTAAACAAAAAAAGAAAGAACAGATCAAGACTTTAGGCGTTGGACCATAGAGATTCTAATATTTTCCTTCCATTTTAGTTAAACGAAGGTATGTTAAGACAATTAATTCTTTCTTTTGGCATGTTTTACGTATGAAATATAATTATGGTGTTACTCCATAATTTATTCTACTCCTAGAAGTTAAGAATAATCATGTTATTGATTCATATACTGAATGCATGTCTAAATTGTTTCTAAGTCCTTAAAGAGGCGTATGAAAAAAATGATAATGAGATTTGCAGTGTCGTCAAATGTAATATGTCACCCGTTTAAATTGGAACATGATATTACCATTCATGCATTTCATTTGCATTGCATTGGCATATTATCCTGGATCACTTGTGCTATGCACATTACTATCTGGTAAATAGTATATATAGGGGATATGGAGAAAGAGGGAAAGACGTTATATACGCACACCACCTGCAGCTGTTACAGATTAGCACAAAAGAGCCCTAAAAGGCCAACATTGATATTGAAGCCAGCATGGATTATATGATATAACCGAAAGAATGTGTGGCGGTTATGATTGGACTGAAAGCCTGTGTGGCGGTCATGGGAAGTAGGATTCTGATACTACCGAAAGCCTTTGTGGCGGTTTTCGGTAAGTAGGATTCCAATATAACCGAAAACATGTGTGGCGGTTATGAAAAATAGATAGTATACCGCATTTGCATCATGCATGACAATTATGTATATTATGCCCATAGAGGCTGTTATGAAAAGAAAGACGCTTATGTGGTCATCATTATACTGCATTGGTATTGCATAACATTTAGACACATGTGTTAGGGCCCTCAGAGGTATGTACTGTTGGACAATGTTTCTGTTTCAGATTATGATATATCTTGACTATGCTATTTCTTATGCCTGACATACTCAATACATCAGTCGTACTAACGTTCCTTTTGCTTGGGATGTTGCGTTTTATGTCCACGGGTTCACACAGGCAGGACGATGTCCACGTGAATAGGTTGCAGATTTTTAGCGGACTTTTGGAAGCACTCCTCTCTTTCCGGAGTGTTAGTATAACTTTGGTATGTTACATTTTGCGTGTCTATATGGATATGGCGGGGTCTTATCCCGACCTGTTGATGTTGTACACTATTTAGAGGCTTGTAGACATGTGTCTTGTGTATAGTAGTTTTGTATGGCCTGTCGGCCATGTCATGAATATGTATGTATGTATAAGTTCAATTTCTAGTTAAAAGGTTTCATAACCTTTTCGGCTTAGTCTATGTTTATTTATGGTTGGGTGTTGATTGCATGATTAGCGGTACCTGGGGGTGGGATCCGGATGTCCGTCGCGGCCCTCCGGTTTGGATCGTGATAGAAATGTACGATATGTAAAAGATAAAACGAGTCAGAAATCGTCGTGGGGCCGTGAAGGGCCACGACGCAAAACCATCGGAGTTGCGGCGCCGCGACGCTTCGGAGGCAGTGTTACCGTTGGAGACGAAAAATAACTGACTCTTGAGCTGACTTTAGATTATTAATTCTCCATTATTTGGCTCATCAATTCAGCCATTATTTGGCTGAATTGTAACCCCAAATTAAGTGTCATTACATGGCGTTGAAGGCAATTACTTGGCTAGTTGGGAAGGCATCTTCATCACACTATAAATTGAGTCATTTTGCTCAATTCAATACACATTTCATACTTTTATGATTTCAGAATTTCTGAAAACTCCTCCTCTCTAGCGTACTTTCACACACTCAAAGGTTCTTCTTTATAGTAAACAATTGAGTTATCATTTTCTCAATTGTTTGTTGTTGTTTTATCTTGAGAGACAAGTTGCCAATAGTCGTTAAGGGATTTATACGGGGCAATATATTCTTAAGGACAAATTGAATATCAATATATCGACTCAGCAAACCACTTACTTGTTCTTGTTTTTCCAGATTTAGTGGTTATTGATTTCAGGTTATCAAGATCAAGAATTTCATAGAAATTGGATTGAAGATCCAAGACGACGAAAGACTCAAGACGGACTTAAGGACGCAGATCTACGACGTGACACAATAACGCTCAATGTTTCTGTAGCCACAACTCTTGTTGGCTACAAGATTGTTAACTAATGTAATCTGTTTAGTTTATCTTTTTTCAAAGCACTAGTGATAGTAGTATATTATTCCTGTAAATCCATTGTAACTCACAAATATAAGTAATATAACTCATTAAAATGTGAGTTAAAAAAAGGGCAGTCTGGTGCACTAAACTCTCGCTATGCACGGGGCCCGGAGAAAGGTCGGACCACAATAAAATGTGAGTTATATGAACTGATTTTTTAAATATGGATTGAAATTGTCGACTCTACTCATTGCTCTATCTTTCTTTTATTATGTGATGCGGTGGAATGAGAGAATTGAGCTTCTATTTATGGGAGAACTGGCCAGCCATTGAATTAATCAGATTGGTTATTTCTTTGAAATTTGCTCGCAAATTGCGACCGCCTAAGATTACTTTTGTAACTTGTTGCACCCCAATTTGTTGTGACATATTTTTGTTTTTACTTTTTTCTTTCTTATCACAGAATTAGTTCCCACATGCCCCACCTATAGAGAGAGGTTTATCACCGATTACATGAAATCTGAATAACCGAACAAATTCGCCAATATGGGGTGATCCTTAGTGGTTTGGACCCAAAGGGCATGAAGCCGTTAATATGGGATTGGACGGTTGGGCAGCCTAGCCTAACCAGTGATTTCACGGATTGGACTAATTAGATTTTTGGAGTCCATTTAATAAAGAGGTTTTTTAGCCCCGCTCGAGTAAGCATGTTGGCTGGTGGAGTGTGAGTGAGACTGAGGCGGAAGGCTGAGGCTGAGTCGGCTGTGGGCCAAATAAAAAATTTATATATATATAGTATAACTTGAAAGAATTAATCACTTGATTATTTTTATTGATGAAAGACATATATATACAAGTTACAATAGGAAAATCATTTTCCTATTCTACATCTAAATCCCTATTCTATTTGGAGACTAACTAAACAATTATGGTAATAATACAATACTAATTATACTACAATATACATTCTATATTTCCATAAAGCAGTCACGGGTTGGTTTCGATTCAGTGGGCTTTGGCCCAATATTCTGTGAGTTCCGATAGTCCATATACATACAATATATTGTATGTATATGGTATGTATTTAACACACATGATCATGTGGCGGTCTTCGTCTTGACATATCTCTAAAATCTTCAAAAAGGACCGAGGGAAGACCCTTAGTAAAGATGTCAGCAATTTGATATCTGGAAGGGACATGACAGACGCGTACGTGTCCTTTAGCTACATTTTCTCGAACAAAGTGAATATTCATCTCTATATGTTTAGTGCACTGGTGCTGAACTGGATTACCAGAAAGGTAGATAACTTTATATTATCACAATACACCAAGGTAGCATTCTGAATAGGACAATGGAGCTCTAAAAGAAGATTGCGTAACCAATATGACTCAGAGATCACATTGGATACCCCTCGATACTCGGTCTTTGCACTCGAACGTGAAAGCATGGATTGACGTTTGACAGACCATTCTTTCGTTGTTTAATAAATAGAAAGTTTGGAAAAAAAGAGACCAAGTTATTTCCAAGAAATATATAATATCCAGACGTAGAACGCCTGGTATCAGGACAACCACCCCAATCAACATCTGTGTATGAGACAAGTGTGGACGTCGACGAAGGATACAAATGCAAGCCATAATCAAGTGTTCCCTGAATGTATCTAAGAATGCGTTTGAGCGCATTCATATATTCAATCCTAGGGTCATGCATAAACAAGAACACCTGTTGTACGGCATATGTAATATCAGGTCGCGTGAACGTAAGATACTGAAGGGTATATGCAAGACTACGATATCGGATCGGATCCTCACAGGGGAGTCAGCTGCAGCACCCAACTTGGGTTTGGTATCAACTGGAGTAGAAGTGGACTTACAGGATGACATCCTAGCCCTCTCAATGATCCCAGTTTCATACTTCCTCTGCGATAAGAACAATCCTCCTGTGTGACGAGTGACAGCAATCCCCAAAATAACTCAATGGCCCCAAGTCTTTCATGGCAAACTCAGAACTGAGCATTGTCATAATAGACTAGCGTAATGTATCAGAAGAGGCAGTCAAAATAATATCATCCACCTATAACAGTATATAAGCCATCGAAGAACCCCGACGATATATGAAAAATGAATTATCAGACCTGCTGTGAGAGAACTCAATAGTCGAAATATAGTCAGCAAACCTCTTATACCAAGCCCGTGGAGACTTCTTAAGCCCATAAAAGGAGTTCTTCAACAAACAGACATGATAAGGACATCGAGTATCCCTAAATCCCAAGGGTTGATGCATATACACTGTCTCCTTGAGATCACCATGTATGAAAGCATTATTCACGTCTAGCTGATGAATGAGCCATGATTTCGAAAGAGCCAAGTTGAGCACAGTGCGAATGGTAGCCGACTTGACTATCAGGCTAAATGTTTCCCCATAATCTACACCAACTTGTTGAGTCTTACCATCACCTACAAGACGAGCCTTATGCCTTACAAATGAACCGTCAGAATTATCCTTATGATAAAAAATTCACACAGATCAAATAATATTAACACCAGATGGACGGGATACCAACTCCCACGTCTTATTATCAATAAGATCATTATATTCATCAGTCATAACAATTTTCCAATTCGGGTCATTTAAAGCAGACACAGAATTACGGGGTAAAGGTGATTTGAAAACATTAGAATTAAATTAAAATGTCTTTTTGGTTTAAAAATATCCCGTTGACTTCTGGTGACTGGACCATGACTCGGAGCAGAATTGGGTGAATTTTGGGAATTTGCGGGAGACGTGGTAGTAGCCAGCGAGCGGTGCCTCTTGGCGAGCAGTAAATAGGAGCGTGATAGCGGGCAGTCGATGTTGGGCTGGGCCGCCCAATCATGAATCGCCCGATGGCGAAGAGGCGATGGATCGCGGCGATGGCATGGAGCTAGCGGCGATGGGCCCGTGGAGAATGGAGTGCGCGATGCATGTCCAAAAAATGGTCAATAATAAATGGGGATATATCATCATCCAAAAAATTATACGAACTAGGCACGAGATTATCTACCTTAGAAAATGGGAATTGGGACTCATCAAAAATAACATGACGATAAATAATGATTCATTTAGATGACAAATCAAAGCATTTATAACCACAGTGATTTGACGGATAACCCGAAAACACACAAGGGGTAGAACGTGCCTGAAGTTTGTTAATTGTGCTGGACGGAAAGAGTGGATAACACAAGCACCCAAAGACTCTAAGATGCGTATACTATGTAATTTTATTATATAAAATTTGAAGAGGGGACAAATATGTCAAACCTTGGGTAGCCATTTGTAGAGCATGATGCCAAAAATACGGGGGTATGGTACGAATTTTGCGTTCAGCTTTCCCATTTTGTGACGACGTATGAGGAAAAAAAAATGAAAATTGATCCATTTTTAGCACAAAATTCTCGAAACTCCCCATTGTCATATTCTTTGTCATTATCACATTGGATATTCTTTATTTCTCGTTCGAATTGGGTTTTAATAAAAGCTCTAAATTTTTGGAAGATGGAAAAAACTTGAGATTTTTTCGCTATTGAAAACGTCCATAAAAATTTAGAATAGTCATCTAGAAATAAAACATAATAACGATGACCCAATGAACTAAGAAACGGAGATGTCCATAAATCGCTATGAATAATATCAAATGGCATTGAAGTAGTAGAAGTAGAGTCTACAAATGGTAACTTAACAATTTTTTCTAAGGAACAAGATTGATAATTCAGAGTACTACGCGTACCCTTACAAGAAATAAGTTTATTTTTATCTAAGACAGACAAAATAGATGGCCCTGGATAACCTAGACGAGCATGCCATAGGGAAGGAGCAAGAGCTGGAAAAATGGATGGCATGACTTGACGCGAAGAACCGAGACTTGGTGTGATTGGATAAAGATCCCCCTACTGTCACACCTCATGAGAGGACTCCCCGTCTTGAAATCCTTCACATAAAACCCAAAAGGATCAAAATCAATAGAAACCCAATTATCAGTGGTGAATTTACTAACTGACACCAAAGTTTTAATTAGTTTTGGGGCATGAAGGGTATTTTTCAAGACAAGTGGTGGATGGAGAGGAGACAGTTTTATGACCATAACCCTTAATTAAAATTGAATTGTCATTACCAACAATTATATCATGATTACTGGTTAAATTGTACTAAGACGAGAGCGTACCTTGATCGTATGTTATATGGATAGTGGCGCCTGCGTCCAAATATCAATTCGGGTCCGGTTGAGTTAATCCAAGTGTATGCATCGGGGCCTCAATATTAGTTTGTGTTGGTCTTGCTGTAAAATGGGCTTGTGGGGTGTTAGGCGTATTTTGTATACGTTTTTTGAGTCATTCTTAGTTAGTATTCTACTCATTTTGTTGATGTTTAGTATAGTATTAGGGTCGTTTTCCTTTCTTTTGTGTCACAACGGTCAGAAATGGAGAAATGGAGAAAATGAGAGGAAATGAGCTTATATAAGATGGAATTGCACACAAAAGGGCCAATAACTGAAGCCTAAGAAGTCCCGGGAAGTATAGAAGAGATCAGACGAAGTCCGGACGAAAAAAAGACAAGAAATGAAAAATCGAAAAAAAAGCCGTCACCGGCGCCGCGGTGCCGACCCCTGAAATTTCTGGAAACTTGCAGATTTTTCAGCGCAGTGGCGCCCAATCACAGGGCCACAGCGCCGACGCGGGATTTTTGACGTTTTGGGCCGAATTTGACACGTTTTCAGAGTCCAAAAGTGATAACTTTTCCTACCTACAAAACCTATATAATCCCTAAAACCCTGCTCATTAATCTATCATCCTTCAGACCTCCTCATACCACCATTCTACCCTCATCCACCTTGTAAATATTTCACAACACAACTCTTGGACGCTAGAAGGCTTGGAGATTTGTTCTTAAGTATTTTCTTTCTCTTTTGCTTTGTTTATTTCAGTTCATGTATGGAGATTGTATTAGTTCTTAGCGTGACTATGGCTAGGAGCTAATTGCTTATTAGGGATTTCCTTGTGATTCTCTTGAAACTCTTATTCATGAATTAATGCATTAGTTTTAGTTTCTTCTTTAGATAGTTGAGATTTATTCAATAATTGTTTTGATTGCTTGGTAATTAATTGATCACTAATTATCATCACATATATGATTTCTAATCGAGATCCGAAAGGGGAGATTGTGAATATGTTATAGTTGAATAAACATAGGTTAAAATCGTGGACGAAAGTACCCCGATACTTGTGTAGTTTAATAGGTTATTGTTCTTAATCCTTCTTTGTGGTAAATCATATCATCGAAAGATAGAAGGGTTCTGCATCGGGGTTGAGTGTTTATATATCTTAACCGGAATATAAAACGGCTTAGTTAACCTGCTATCTTAACATAGAAGAAGAACTTTTATTGTTGCATTAAGGATTGAATAGAGTGGATAGTTGATGATCTTGGAAGCCATAATTCTCCATCATAACTGATTTAAATCAAAGTCTTTTTATAATTAGTTATTTCCTGCATTATTAGTCTAAAATTCTAAACCAATTAACGTTAACCAAATAGATACTATAGAATAGATAACCTGATTTGAAACCAAATCCACGAGGACGATATTCGGTCTTACCCAGACTATATTACTTGTCACGATATGTGCACTTGCGTTAAGCGTGTGGATAAATCGCTAACAAGTTTTTGGCGCCGTTGTCGGGGATTGGCGTAGTTCAATATCGAATTATCTATTCTTATTTCTAATTTGGTTTGTATATATTTGGTTATGTTATTTTATTTCTAATTTGGTTGCTCCAGGAACAAGTTTCTAACTTTTTCTGTGAGCATCTTTCTATCAATTTTTGTTGTTTTTCTTATTTTGTAGGTAAAAAAAAAAAGGGCACATGGAATACTACTACTATCAGGGGCAGCAGTACTACGACTACTATCCACAAAAGCAGTATCATCAACATCAAGTTAACTCACATGCTCCACAGGAAGATCGAAACGAGCTGCAGGAAGCCTTACTCAGGCTCACCCAGTGCCAGAATCCTCAAGGGAAATTTCAGCGATGCATTCGCCCCATCCGAGGAGCGCAATTGAGAGCAGCATTATTGGCACTCACAACTATCCAAACTCAATTCATGGTGGAAGTAAGACCCCCTCTTCAGAACTTGGAAACTCCAATGGAACAAATTCTGAATTGGAAACCACAAATCAGGCAACTGATGGACATGGTAACCATTACACCTCAAGAAAGTCCACCAAGTGACCCAATTACGAGGAATAGTGAGCAGATTGTGGAACCTGAACCACAGCAAGTTGTTGAAGAATTTGGAGAGATAGTTGGTGTAGATAAAGAAGAGGTCACTGAGGACCACCCTATTGCGGAAAAGACTACACCAAAGGTCACATCGACCTCAACCGGTAAAATTCATACCCTCAAGGGCACCCCCAAAAGTTGAGAGATGTAGGGAGATTCACTGATCCCTATATTATAGAGAGCCTAAAAGACAAGCATGTCTTGTGGAATTGGGGGATAATCTTAGATCTGAGGCCCTTGTTCGACAAAAGAGATGTAGGAAAAGTGAGACCTGCAACAATAACTGTGCGGATTACAAGCAGTTTGCAGAAGGAGCCGTCGGACACTAGTAAAGGTTAATTGCGTCCGGCTAAAGGACGTTAAAGTCATCGATTGTATCACGCCCCGAACCCCGGACCCGTACTGGTGCCCTACCTGGGCACCCTTCTACCTAACTGACACAGGTAAACCGCTGAATTAAATAACACCTCTTTTTTTTTTAAAACCAACGAACATGCAAGGGCAAAGCCGACAAGGCTGTCATATAATATACATAATAAAAAGGCATTACACTGTACATGAGTCCAATCCCACATATGAATACAGACCTCTAAGAGTTTTACTGAACTATGACGGGACAAAGCCCCGCCGTACCCATAACCGCATAAAACACATCAAGGATCTATACCAAAATGATAAACTCACGAATGTATGGAGCTATCCAAAACTACGGCGGTCCTACACCTGCAGATCACCAAACTGCGTACGTAAACCTGCGGCATGAACGCAGCCCCCCGAAGGAGGTCAGTACGAAGAATGTACCAAGTATGTGAAACAGTAAGTACTATAAGGAGATCACACAGTTCATATATAAAATAGGAGACATGTATGATAGCCAAAACTACAGTACACAATACATAAACGATCATGTCAAATCAGGGACGCATGCCCTCAAAGTCATTACTCAAATATAACCATGGGTCTCACGCCCATGACATCAATCATGCCCGTGGAATCCTTCCTCATTGTCGACAGTCCATGATATAATATAACATCAATAAGCACATTGAACCTTGCAATCATGAGAGTAATGCAATCACTTTTATCTTTTATGTTATGCTTTTAACAATGAGACCAACTGTTTCACTTTAAGTCATAAACACACTGCACCCTTTCATTAATGAAATCACTACCGTGTCAAAACATGAAGGTCGTGCCAGTGCCAGGATCAACCACCCTCTGTGTTATAATGCAACCTATCATGGGACTATTTCACCCGCAAGGGACTATTTCACCCGCATAGGTCATGTGGACCCGCAATGAGTCATCGGTACACGATACTCGCATCATGGATAGCTAATCCATGGCTTATATATATATCCCGGAAATTTAACCCGCCCGAGTCAAATACCGACCCTCCGTGAGTGTGTACCACTCACCACCATGGGGAGCTACTCCATGATATCCTTGAAACCAGTTGTCGACCCTTTATAGAGGGACGTGGAGATGTGGAAATATGACACTTGCACGAATGTCTATATGAGCAACCCATATGCAAGCAAACCAAGATAATACCATGCCTTTACACACCAAGACAATACCATTCCTTTCCTTTTTACATAAACCAAGACAATACCATGCCTTTACACAAACCAAGACAATTACCATGCCTTCTTTTTACATAAACCAAGACAATTACCATGCCTTCTTTTTACATAAACCAAGACAATTACCATGCCTTCTTTTTACAACCAAGAGAAATCCTTATTTAAGCAAGCCAAAGTACTATCAAGGAACAAATAGAATAATTCTCATTTAAACAAGCGAAAGTACTACGTACGTCCATTCTTTTCAAAAGACTCCTCTTTATATAAAACCCCAAGATACTAACACCTGTAGTATCAAGGCATGTCTATTTTTCAAAATAAGTTACTACACCTTTTAGAAATTCATTTCAAGGCTTTGAAACCAAGTAACATCAATTTTCACAATCTAGGCAACTCATGTCTATCAATCAAAATAGACAACTCTCTTAACCTTCCATAAAGCCGTTATAACTAACTTCCCATAAAGTCGTTATAACCCTTTATGGTTTTAGACAAATTCATTCTTTTTATAACCAAGAGACTTATATTTTTAAGACCAAGTATCATATACTTTCAAATCAAGTTTCTTAACTTTCAAAATACTTCAAGTCTCTTAACTTTAGAAATCAAGTTTCTTAACTTTCAAAATACTTCAAGTCTCTTAACTTTAGAAATCAAGTCTCTTAACATTAAATCATGTCATTTCTTCCTTTAAGAATCAAGTCTCATAACTTGAAAAATAAAGTCTCTTAACCTTTTAAGAATTTAAGGTTCATAGTCTTAAAACTTCATAACGTAAACTCTTTAAATTAAGTAACATATACTTTTGTGCGTTGTGAATAAGTTATACTTGTTTATAACGATCTTATTAAAGCAGTCATGATCTAGAAAATGTAATACAATTTTGTCTTATCTTAGTTTCTATGCAGATGGAGAATTCTACTCATTTTAATATAATTGATTGTCGATACATTTTCTTTTATTAACGCTGCAATGTCTTGTTCGATACTTATTCTCATTCGTGCAGTAAACTAGCAGAGTCAACTCGACTCCAAATACTTCCTAACGACTCTTACCAACATCCCCCATAAGACTTGGTAAGGACTTAGGATAACATAGACATAACTTTTACATAGAGTAAATCAACATACATACCTCTTAACTTCTAAGAGTGGAAGGAATCATGAAATAACACCACATGTATATTTCATACATAGAATCATGCCCAAAAGAAGGAAGAGGTTCACATACCTCGTGACGATTATCGATAAGTAGCAAAATGCTCCAAAGTACTTAAACTTTGATAACTATTCCATCCTTTAAGTAGAATACGCTACTTGATCGGTGTATTTTATATACACTTTTTGAGTCATTTTTAGTTAGTCTTTTGTCCCTTTTTGTACAAATAAGTGTCGTATTAGGATAGATTTTCTTTCTTTTGAGTCAAAGTGGTTAAAATGGCCAAATGGCGGAGAAGGAGCTAAAAGAGGGGAAAAGTGGAGGTTTCAGAGCTTAAAAGCAGAGAAAGTGGCGAACGAGGCAGAAACGCAGGTCAGCGCCGCGACGCCTCATGCCAACAGTAGCAGGGCCGCGGCGCCTAATCATCAGAGAGGCTATAGAAGTTGCAGCGCCGCCTCGTGAACAGAGATCAAGGCGGCGCCAAATCACCCAATCACGAGTTGCGGCGCCGCAGCGCCGATAGCAGGGTCGCGGCGCCGACGCGGGAAAATCAGGTTTAATGACGAATTCTGGGCCAGGCCTGAAGGGAAAAGGTTGAGGCGGTTTGGAGCCTATAAAAGGAGAACCCTAGGCAGTTTTTAAGAGTTCCCTTTCTTGCACAACACAAGGATTCTTGGATTGAAGATTGGAGACCATAGTTTAGTAACTTTCTTTCCTTTTCTTTTCTTTTATTTCAGTTTTGTATGATGAACCTTGAATTAGTTCTTGTCATGTCAATGGCTAGGAACTAATTCTTTTATAGGGCTTTCCATGTTAATTCACTAGAAACTTATGTTATGAATTGATGCATGTTATGGTTATTCTTCTTCTTGTTGAGATTTATCCAATAATTGCTTTGAATGCTTGGTAATTAATTGATCACTAATTATTATTATTTATATGATTTCTAATCAAACTTCGAAAGGAGGAGGTTGTGAATATGCTGTAAGTTGGGTAGACATATTTTGGATTGGGGATGAAAATACCTCAATTATTTATGTAGCGTTAATGAGAGGCTTAAAACCCCTAATTTTACGCATGGCGCGTGACGGTTAACTAGGTTTTTGTTCTTAATCCTCCTATAGAGTCATCCTTATCACCGAAAGGTAGAAAGGAGCAATACTGGGGTTGAGTGTTTATATAGCCTTAACGGGAGTATAAAACGATTTCGTAAACCTACTAGCTCCAAAAGAAGAAGAACCATAACTCATTGCATTAATAAGTAACATAAGCGGATAGTTGAGGAGACATGAAAGCCCTATTCTCATCACAACTGAAGTAAACCTATAGTTAATTAGCTTTTATAATTGTTAGTTATAAACAACAAAAATCAATATCGGTTACCAAATAGATACCAAAAGATAGATAGTTGGTACTTGAACACTAATCCTTGTGGACGATATTCGGTCTTACCAAGACTATATTACTTGAGTCGACAACGTGCACTTGCGTTAAAGTGTGTGCATCTTTTCGCGCATCAAGTTTTTGGCACCGTTGCCGGGGATTAGGCATAGTTCAATATCAAATTTATCTATTTTTAATTTCTAATTTGGTTTTTAATTTTTATTTTATTTTTACTTTTTTTTATTGATTTCGGTAAAAATCAGGGTGCCGTGATTTGTTGTCTGTTTTTGATCTATTTCAGAAAATCAGTTTATGCGAAGGAGAAGAGGGGCAGACACTCTTGTTCCCTTCAATCCAGAGATTGAGAAAACCTGTAAACAGAACAGAAAGAATCAACGGATTGCAACCTTGATAGAGATGGACGGTGTTCAAAACAACAACATGATGAGAGAAGGGTTAGGTGAAAATCAACCTAACCGGAATGCTCGGCAAGTACCTATGGATGTCGAGGAAAGAGTTCAAGTCCAAGCAAGAAGCTTGGGAGACTATGTCTTCTGAGGTGAATGGAGCACGACATGTATCGAGCTCCTGCACAGAGCAAACAACTTTGAGATAAAATCGGCGATTCTCGAGCACGGCAGACACGGCAATTTGGAGGATCGCCATCGAGGATTCACACATGCACATAGCTAATTTCTTGGAGCTATGTGCAACTTTCTGATATAACGGCGCATCGATGATGCCGTCAGATTGAGGCTCTTTCTCTTCTCACTCAGGGATAGAGCAAAAGTATGGTTAAATTCCCTGCCAGCCGATTCGATTTTTACATGGCAAGAGCTGGCCCAGAAATTTCTAGCCAAATTATTTCCCCCATGCAAAGCAAAGAAAATTAAGAGGGGAGCTGAATAACTTCTACCAAGCAGATGGAGAGTCCTTATATGAAGCTTGGGAAAGGTTCAAAGATTTACAGAGAAAGTGCCCACACCATTGTATTGAGTTGTGGAACTTGGTCCACATCTTCTATAACGGGCTGAGCAGTACAACCAGAACCATTATAGATGCAACAGCAGGTGGGGCATTCATGAGGAAAACAACCCACGACGCTCATGAGTTATTAGAAGATATGGCCACCAACAACCATGTCACAGAAGAGAGATCAATGAGTGGGAGGAGAACAGTGGGGGTCCACGAAATAGATGCCATTATCGCCAATGCCCAGTGGCCCTTTGGCGAAAGCGATTGCAAAGAACATACAAGATCGATGAATGTAGTTCAGATGCCCAAAGAGTCATGAAATCGCGAGGCCTACATACATTCGATAGGTGTCCTTCAGCTGATCCTAATAATATGCCAATTGAGCAGGCAGAGTGTCAGGCCGTGGGTAACTATCAGAGGCCACAAAACAATCCATACTACAACACATATAATCCAGGGTGGAGGAATCACCCAAATTTCTCATGGAGAGGAGACCAGGGGTAGCAGAATCAATACAGGGCGATGCAACCCAGCAGAACTGAATCAGCACTCTTTACTCAGCCCCACATCCCCAATACCAATGCACCTGCAACAATAAAATCCAGACGAAATGAGAGCTTTGTTGGCACTCACCAACGCCTGCACTCGCCAGGATGGCTAGATCCTCATTCAGGAACTTGGAAACACAAATGGGTCAGCTAGCAAAGCAAGCAAACAGCAGGCCACAGGGTACACTGTCAAGCAACACAGAGGTGAATCCGAGGGAGCAATGTCAGGAAGTACAATTGAGAAGTGGCAAGAAGTTGGAGCATCAGTCACCTCAGCCAGTAGTTGAGCAAAGGGCAGAGATAGAAAAAGAGAAGACGGTTGAATCTCGCCCAGCAGTAGAGAAAACTCCAGAGAAGGAGTATACAGAGAAGATCCCATTCCCCCAGAGATTACAGCGGAAGGCGGTTGATAAACAATTCTCCAAATTTTTGGAGACATTCAGAAAGCTGCATATCAACATACCCTTTATAGAAGCATTGGAGCAAATGCCCTCCTATTTCAAGTTCATGAAGGAGATCTTGGGGAAGACGAAGAAACTGGCGGAGTATGAGATGGTAGCACTAACGGAGGAGTACAGTGCTATCTTACAGAAGAAGTTTCCCCCTAAACTAAAAGACCCAGGGAGCTTTACACTACCTTGCACAGTTGGCAGGGTAACATGCAATGTGGCTCATGCGATTTAGGGGCAAGTATAAATCTGATGCCTTTATCGGTATTTAAACGATTGGAGTTGGGCGAGGCAAAACCAACCACAGTGAGCCTACAACTGACCGATAGGACAGTGGTTCATCCAAGAGGGAAGATTGAGGACGTGATTGTTAAAGTAGTGAAATTTTTTTTTCCTGCGGACTTCCTCATTCTTGACATGGAAGAGGATGCAGAAATCCCTATCATATTGGGGAGACCATTCCTAGCAACAGGGAGAGCCTTGATCGATGTAGAAAGAGGAGAGCTGACATTAAGGGTGGAGAAGGAAGAAATGGTGTTTAAAGTATTTAAACACATCATTGAGCCACTAACCATGAGCAGGTGCTTTGCAATCATCACCATCAACCCTCCCTGTGAGCCCGTACAAGTCAAACCAAGGGAGATGAGCCCACGAAAGCAGGTATGGCTTGCCGAACCTTCACAAACGCAGGTATGTGTTCCTGAACTTCCTCTTAACGATAATGCTAAGAGGAGAAGAAGAAAAAGAAAATGAAAAATGTGGAGAAAATGGATTAGTTGTGGGGTTAATCCACCCCACATTCATTGAGTTAAGGAACTTGCGTCCGGCTAAAAGACGTTAAAGACAACTTACTGGGAGGCAACCCAAGGTGTTTTGATTTATTTTACTTTAATATAATAGTTTTTTTATTAACGGGTCTCAGAGGTAGTGTTTGTGTTTTGATTGACAGCGATATAGGCCATAACAGGTAGGCGCATACAAGGCGGCAAAAGAGCAAAAAAGCGTAGCGCTGAGCCAGAAGCCAGGCGCGGCGCTAAAAATCCATAAAATTGCTGTCTAGCGGCTACCAGAATGCCGCTGAAATTCCCGAAAGTGCAGAACATTGGCCATGCGGCTAAAAGCAAGGCCGTGCGGAAATCCAAATTAAAAGACGCCCGTAATCGATTTTCCCAATTTCAAAACCAAAACCTAACGCCCCTTCTCCACAAAACCCACGAAAATCCACAATTTACCCACAAATCCTCCACAAATCAAACCCAACCACAACCAAAACTCTTAAATTCCTAAAACCCTTAGCTATCTCAACCAACAAAACTCAATCCCATTGCCTCAAATCACCATTAGAAGCAAGAACACCTTGAAGAACACCATAAAAAGGTAATCTTCATTTTTTCTTGAAAAACTTTCAATAGTAAAAAAAGGGTAGTAGTTTGGAGAAGGGTTGCATTGTTGAAGTAGTTGGGGTGCTGAAAAAATTGGTTGTGAAGTTTAGAGAAGGAGCGGACAAGGAGAGTGTGGGTAGTGGGTAGTAGAGTTGAAGTTTGGGGGTGTTAGTGTTGTAGCTGCTAATTGTTGATTGTGTTGGGGAACATTTGTGCTACTAAGTTGTAAGCTGCAGAAAGTAATTTAACCATGTCAGCCAGAAAGAGAAGAGTCTCCACATCCACCTCAGCCCCGCAATACGACGATACTAGGTTCGTGAGCTACCAAGCTTATGAAAGATACAAAAAGCTTGGTACCAGACCCTTAATACCTGAAAGGGGAATGGACTATCAGAGGGAGTCGCTAGGGGAGGAGGATGCCAATGAGCCCATTCGGGCAATGATTGAGATGATGGGGTGGAGGAGATTTGTAAACTCGGACAAGATAACACCTATGAACACAGCAATGGTGTGTGAATTCTATGCTAACTTTCCGGAGAGGGTGGACAACAAATGCTTTGTCATGGGAAAATATATGCCTGTGACGGCAGGAGTGATAAATATATCTCTAAAAACAACAGATGTTGAAGAAAGGGGTGACGACCGAAGTTATTTCAGACCATGGTCGAGAAGCACCACCAAAGATCAATCGGGACGCCGCGGACATAAACCGAAGCTACCCTGGGGCTGCATTTGATATTGCAAGAAATGGGTCAAGAGGACTGAGCAGGTGCCAGTTCAACAAAATAGCCAAGGGTTGGCTATATTTCATCAGTGCCCGTCTGATCTCATCAACGCACTTCACCAGAGTACCAGAAGATAGGATTAAATTGATATATGGAATCATGACGGGGAAAACGATTGATGTGGGGAAAGAGATAGTGCATAGCATTGAAGAAATCAGCAGGTTGGTAACAACAAGTGGATTGGGACATGGCTCACTTATCACTGAGTTATGCCACATGAATGGGGTCCCAATCCTACCCACTGACACTAAAGAGAGAAACCAACTGCCTGTGTCATATGGGATAGTGCACTCTTTCCTAGACCCAAGCCCCCCAGCAACAAGAAGAAGAGCACAACCACCACCACCACCAGCAGCAGAGGCTGCAATGAACGAAGATGAGCCTGAAATAGAGGCTCAATATGCGGCAGGGCCTAGCCACCAGCCTACCACAGATTCAGAACCCTCAGTGCCCATGATGGAGAAATTGCTTCAGAATCAGATGAGGATGATGCAGAGTTTGGACACAGTGATACAAGGACAGCAAGAAACGCGACAGCAAATTAATGAGATGAGTTCCTTGTTCAACCAGTGGTCCATGCACTATCCCATGCCACCGCCACCACCACCATTTTAGCCAAGTTTGTAAGTGTCTTATTTCTTTTATTGTCTTTGAGTCTACACACATTGGGGACAATGTGTGATTTAAGTTTGGGGGGGTGTTTTCTTTGTGTCTTGTTATAGTATGTTTGAGTATTTTTTATTGTTTTGTATATAGTTTGAGTCACAAATTTTTTTTCTTTTGAGTCATAATTGCCTGTCAAAGATCATGTATGCTGTAGTTACTAGAAACACATAGTGAAGTAAGGTGGAATAATGTAATGGAATTAGAAGAAACTATCTAAAAACCTAGGTTAGATATGCCAAAAACTCACAAAATCTGTCTATTTGGAGTTTCTTGCTTAAATTATGCATGCTAAATGATGAAAACTTATGTGTTATGATTGCTTGCTATTTGAGGCGAAATAGTTAGGATATGCATGTTAGGGAGATGACTCAGGCGTTTCTTTGATAGCCAATTCTTATCACTCTTTTCTATCTCTGACTTTAAAAGTATCCCTAGTCAGCTCCATTAAGCCTAAAAATTGAAACTTCTTCTTTGACACTCTATATTCCCACAAATTGTGTCATAAGTAAAAATGTGAAATAGTGGAATAAATTGTGTTAAAAAAGAGACAAAAAGAGTGAACAACTTTGATGCACCCCAATAAAAAAGTAATAAGAAATAGGCAAAAACCTAAGTTTGGGGGTGCTTGTCATTATTATACACTTCACTCTCCCAAAACAAAAGAGGGGAAAGATTGATTTGAAGTGAAGAAAAGAATCAAAAGAAAAGGGAAACACTGAAAAGCTAAAGATCTTATGGTACACAAAAATGAGCCTAAATGCCTATTTTTATCTACATATACCTAAGCCTACATTACAACCCTTAAAGTCCTGAAGATCTCTTTTATGCATATCCGGGATTAGTGGAGAATAGCAAGTAAACATGCCATAGGATTTTTGAATTTTACAAGCATGATTCAGTATGTTGACTTCCATTAGCATGATAAAAATGAGTTTGCGAAATATCTAGCTTAATGTGTTTAGTGTGCTAAAAATTTCATGCTATATGTTCCTGCATATTATTCTGCTAACCTTCATGTTTTTCTAGATAACATCAATGCAGCAAAAGTGATCAATGTCAGTGAGTCTTTTATTTTTCGTTTCTTTGAGTCTTTAATTTTTTTCTTTCTATCTTTGCTCGAGGGCGAGCAAAGGTTAAGTTTGAGGGTATTTGATCGGTGTATTTTATATACACTTTCTGAGTCATTTTTAGTTAGTCTTTTGTCCCTTTTTGTACAAATAAGTGTCGTATTAGGATAGATTTTCTTTCTTTTGAGTCAAAGTGGTTAAAATGGCCAAATGGCGGAAAAGGAGCTAAAAGAGGGCAAAAGTGGAGGTTCCAGAGCTTAAAAGCAGAGAAAGTGGAGAACGAGGCAGAAACGCAGTCGCGCGCCATGCCAACGAGAGCGCTGCGCGCTAATCATCGTGAGGCTACAGAGTTGCAGCATGGCGCCTCGCAGCAGAGACTGGCCGCGCGCCAAATCACCCGGCTTCGCAGTTGCGGCCATGCGCGAGCGTGCCGCGCGCCGATAGCGAGCCGTGGCCGCGCCGACGGAAAATCGAGTTTAATGACGACTCGCCAGCCTGAAGGGGAAAAGGTTGAGGCGGTTTGGAGCCTATAAAAGGAGAACCCTAGGCAGTTTTTAAGAGTTCCCTTTCTTGCACAACACAAGGATTCTTGGATTGAAGATTGGAGACCATAGTTTAGTAACTTTCTTTCCTTTTCTTTTCTTTTATTTCAGTTTTGTATGATGAACCTTGAATTAGTTCTTGTCATGTCAATGGCTAGGAACTAATTCTTTTATAGGGCTTTCCATGTTAATTCATTAGAAACTTATGTTATGAATTGATGCATGTTATGGTTATTCTTCTTCTTGTTGAGATTTATTCAATAATTGCTTTGAATGCTTGGTAATTAATTGATCACTAATTATCATTATTTATATGATTTCTAATCAAACTTCGAAAGGAGGAGGTTGTGAATATGCTGTAAGTTGGGTAGACATATTTTGGATTGGGGATGAAAATACCTCAATTATTTATGTAGCGTTAATGAGAGGCTTAAAACCCCTAATTTTACGCATGGCGCGTGACAGTTAACTAGGTTTTTGTTCTTAATCCTCCTATAGAGTCATCCTTCTCACCGAAAGGTAGAAAGGAGCAATACTGGGGTTGAGTGTTTATATAGCCTTAACGGGAGTATAAAACGATTTCATAAACCTGCTAGCTCCAAAAGAAGAAGAACCATAATTCATTGCATTAATAAGTAACATAAGCGGATAGTTGAGGAGACATGGAAGCCCTATTCTCATCACAACTGAAGTAAACCTATAGTTAATTAGCTTTTATAATTGTTAGTTATAAACAACAAAAATCAATATCGGTTACCAAATAGATACCAAAAGATAGATAGTTGGTACTTGAACACTAATCCTTGTGGACGATATTCGGTCTTACCAAGACTATATTACTTGAGTCGACAACGTGCACTTGCGTTAAAGTGTGTGCATTTTTTCGCGCATCACTACTCATAGTACTTCAACCTATATTAATCATAACATGTCTATCAACTTCTCCCTTTTAAACGTAGAATCATACTAAGTATAAGGACTCTTATTCTACGGAAAATAGAGCAGCACCTCTTTTGTTTCTACGTACTTTTACACCTTTTTCAAGGCCCGATAATCAATAACCAACATGCCACATTTAAGGCTCAGTACATTAACCAATCAAAGGGGATTACACGCCTTACAATACGTGTAAAATTCTGCCCCACAATTAATACCAACTAGTTCCATATTCAAAGCCATTCTCGGCTAACTTGTACAACAACAAAAGTCATTTCCTATTCTTTTTCAATCCAAGTTCTTAGGTCTAACATGTTATATAGTCAGAAACAACTTCAACAACTACAATTTCTTCTTTATATAACATGCGACGACTAAACTAATAACCAAATTGAATTGCAATCTCAAAGGCTAAACATACTAGTTTTCGGATTAGGGTTCCAATAGACAACACACTTATCAAACTTCATAATATATATCTCATGCTTGCTAATATCCATAACTACAACAATCAGTAATCTTTAGTTACTAAAACGACGAGATTGTTACCTTGTTAAGCCCTTATAAAATTTCAAGTTTCAAAGTCGCTCCTTAGCAATTCTTAGCTCATTTCCTTTATGCTCCAATCCGATATTTGAAGCCTTTAGAAGTTCACAACCAACTTCTCTTCCATTTCCAATCAAAACCTATGAAAACGACTTAGGTTTTCGCCTTACGACTAACGTGAAAATGTCGTTTTTCCGAGATCTTTCTATTGAGATATCCTTACAATACCCTTAGGGACCTTGGGTTAAAGTATTGTGAATAATGAACCACAATTGCAAAAATTTTGTGTGGGAAATATGACAAAGCCGAGAGCAACTTCAAGAACAAGAATTTAGTGAAATTTTTCTAAGTGTTGAAGACTTGGTCTTGCTACTAGTGTCTATATATAACACAATGGAGGGTCAATATTACAACATATGTGTGGCTAGGATGAAGAATACCTAGGTATCTATACAAGTGGCAAGTTGACTTGGTCAATTATCTCAATCTTGCAAGACTTGATCATCTACCTTGGTCAATGACCATAATACCCTTGCCCAATTTCGTCCAAGACCATGTGGAGGGGGGTGCCATGTGTCTCCCTCCCATTCGTCCATAAAATTTCGTAACCCTCGTGGGCCCCACAAAATGTAAAATTTCTCGGGTGGGCCCTACGTGACCAAATCCGTAAAAATAAATTTCCATAATGATAATACATTCTATATTCCTCAAATAATGCATTTTGAGAATCTAATTCTCATCAACGAACATTTTTCTTTTCCGACGTTCGGAAGATTTTCCGTCGAAAAAACAAGTCTTCCTTTCGTACCAATTTTTCAAGTCTTGTGTTCTCGCGTCCATTCTATTATACATGTTCTTGAATTACGGGGTGTAACAGCTTGTTGGGAGGCAACCCAATGTTTATTAATTATGTTATTTTAATTTTTATTTTAGTTCTTTTATTTTGTCTTGAACAGTCTCACGGTCTTGGGTTCTTGTCTTGTGTTGTTGGATGACAGGTGGCCTGAAAGCTAATTCTGAGGAAAAAGGAGCAAAAACGTTGAAACAAGAAAAAGTCGTCATCAGCGCCACGACGCCCAGAATCAGGGTCGTGGCGCCAAGCGTTCAGAGAGCCCGCAGAATTTTGGGCGCCACGGCGCCGAATCTCAGGGTCGTGGCGCCGAAAGTTCCGAGAGCCAGATTTCGTGCAAATTCCAGAATTTTTCCTCTCAGACCTCCGTTATGACCGTTGTGTTGTGTCAGTAAGTTGTCCTATTTTTAGTCTTCGCACATTGGGTATAATGTGTCGATTAAGTTTGGGGGGTGTCTTATTATTTTTTAGTCTTTTTGATTTGTTTTGGGTGTTTTGAGTATTTTTGAGTCATAATATTTTTTAAGGATCATGCATGTTGTAGTTACTTGAAACGCCTAGTGAAGTAAAGTGGGATAATGTAATGGAATTAGAAGCAGAAAATCTGAACGCTTAAGTTAGATATGCCAAGAATTCATGAAATCAAATTATTTGGGGTAATTGTGCTTGATTTATGCATTGTTAAAAATAAAGCCTATGTGTTTGCTTGCTTGTTATTTGAGGCGAAATAGTTAGGATATACGTGTTAGGTAGATGACTCAAGCATTTCTTTGTTAGCCCTTTCTTACCATTCATTGTCTATCCCTGACATTAAAATTGTATCCCTAGTCAGCCCCTTTGAGCCAAAAATAAGATATTTCTTTGACACCCTATAATTTCATATTTTGTGTCATAGTTGAAAACTTGAGATGTTTGGAATGAAAAGTGTTGAAAAAAAGATGAAAAGAGAGTGAACAAATTTATGCACAGCAATAAAAATAAAATAAATAGGCAAAAACCTAAGTTTGGGGGTGCATGTTATTCATCATGCACCACATTCTCTCGAAACAAAAGATGGGAAAATATAGGTACGAGATTAAAAAGAGAATTAAAAGAAAAGGGAAGAGTTGAAAGAAAAAGAGCTTATGGTACGTAAGTTGAGTCTAAATGCCTATTTTTACCTTCCCGTGCCTAAGCCTACATTACAACCCTGAAAAGTCCTGAAGATCTCTAGTATGTGTATCCATGATTAGTGGAGAATAGCAAGTAAACATGTCATAGAATTTTGATATTGACATGCATAGGTTAAGTGTTCTTACTTCCATTGAGCATGATTGAATTGAATTTGCAAAATATCTGACTTAAGAGTTTTAGAATGCCAAAAATTCATGTTATATGTTCCTGCATATTATCCTACTAACCTTCATGTTTTTCTAGTGACAATTGTGCAGCAGATTTATCAGTGTCTTTGAGTCCTTTTATTTTCTTTTCTTTCGTGTCTTTTTTTTTATCTTTACTCGAGGGCGAGCAAAGGTTAAGTTTGAGGGTGTTTGTTAGGCGTATTTTGTATACGCTTTTTGAGTCATTTTTAGTTAGTATTCTACTCATTTTGTTGATATTTAGTATAGTATTAGGGTCGTTTTTCTTTCTTTTGTGTAACAGCGGTCAGAAATGGAGAAATAGCGAAAAGGTGAGGAAATGAGCTTATTTGAGATGGAATTGCACACAAAATGGCCATAACCGAAGTCTAAGAAGTCCCGGGAAGTATAGAAGAGATCAGACGAAGTCCGGACGAAAAAAAGGGACAAGAAATGAAAAATCGAAAAAATAACACGCGCTCAGCGCCACTCCAAATTTCCGGAAACTTGCAGATTTTTCGGCGCCGTGGCGCCCAATCACAGGGCCACAGCGCCGACGCGGGATTTTTGACGTTTTGGGCCGAATTTGACACGTTTTCAGAGTCCAAAAGTGATAACTTTTCCTACCTACAAAACCTATATAATCCCTAAAACCCTGCTCATTAATCTATCATCCTTCAAACCTCCTCATACCACCATTCTACACTCATCCACCTTGTAAATATTCCACAACACAACTCTTGGACGTTAGAAGGCTTGGAGATTTGTTCTTAAGCATTTTCTTTCTCTTTTGCTTTGTTTATTTCAGTTCATGTATGGAGATTGTATTAGTTCTTAGTGTGACTATGGCTAGGAGCTAATTACTTATTAGGGATTTCCTTGTGATTCACTTGAAACTCTTATTTATGAATTAATACATTAGTTTTGGTTTCTTCTTTATATAGTTGAGATTTATTCAATAATTGCTTTGATTGCTTGGTAATTAATTGATCACTAATTATCATCACATATATGATTTCTAATCGAGATCCGAAAGGGGAGATTGTGAATATGCTATAGTTGAATAAACATAGGTTAAAATCGTGGACGAAAGTACCCCGATACTTGTGTAGTTTAATAGGTTATTGTTCTTAATCCTCCTTTGTGGTAAATCCTATCATCGAAAGATAGAAGGGTTCTGCATCGGGGTTGAGTGTTTATATATCCTAACCGGAATATAAAACGGCTTAGTTAACCTGCTATCTTAACATAGAAGAAGAACTTTTATTGTTGCATTAAGGATTGAATAGAGTGGATAGTTGATGATCTTGGAAGCCCTAATTCTCCATCATAACTGATTTAAATCAAAGTCTTTTTATAATTAGTTATTTCCTGCATTATTAGTCTAAAATTCTAAACCAATTAACGTTAACCAAATAGATACTATAGAATAGATAACCGGTACTTGAAAATCAGTCCCTGAGGACGATATTCGGTCTTACCCAGACTATATTACTTGTCACGATACGTGCACTTGCGTTAAGCGTGTGGATAAATCGCTAACAAGTTATTGGCGCGTTGCCGGGGATTAGCGTAGTTCAATATCGAATTATCTATTCTTATTTCTAATTTGGTTTGTATATATTTGGTTATGTTATTTTATTTCTAATTTGGTTGCTCCAGGAACAAGTTTCTAACTTGTTTTGCGAGCATCTTTCTATCACTTTTTGTTGTTTTTCTTATTTTGTAGGTAAAAACAAAAAAAAAGGCACATGGAATACTACTACTATCAGGGGCAGCAGTACTACGACTACTATCCACAACAGCAGTATCATCAACAGCAAGTTAACCCACATGCTCCACAGGAAGATCGAAACGAGCTGCAGGAAGCCTTACTCAGGCTCACCTAGTGCCAGAATCCTCAAGGGTTCAACAGCCACAGATTCGGGCCCCATCCGAGGATCCGCATTTAATCGAGAGCGGATTGTTGGAACTCACAACCGTCCAAACTCAATTCATGGTGGAAGTAAGACCCCCTCTTCAGAACTTGGAAACTCCAATGGAACAGATTCTGAATTGGGAACCACAAATCGGGCAACTGATGGACATGGTAACCATTACACCTCAAGAAAGTCCACCAAGTGACCCAGTTACGAGGAATGGTGAGCAGATTGTGGAACCTGAACCACAACAAGTTGTTGAAGAATTTGGAGAGATAGTTGGTGTAGATAAAGAAGAGGTCACTGAGGACCACCCTACGAAAAGGACTACACCAAAGGTCATTGCTGACCCTCAACCAGAAAGTCCATACCCTCAAGGGCACCCCCAAAAGTTGAGAGATGTAGGGAGATTCACTGATCCCTACATTATAGAGAGCCTAAAAGACAAGCATGTCTTGTGGAATTGGGGGATAATATTAGATCTGGGGCCCTTGTTCGACAAAGGTGTTGTAGGAAAAGTGAGACCTGCAACAATAATCACGGATTGCAAGCGATTCAGTAAGGAGCCGTCGGGCACTAGTAAAGGTTAATTGCGTCCGGCTAAAATACGTTAACGACAGTACTTGTTGGGAGGCAACCCAATGTTTATTAATTATGTTATTTTAAATTTTTTTTAGTTCTTTTATTTTGTCTTGAACAGTCTCACGGTCTTGGGTTCTTGTCTTGTGTTGTTGGATGACAGGTGGCCTGAAAGCTAACTCTGAGGAAAAAGGAGCAAAAACGCTGAAACAAGAAAAAGTCATCGCCACGCGCTTGACCGTGCCGTGGCGCGCCAAGAGTTCAGAGAGCCCGCAGAATTTTGGACGCCACGGCGCCGAATGTCAGGGTCGTGGCGCCGAAAGTTCCGAGAGCCAGATTCCGTGCAAATTCTAGAATTTTTCCTCACAGACCTCCGTTATGACCGATGTGTTGTGTCAGTAAGTTGTCCCTATTTTTAATCTTCACACATTGGGGACAATGTGTCGATTAAGTTTGGGGGGTGTCTTGTTGTTTTTGAGTCTTTTTGATTTGTTTTGGGTGTTTTTGAGTATTTTTGAGTCATAATTTTTTTTAATGATCATGCATGTTGTAGATAGTTGAAACGCCTAGTGAAGTAATGTGGGATAATCTAATGGAATTAGAAGCAGAAAATATGAACGCTTAAGTTAGATATGCCAAGAATTCATGAAATCAAATTATTTGGGGTAATTGTGCTTGATTTATGCATTGTTAAAAATAAAGTCGATATGTCTGCTTGCTTGTTATTTGAGGCAAAATAGTTAGGATATACATGTTAGGGAGATGACTCAGACATTTCTTTGTTAGCCCTTTCTTACCATTCATTGTCTATCCCTGACATTAAAATTATATCCTTAGTCAGCCCATTTGAGCCAAAAATAAGATCTTTCTTTGACACCCTATAATTCCATATTTTGTGCCATAAGTGAAAACTTGATATGTTTGGAATGTAAAGTGTTGAAAAAAAGACGAAAAGAGAGTGAACATATTTATGCACCCCAATGAAAATAAAATAAATAGGCAAAAACCTAAGTTTGGGAGTGCCTGTTATTCATCATGCACCACATTCTCTCGAAACAAAAGATGGGAAAAGATAGGTACGAGATTAAAAAGAGAATCAAAAGAAAAGGGAAGAGTTGAAAGAAAAAGAGCTTATGGTACGTAAGTTGAGCTTAAATGCCTATTTTTACCTACTCATGCCTAAGCCTTCATTACAACTCTGAAAAGTCCTGAAGATCTCTAGTATGTGTATCCATGATTAGTGGAGAATAACATGTAAACATGTCATAGAATTTTGATATTGACATGCATAAGTTAAGTGTTCTTACTTCCATTGAGCATGATTGAACTGAATTTGCAAAATATTTGACTTAAGAGTTTTAGAATGCTCAAAATTCATGTTATATGTTCCTGCATATTATCCTACTAACCTTCATGCTTTTCTAGTGGCAATTGTGCAGCAGATTGATCAGTGTCTTTGAGTCATTTTTTTTTCTTTCGTGTCTTTTTTTTATCTTTACTCGAGGGCAAGAAAAGGTTAAGTTTGGGGGTGTTTGTTAGGCGTATTTTGTATACGTTTTTTGAGTCATTTTTAGTTAGTATTCTACTCATTTTGTTGATGTTTAGTATAGTATTAGGGTCGTTTTCCTTTCTTTTGTGTCACAACGGTCAGAAATGGAGAAATTGCGAAAAGGAGAGGAAATGAGCTTATTTGAGATGAAATTGCACACAAAAGGGCCAATAACTGAAGTCTAAGAAGTCCCGGGAAGTATAGAAGAGATCAGACGAAGTCCGGACGAAAAAAAAGGGACAAGAAACGAAAAATCGAAAAACAAAACTGTCACCGACGCCGCGGCGCCGACCCCTGACATTTCCGGAAACTTGCATATTTTTCGGCGCCGACGCGGTATTTTTGACGTTTTGGACTGAATTTGACACGTTTTCAGAGTCCAAAAGGGATAACTTTTCTTACCTACAAAACCTATATAATCCCTAAAACCCTGCTCATTAATCTATCATCCTTCAGACCTCCTCATACCACCATTCTACACTCATCCACCTTGTAAATATTCCACAACACAACTCTTGGACGCTAGAAGGCTTGGAGATTTGTTCTTAAGTATTTTCTTTCTCTTTTGCTTTGTTTATTTCAGTTCATGTATGGAGATTGTATTAGTTCTTAGCGTGACTATGGCTAGGAGCTAATTACTTATTAGAGATTTCCTTCTGATTCGCTTGAAACTCTTATTCATGAATTAATGCATTAGTTTTGGTTTCTTCTTTATATAGTTGAGATTTATTCAATAATTGTTTTGATTGCTTGGTAATTAATTGATCACTAATTATCATCACATATATGATTTCTAATCGAGATCTGAAAGGGGAGATTGTGAATATGTTATAGTTGAATAAACATAGGTTAACATCGTGGACGAAAGTACCCTGATACTTGTGTAGTTTAATAGGTTATTGTTCTTAATCCTCCTTTGGGGTAAATCCTATCATCGAAAGATAGAAGAGTTCTGCATCGGGGTTGAGTGTTTATATATCATAACCGGAATATAAACGGCTTAGTTAACCTGCTATCTTAACATATAGAAGAACTTTTATTGTTGCATTAAGGATTGAATAGAGTGGATAGTTGATGATCTTGAAAGCCCTAATTCTCCATCATAACTGATTTAAATCAAAGTATTTTTATAATTTGTTACCAACTTTGTCACGACCCAAATCACGAGTCGTGATGGCACCTACCCTATTCCCCCGAGTAGGCGAACCACATTCTCATTTACAAGTTAAATCAACGGAAAAATAAATAAAGAAAAAGAAATTATAAGTCTTAAACACTTAGTTTCCCCAAAATCTGGTCAAAAGGGTACAAAAGCGCTAATAAGTCTGAAAATAAAGTCTAAAAGAATGCCCGAAGGCTACATACTGTTTGTTAACTAACAAAAGTAAATGGAATTAACTGGGAAGCCCTTCAGGGGTCACGGATGATCAAGTAGCTCACCCTGAATGACTGAAGATGTCCACCTCGCGAATCACCAGGCGTAGAATCGAACTGGATCGTACTGCATCAAAGAAAGTGCAGCAAGAGTAGTATCAGAACAACACTAGTACCGATAAGCATCATAGGCCGACAATGATTAGATAACGCATGAAAAAGTTGAAACCAACAAGTAGCACATAGAGCACACAGGCATGGTCACATATCATGTACAGGTAAAGTGCAAAGAAATTAAGAATCTATCAAGACATATATAGTTCACCAATGATCAGTCAAATATAAGAGTGGATGAATGCAATGCAATGCAATAGTCACCTCTCCTCACTCCACTCTCGCACAGACATGCTAAGGGCTCTGCCTCAAAGCCATGACCCATGGGGGACCCGCGAAGTCCATGTACCACTCGTGCTCTCCGGATAGAACCTCGGAGGCTATCAATTTCTTGCAATCTCCGGCAATGACCTCGGGTGTTGCTCAATCACTTTCAACCTCCGACAGCAACCTCGGATTTATCAATCACTCTCAATCTCCGGCAGAAACCTCGGAGTTCATCAATCACTCTCAATCTCCGACAGAAACCTCGGTGTTTATCAATATCATCTAAACAATAATATAACAAAAAGTATGACAAGCATGATATCAGTCTCAACACATATCACAAATATATAATCGACAAGTACAAGTCATATCAATGTCCTATGTTCAATTATCAACATCACAGTTCTTTCATTTCACAAAACAAGCGAGCCATTATGCAACGGAGGTACAATCAGGTGATAATCACAGAAAATAACACATATGGCGACAAGCCCTCATAACAGCTGACTGAACCAACGTAATTGTAATTCATCTCCACTTCATGCCCGAAGGCCTATTATGATATCCATGTCAATTCCTACATCTACATATGATTCTCTAATCAGAGTCTAACTAAAGTAAACCATAACCTACCTCAATGTCGAGCGGGTGCCACGAACAATCAACCAAGGAGGTTGTCCAGTCGCAGCAGCAGCCATGGACGGTGTCAACAGTGAAGCTTCTTGGAGCAACAATGGTAAAATGCAATATAGGAAGAATTAAGGCACAATATTGGTGTCAAATTGAAGCTAAGAGCAAGACGAACCCAATGGTACCACTCCCAGCCTTCGTCGGTACTTGTGGTGACCGGAAAATGCCCAACTCCAATCGGGATTGATGAGGTGGTCGACCTGACGAACGAGCATGAATTGATGAACATGGGTGGGTGCAAATTGACGGCGTGGTGACTGTGAATGTAGTGGTAGCATCCACAGACGTCGACAGTGGCTCAGTTCGCCGGAAAACGTGTTGCGACGGCTAGGGTTTCGTGAATTTAGATTTGGGTGTTTTGATGATTTAGTGAAAATCTAGGTTTGTGTGGGGTGTCAAAATGACGACAAGGAAACGGTGATTCTATTGGTGCCAATGTCGTTCCCTGCAATTGTCGGAATCTGCCGAAAAATGCAAAAACTGATCGGTGTATTTTATATACACTTTTTGGGTCATTTTTAGTTAGTCTTTTTCCCATTTTTGTAAAAATATGTATCGTATTAGGATAGATTTTCTTTCTTTTGAGTCATAATGTTTTAAAGTGGCACATTGGCGAAAAGGAGCGAAAAGAGGGCAGAAACAGAGGTTCCAGAGCTCAAAAAGCTAGAAAGTTGGCGACCCGAGCTAGAAACAGGGAGGCACCACGGCGCCTCCAACCAGCAGCATCAGAGCGCCACGGCGCCCAAAGTACTGAGTCGCAGAGTTTTGACTGCAGCCGCAGAGGCATGGCGGGAATTCTGCCAAATCCGAATGGGAATGGGCCAAGGCCAAGAAGGAAAAGTTTGGGAACGTTTTTTAGGCTATAAAAAGGATCTTCCTAGGTAAGAATAAGGGTTCCCACTTTTGTACATACAACACAACTTAGGAGGCTAAGATTGGAGGCTTTTCAAGTATTTTCTTTTCTTTCTTTTTGCTTTGTTTATTTCAGTTCATGTATGGAGATTGTATTAGTTCTTAGCGTGAATATGGCTAGGAGCTAATTACTTTACTAGGGTTTTCCTTGTGATTCTCTTGAAACTCTTATTCATGAATTAATACATTAGTTGATTTCTTCTTCACTTGTTTAAGATTTATTCAATAGTTGTTTTGATTGCTTGATAATTAATTGATCACTAGTTATCATCACTTATATGAGTTCTAATCGAAATCCGAAAGGGGAGATTGTGAATATGCTATAGTTGAATAAAAATAGGTTTAAATCGTGGACGAAAGTACCCTGATACTTGTGTAGCTTAATAGGTTATTGCTCTTAATCCTCCTTTGTAGTCAATCTTGTCACCGAAAGGTAGAAGGGTTCTCCATTGGGGTTGAGTGTTTATATTACCTTAACAGGAGTATAAAATGGTCTAGTTAACCTGCTATCTTAACGTAGAAGAAGTTGTTAGTCTAATTGTATTAAGGATTGAATATAGTGGATAGTTGATGATCTTGGAAGCCCTAATTCTCCATCATAACTGATTTAAATCAAAGTATTTTCATAATTAGTTTATTTCCTGCATTATTAGTTTAGAATTCCAACTTAATTAACGTTAACCAAATAGAAACTAAAGCATAGATAATCGGTACTTGAAAATCAGTCCCTGAGGACAATATTCGGTCTTACCTAGACTATATTACTTGTCACGATACGTGCACTTGCGTTAAGCGTGTGTATAAATCGCGCATCAAAAACCCACCGGGGAAGACGATGAACAGTGTTGTCAGAAATTCGATCTGAAATTCCCGGCGATATAGGAAGAATTGAGGGTCGTGGTTGGTATGGAAATGATGGGCTCGACGAGAAGAAACTTTTGGTATATGTCTCGCCCCCGTTGGATTCTTTTGTTGGCCGAAAATGGCGAATAACCAAGCAGCAGTTACTAGGGTTTCTCCCTTTCTCTTTGGGTGGCGGTTGTATCGTTTTCCCCTCCCCATTTTTCTTTTCTTTTATTTTTCTGCGTTTTTGCCCTACCAAACGGGTAGTGGGCTTGGCCCACGTATTTATTTAACTAAATTAAATTCATGCACAAATTCATATATTAAAACTCCTAAATTAATTACCCTAAAGTCTCATACCATTTTCGTAGTCTTAAGGTGCTAAACGACCAAACGGGTCGTTACACCAAAGGACTCGTTCCCACTCCCGAACAAAGATCAAATGATCGATGCTACGATCGGGCATGAAGTTTTGAGTTTTCTCAATGCGTAATCCAGATATAACCAGGTCAGGATGCACCTAGAGGACCAAGAGAAAACATATTTCCTCACTAATTTTGGAACTTATTGTTATAATATGATTCATTTTGGGCTAAAAAACATTGGAGTCGCTTATCAGAGGCTTGTAAATAAGATATTTGAAAAGGAAATCGGGAAAATAATGAAAGTTTACATAGATGACATGCTTGTTAAGAGTCTTCATGCAGAAGACCATTTGGGCCATTTGAAGGAAACATTCAAAATTCTAAGAAAGTTCAACATGAAGCTCAACCCGGAGAAGTGTGCTTTTAGGGTAGGCTCAGGAATATTCTTAGGTTTATTAGTCTCTTAAAGAGGGATTGAGGTGAACCTAGATAAAATCAAGTCCATCAAGGAATATCTTGATCCCCTAGCCAACGTGAAGAAATTGCAACAATTGACTAGGCGGATAGCAGCCCTCAGCATATTCATCTCCCAATCGCCAGAAAAGTACCATAAGTTCTTCTTGTTTCTCAAAAAGAAAAAATGACTTCGAATGGACACCAAAACGTCAACATACTCTTTGCAATCTAAAATCAAACTTATCCATTCATTCGCTCATGTCAAATCTGAAGGACGGAGAACAAATCCTAGTGTACTTAGCTATCTCAAAGGTAGCAGTAAGCGCAGTTTTAGTACGTGAAGAAAAAGATGTGATATTTTCATTTTATTAGAGAACATGAAGGGTTGGTCTATTCCTTTCCCCCAAACCGACCGATACCCTTCCCCATTTCCCATTGTGGTCGAATGGTTAATGTATTGTATCTATCTAGTTGTCTTCTAGAAGGGTATTGTCACGACCCGATCTCGGGCCCGCGACTGGTGCCTTACCCCGGGCACCCTAGTGATACAACATCAGAGAAAATCAGCGGAAATAAAAACTTAAACATGAAACAAGACATAAAGTAAGAAACAGGCTAACCAAAACCGGTCACCTTCCCGTAAATATATAAATATAAAACCGAACAGTTAAAATTCTTTACAAACCCTGCCCACAACAGTACTACAGATCTCTAAGAATGTAACAACAACTATGACTGGACCGGGCCCCGCCATACCCCTGAATGTACAAGTACCTACAATGACAGGGGACTATACCAAAAGATAAGCCTCCGGAGAAACGGAGCTTCCCAAACGCTGAACTGCGATCCTATGAGCGAGGATCAACAATCGTGTACTCTACACGCGGCATGAACGCACTTCAAGCGAGGTCGATAACAGTACCAAGTATGTGAAATCAAAATACCGTAATGAAATCACATTTCATCATTTTATAAAACCATTTCGCAATAAGTAAACAGCTATGTCGTAAGTGGACGATGTCTCAAAATCATCACTACATAACTATGGGTCTCACGCCACAATATCAATCATGCCTGGAACTCCTTCCTCATCCGGCAGCATGATGTAAAACAACACCCATATGTGAACTCAACACTAGATCCTGCTGCTATCAAATCGACGCCAAGTAGAATAGCCAACTACCAATCCAAAGCTAGTCATAAAACTTCGCGCTGGCACGGAAGCCAACTACCAGATTCAAACTAGCCACGCGAATCGCCGAGGCAAGTATCTTGTTAACGCATCAGAGCCTACCGTCTCACGAGATATGGCCGAGGAAAGTATCTTAAGCTATCTACCGTAGCCCGCCGATACACGAAATGACCAGACAAGTATCTAAAGTGTGCTCAGAACCACATGTACAAATCAAGCCCGTGATCGCCGTCACCGCGCAAGCTTCATGGATTAGCGGTCCATGGACTAATAACATAACCCGAATTTAACCTCACAACGACCGCGACGCCCAAGATCTTACCTCGTATAAGCATGGCCATGAAACCATCCCATCGACGCATACCCGTGGACCATCCATCGTGGTCGGTATGTCCAAAGGAAATAACAAGATAATACTCAAAGTGAAGCGTGCGTGGACCATCCATCGTGTCCAAGATGTCCAAAAGAAATAACAAGATAATACTCAAAGTGGACGATACCCGTGGACCATCCAACGTGTCGCATGTCCAAGCAATCAATCGATAGTCGGCCTCCCGAGACACGGAGTACGTAATCAAAACACTTGCACAACAAAGGCTATCACAACAAGCATAGGCAAGTTCAACCAACTTTCATTTTATGTCAACAATCCGGGTTTCAACCCAAAATACTACATACTTTCATTCTTTCAAAAAGACCTCTTTTTACGTAAAAGCCACACGATACTAATACTCGTAGTATCAAACACGTTTTCTTTTCAAACCAAAATTACTTCACCTTCGTAAAAATCTTTACAAGACCTTTTAAAATAAAGTACTCTATACTTTTTAAACCAAGTGCTTTTCTTTTAAAACAACCTCAAGTATACTTTTAAAACCCAAATAACTTACTCTTTTCAAAACAAGTAACCTATACTTAAATCAAGTTACTTCTCCTTTTCCGAAATCAAGTCATTTATAAGTCAAGTCTCTTATCTTTCAAGATCAAGTCTCTTAACTTTCAAAATCAAGTCGTTTAGCTTTCAAAATTAAATCTTTCTTTTATCTTCATAAAGTCGTTATAACTAACTTCCCATAAAGCTATTATAACACTTTATGTTTTAAACAAACAAAATTCATTTCACACACGTACGTCTACCGTACTATATAGTTCACAACAATCATGCTCAAGAGTATAGGAAGAATCACATACCTCTTCGGCTTAATCCACAAGCCAAGTCGAGTATGCCGCGCATAGAAGATCCACCTATAATATTCACAATACATCTATCAACTTCTAGTTCTCTTTAAAGAATAATTCTAAGTACAAGGATCCTTATCCTACGGAAAATTCGGCAGCACCTCCCTCCCGCAATCACATCACTAACCTCCGATCCCAAGGCCTGCGACCCACCCAACCACTCCAAGGTGATTACACGCCTACCCGGTAGTGTACACTACTGCCTCAAAATAATGCTACACAAGTCTCAGAATTACAAACAATGTAAATATAGTTCAAACCTTTATAATCATCCTTCCAATATATCTTATACTCAATTCTAAACTACTACAATATGTAATATCCAATTACAATAGGTGGACATAGATCATTACCTCGATAAGCCCAAAATTATCCAAGATTATAAGTCGATCCTGAGCAACGTTTAGCTCTAAATCCTTACGCTCCAACCCGCTCCAAGCAACCCTTAGAAGTTTCTAAACAACTTCTCTTAACACTTCATCTAAGCTATGAAGATTTTTCGAGGGGTTCATTTTGCGACGATTGGAATAAGTCGTATTTTCGGGCTCTGATGTTGGGATTTCTTTAGAATACTACTAGGATACTAGGCTAAGGTATTTGGGATTATACTACAATACTTGAAGTATTTCTACACAAAGTGGGGGGACGAGCAAGCTAAAGGAGGAGTATTTGCCTTGGAAAATCTTTAAGTGTGGGATGATAATAAGTCTTGAACTAAGGGGGTATTTATAGAGAAATCAAGGGTCAAGATCATAGCAAGTGTGTGGTCTAGATTGGGTCATGTGTGTGTGGGTCCCACCACACCACATGGCCAACAAAAATAAGAGCCAAGTGGCTTGCCACTTGTAAGGCTATTTCGGCCAAGGATGTTGACACTGTCTCCTCCACCCTACCACGGCCACCTAAGGGGGTGACACGTGTCTCCCCCTTACTCGTCCAAAATATTTCATCTTCCGAAAATATCCAAAATACCGAAAACCTCGAAAACAAAGTGGGCCCCACAAAACCGTAAATTTCTCCCGTGGGCCCCACGTGACCATTTCCGAAAATAAAATCCCATAATTATAATATAATCCAAGAAGTCCAAATACCAAATCTGGCAATCCAGTTCCCATTAACGAACCTTTTTCCTTCACAAAATGTGGGAACTTTTCCGTCGAAAAATCACATCTTTCTTTCTTTCCACTATTACTGTCGTATTCTCGCACGTACGTCCTCACATACATACCCTGGAACTACGGGGTGTAACATTCTTCCCCCCTTAGAAACATTCGTCCCGAATGTTCCTTCAAAGTCTCCAAACATACATGCGCTGGTATAGTCTTCACTACTACACTTACAAAATCGATCATGCCACACCTGGCCATAATATAACCTATGCGCAAAAAACTCAAATCCAAGCCAACGAGGAATCATTTCTAATATCACAAAACCTCCCACCCATGGTCTAAAGGATACTCCATTCGCATCTTCACTTCACAAAAAGAATGATCACTTCCGTTCTCATAACACATGTTCGCTTCTTTCCTTACTTGTTGTACCCTTCTCATACACCCGAACTCTTTCTAGTACACGTACCATACTCCAGTTATTGCTTCAATTTCCAAAACCTTGGAGTTACTACCTCCAACTTGGTCATCTTACTAGCCTCAAATTCCTTTAAGGCCATTCCCGGCCTTCACGATCCGATTCTGGTCGAACACATCCACGAACTCATACGATGGTTACCTAAACTTGGGCCTAGCACCCTCGTGACCCTACCACCTGGCGGGACCACCTCGAATCGACCCACCTCATTCTCGGCCGCGGGTTGACCCGCAACATGGCCTCAACCCGACCCACCGTCGCGCTAAACTCTCTCGCTCGAACCTAACAATCTTACTAATTCACGCTACGAAAGCTACCACTTCCATCTCACACTACCCATGGAATTATCCCACAATATATTTCACGCATACCAAGTACTTCGACAAAGACCAACCGTAAAATCATCCACTCAAGACGGCCTTGCATCCAATGTCCTAACTGTTATAAATTCTAAGGCTCACAATAGTTTCGTCCCCAGACTTACCCCTTTCAACTACCCATGTTTTCTAAATCACACTTAACACAATGCTATCTGTATAGCACTCCACACGTATCCATCATAACAATATAACCAAGTCTCTTAAGGGCTAAAGGTATCTCTCAGAATTCATCGCTTTACTTCCTCTTTGTCGCCTCTAATCATAACCCCGCTCGCAGGCGCCTAGCTATGGCGTGACGAACCACCACCGATCCCGGCGTCGAGTCTCTACATCCGCTACTCGCCTGGACAACTCACCAAATGGCTCACGCCGCAAGCATAACAATCTCCCAAACTAGCATGACACCCTGAGGATCATCCTCAGCTCTATATCCATAGAACTCTGGCGAACTACAACTCAAGAAATCCCGAAGTCTCAGACTATCGGATCTAGGGTGAATCACTGGTACTGTCGGACCCACCGGCTCCCGTCCGTCCTCATTTCTTGCCACGATCCTAGATAGTAATCGCCATCTTCAACTCATATCTCGGCCCCGGTCGTGGAACTGAGGCTCGTATCGTGGCCTCCGTAAATCGCCGCCGCCTAAACTCGCTAGCTGTTATACCCCGTGGTTTCCAGAGTATGTACGTGAGGCGACGTGTACAATTTGAGCCTTAAGTAGGCATAGTTTCAAATTTGTACACAAGTGCCGAAAGGAGTCGCTTTCGACTAAACGCTTTCCATTACCTTACGCTGGGAAAATTCGCCTATGTCATTTAGTATTTTTATGGATTTTTCCGAGCGACTAACATTTTTGGATTAACGGGAGGTGACACTTGTCACCTCATCGACGGCAAAGAGAAGGCTCGCCTCGCCGATTGGCTCCTCTTTGTGCCTTGCTTGTGGCTTGTTTTGTGGAGTGTTTTGTGGAGTGTTTCGCGGGTGCACTTGGCTTGATCTTCGCCTTACACTTGCCTTGCACATGGCTTGATTCGCCATCGGTTGGCCTTTGGTTTTGCTATAAATACCCCTCTCTCAAGACTTCTTCATCCACTCTTCACTTGCCTAAGTCTTGAGAACCCCTCCTCCTCCTCTTGTCGACTCTCGCCCAAGAGCCCTCTCCCTCAGGAAGGCCTTTGGCCGAAACCTTCCCCTCATGAAGTTTAAAGCCGAGAACACCCCTCCCTTAGTGGTGTTGTTCTCGTGGTACCCCCTTCAGGTATTAAAATACTCCTCCAAGTATTGTTATAATGCCCAAAATACCTTAGCCTTATACCTTGTAGTATTCCAAAGTTACCTCTATACGTAGAGTCCTAAATACTACCTTTGTCCTTTTAGTCTCAAACCGAAACCCTAAGGAACCCTTCACCGTTGGTTCAAGTTTTGGAGTGTAAGTTGATAGAACTTCTGGCGGTTGTTTGGAGCGGCTGGAGCACTCTGAGTGAGCTAAACCTTGCTCAGCGCGACATTATACTCTGATAATTTTGGGCTTATCGAGGTAAACACTATCGCCCTTCTATTGTAATTGGAAATTACATGCTGTAAGAATATATAGTCAAGATACTATATATAGAACTATACTTAGTATCGTGGCAATGTCTTTTGACTTAAGCCCAAGAATTAAGAATCGAATCAGACATGAGACTTGTAGTATTATCGTAGTAGTAGAATTGTACACGCCCGTTAGGGCGCGAAACCCTCCGTTGGCTTCGTAGCCTACCGATAGAGGCGAGATTTACGCCGTGGGCGGGAGATGCGCCAATTTTCTCAGAATATTCTACGCCAGGGTCTAGATGATAATAGGCGCCAGGGCCTTATAGGTCAAGTACCTACGCAGGGCGCGATTTACTGGCTTAGGAGAGCCGATCGTTGAGCGCTTGCTATTAGTCGATACTGCCGCGAGGTACGTGAACCTCTTCCTATCTCTTCTAGCATGATATGTGTAACTATGTAGTACGCAGACGCATACGTGTTTAATGTATTTGATTGTTTGAAACATGCGTTATAACGCTTTACGGAAGTTGGTTATAAAATTTTTACGAGGTAAGAAACGGGTCATGGTTTTTAAAAGATAATTGATTTGATTTATAATCGTCAGCGTTATAATAAAATCTCAAGTATTTCAAAAGATTTATGAATCGCTTTGTTAAGTGTGTAGTATTGTGCTTTGAAAACTTAAGAGTTATACTAGCTTTACGGAAGTTAGGTATAACGCTTAAGAATGGTTTATCGATGTTAAGTTAAGAGACTTGATCTTATAAGATAAGAGACTTAACTTATTTGTTTTAATGTGAATGTTTGTGTGAAACCTCATTCGTGAGTAATGAGTACTTGATTTTATTTAAAGGATAATGTTTTACCGATTTCGAAATCGTAACGTATCGGCTGCACTAACCGCAAATGCTAATAAAGGAAAATGTATCAATAATGATGAATTGTATTAAAACCAAGAGAAACCTCCATCCGCATAGAAACTAAGATTAGACAAAATGATATTACATTTTCTAGATCATGGTCAGAATAAGAATGTTGTAAACAAGAATAACCTACTCTCACGCATTTACATAATTTACTCAATTATTCTAAAAAGGAATCAAGTGATTAAGTTTATTAACTATGAAACCTTTTGAAAACGGTAAGTTTGAGTAATCAAACTAGGCAAACCGAACTTAGAAAAGAATGTCATACTTGATTTTGAAAAGGAATGGGTTGGTCATTCTAATACTACGTATCGGGTGACTTTTATAAAAGTAATGGATCTCTTTAAAAGAACTTAACGATGTAGTACTTTGGAGTTAAAAACCCGACTTTGGCATAAAATGAAAGTACTTTGAGTCAGGTCGCCATGCTTGTTGCGGAAACTTGCCTATGCTTGTTGTCAGTGAAACTCACTACGCCAGGATGATAGCCTTTGTCGCGCAAGTGCGGTATTTCAGACACCGCCTCGACAGGGCCTGGCCGACTTGTCGAGAACTTACTCGACACGCCGCGTTGATGGAGAATTCCACGTATGCTCCCGCTGATAGTGTTATTCCACGGACTAGCTCTCCACGAGGTTTCTTACCGCTCGCCCGGTATCTCGTGGTCGCCTCGTGATTTGCCCCGCCTCGCGATCGATTCGCCTCGTATCCGTAGTCACCGTGACTTGCCCCTGCTCAAGATAGTGACGGTTTCGCGGATACGCCTCGTCCCCGTGGTCACCAGATTTGCCCCGGCCACCGCGGACCGCCTTGGTATCCTGAGTCGGCCTCGCACTTGCCCCAGACGGCCGTGTTTCGCTGCATTGTATTATTGGTACGGCCGGATCCGTAGTTATACTTGTCCTGCACGGTTTTTATAACACAAGGACACGGTGTTCATGATAACTTTGGTATGGTTATATCATAAATCACGGCAGCGAGGAAGAAATTCCACGCACGAGTGATAATTGAGGCGCGAGTCCTCGCTCACGTGAATCGTTATATGTTATATATCGTAGTTTGGTCATCATACATGTCTCCCGCTTTATATAGACTATTATGATTTCATTTACGTGATTTACGCTTCACATACTGTACTGCCAGATCGACTTCCTTCGTGGCCGCTCACGCCGCAGTGAGGTACATCTACCGCCGATCCCCGCGCTAGATCTCATTTCAAATGCTGGGAAGCTCCGCTCCGCCGAGGCTTATCTTTGCATGCTACCCCGAGTCCGTAAGTTCTCAGACGCTCGTGGTACGGCGGCCCCGTCCCGCCATAGTTGTTGTATAAATCTTGAGGTCCAGTAGATCGCCAAGTGTGGTTGTAAAAGGATTAAACTGCTCGTGTTTTATGATATACCAAGGCAATCGCTTGCTGGCCTGCTTATTTATTATATCTCTTATTTCTTGTAAAGTTTTTATTTCCGCCGGTTTTCTCGATGTCAGATCACCAGGTGCCCGGTAAGGCACTGCTGACGCCCGTTCGGGCGCCACAAGTGGTATCGAGCGCTTAATCTCTGAAGTTGTCTACGCATCGTGTCTAGTAGTCTTGATTATCGTGTCAGGCACCACATCTATAATCGTGAGGCTATAGACATTTAGGATTGGTTTCATTCTTCTCATTCTCGAGATCGTGCCTGTAGCCGCGTGATAAGATCGACCCTCCGACGTGTTTCGCTTTTACCGCTTATGCCTCGCGAAGGCAACCCGCCCGTGGCAAGGCGCCAGAGGATCTCGCGAGCAGAGCAATGGCAGAGACCACAAGACTGAGCCTCCACACCCGCACCGAGCAGCAGGAGACGAGTTACGCGAGCTGGCCCGCTTAACGGCCGTGGTCAGGCTGATTTGAGGATAGCCGGACACGCAGCCCAAAGAGCACCGCCGTTCACCCTAGATCGATAGTTCGAGGCTTCGGATTTTCCGAGTCAGAAGCCGCCAGAGTTTTACGGGTCGAGGCCCGGCGATGATCCGCAGGAGTTCATCCGACAGCCATACGATCACGAGAGTGATCAAGGCATCGGAGATCGAGTCGGGTTCTAGGTTCACATCAATCGCGTGATACCGCAATGATCGTTTGATTCTCGAGCCGTCCAGGAGAGCATGCACTTCCAGCCGTATGGAACGAAGTTCTCAGAGGCCTTTCTGACATTTCGCCTCCCGCATTTGGCGAGGGCTCGCCGGCGATTTTTGGTGTTACGCAGAATCCGCGCACGGCTCGAGTACAATGCGAGTTCGACTCATCGCCCTAAGACGCCCCGCTAGTAGCTAGTATGGAGGATCGAGTGCACCGATATGTTACGTGGCTCACGATTGCCTTGCAGAGAGTTGTTCGTAGCTTCTTCACCGCACGGACATCGCTCGCACGCAGCGATACACTGACGCGAGGAGCGGATAAATCGACTGAATGACCAAAGTCGCAGGCGAGGCCGTAACAGCAGGTCCTTTGGTGACTTTCGAGGCGACCGCCAAGAGCAGACTAGTTATGCACTCCACAAGACAGAGTGGTCCTCCACCTTTCGACCTTCGTGATATTCGTGAGCGTGCCTGGCTCCTGTGTTTCAGATTTTCGTGAGAGCAGAGTGCTCGCCGACGAGGTTGCCCTTGTCTCACAAGGCCGCCAGGAAAGCTTCATAAGTGGAGAGGTCGCACTAACTCTGAGATTGTTATTTTTGCGCCAACAGGCTATCCGCAAGAGATCGTCCCACTGGGTAGCACCGGGTAGATAGCAATGGACTACTGTGAGCAGCCATGGGTTCTTCACCTTCCGTAGCCAGCAGACGCTTGTACACCTAAGGCCCCTGAGAGGTCGCAGCTGAGTTCCGCTTAGCGGCCTCAACCGCCTAGTTTCGTATATCCTTAACCTCTGTAGTTTTGTTTGTATTGACGCTGTTGATGTGTTTAATGTTATGTTTGGATAGCTTTGGCTAAAATGTGATTTAGAAACCCGTTAGTGAAAAGCGGTAAGTCCTCGGTAGCGAGACGGAAGTGGTAGCTTTCATGATGGAAATAGTAAGATTGTTCCGGACGGAACAAGAGTCAGCGCGTCGGTCGGGTCAGGACCATTTCATGTCAACCCAGAACCCGGCCGGGTCGCTCGTGGTCCCGCCAGTGGTAGGTCACGAGGGTGCTAGCCCAAGTTTAGCTGACCATCGGATGAGTTCGCGCGTGTTCGACCAATCAGTTCGGGAAGGCCGGAATGGCCTTAGGGAAATCGAGGTTAGCGAGATGACCAAGCTCGAGGTAGCGACTCGCGGTCGGTAAATGTACGCTGATGTAAGCGTGGTACTGATACTAGAACGAAGTTCGAGTGTTCGCGACGGTACTACGAGCGGAGAAGTGAACGCAGGTTTTGCGGGCCAGCGTGGCATGATTGTTTTCAGACGATAGCAGTTGAAGACTATACCGACACCGCTTGTTTTGAGATCTGTAAGGAACATTCGACGAATGTTTCTGGGGGGAAGAATGTTATACCCCGTGTTTCCGCAGTACGACGCGAGGGCGCACGCGGTACAATTTGAGCCTTAAGCAGGCATAGTTTCAAATTTGTACACAAGTGCCGAAAGGAGTCGCTTTCGACTAAACGCTTCACATTTACGCTGGGAAAATTCGCCATGTCATTTAGTATTTTTATGGATTTTTCCGAGCGACTAACATTTTTGGATCAACGGGAGGTGACACTTGTCACCTCATCGACGGCAAAGAGAAGGCTCGCCTCGCCGATTGGCTCCTCTTTGTGCCTTGCTTTGGGCTTGTTTCATGAGTGTTTTCGGAGTGTTTTGGGTGCACTTGGCTCGATTCGCCTTACACTTGCCTTGCACATGGCTTGATCTCGCCATCGTTGGCCTTTGGTTTTGCTATAAATACCCCCTCTCTTCAAGACTTCTTCATCCACTCTTCACTTGCCTAAGTCTTGAGAACCCTCCTCCCTCTTGTCGACTCGCCCAAGAGCCCCTCTCCCTCGCAAGGCCTTTGGCCAAACCTTCCCTCATGAGCCTAAAGCCGAGAACACCCCTCCCTTGTGGTGTTGTTCTCATGGTACCCCCTTCAGGGTATTAAAATACTCCTCCAAGTATTGTTATAATGCCCAAAATACCTTAGCCTTATACCTTGTAGTATTCCAAAGTTACCTCTATACGTAGAGTCCTAAATACTACCTTTGTCCTTTTAGTCTCAAACCGAAACCCTAAGAACCCTTCACCGCTGGTTGAAGTTTTGAGCAGGTTGGATGTAACTTGCGGTTGTTTGGAGCGGCTCGAGCACTCTGAGTAGAGCTAAACCTTGCTCAGCGCCGACATTATACTCTGATAATTTTGGGCTTATCGAGGTAAACACTATCGTTCTTCTATCAGAATTGGAAATTACACGCTGTAGTTAATATATAACAAGATACTATATATGTAACTATACTTAGTATCGTGGCAATGTCTTTGACTTAAGCCCAAGAATTAAGAATCGAATCAGACATGAGACTTGTGTAGTATTACCGTAGTAGAATTGTACACGCCCTGGTTAGGCGCGAAACCCTCCGTTGGCTCGCACTACCGATGTATGAGATTTACGCCGCGTATGGAGATGCCGAATTTTCTCAGAGAATATTCTACGCCAGGTCTAGATGATAATAGGCGCCTGTGGCCTTATAGGTCAAGCACCTACGCATGGCGCGATTTACTGGGCTTAGGAGAGCCGATCGCTTGAGCGCTTTGCTATTAGTCGATACTGCCGCGAGGTACGCGAACCTCTTCCTATCTCTTCTAGCATGATACGCTGTGTAACTATGTAAGACGCAGACGATACGTGTTTAATGTATTTGATTGTTTGAAACATAAAAGGTTATAACCGCTTACGGAAGTTGGTTATACACCTTTACGAGGTAAGAAACGGGTCATGGTTTTTAAAAGATAATTGATTTGATTTATAATCGCTTGGGGCGTTATAATAAAATCTCAAGTATTTCAAAAGATTTATGAATCGCTTTTGAAAGAAGTGTAGTATTGTGTTTGAAAACTTAAGAGTTATACTAGCTTTACGAAGTTAGGTATAACCGCTTAAGAATGGTTTATCACGTTAAGTTAAGAGACTTGATCTTATAAGATAAGAGACTTAACTTATTTGTTTTAATGTGAATGTTTATGAAACCTCATTCGTGAGTAATGAGTACTTGATTTTATTTAAAGGATAATGTTTTACCGATTTCTAAATCGTAACGTATCGGCTGCACCATCGCAGCTGCTAATAAAGGAAAATGTATCAATAATGATGAATTGTATTAAAACCAAGAGAAACCTCCATCCGCATAGAAACTAAGACGACAAAATGATATTACATTTTCTAGATCATGGTCACGTAATAAGAATGTTGTAAACAAGAATAACCTACTCACGCATTTACATAATTTACTCAATTATTCTAAAAAGGAATCAAGTGATTAAGTTTATGAACTATGAAACCTTTTGAAAACGGTAAGTTTCGAGTAATCAAACTAGTAAACCGAACTTAGGAAAAGAATGTTGTTACTTGATTTTGAAAAGGAACGGGTTGGTCATTCTAATACTACGCATCGGGTGACTTTTATAAAAGTAATGGATCTCTTTTAAAAGAACTTAACGATGTAGTACTTGGAGTTAAAAACCCGACTTTGGCATAAAATGAAAGTACTTTGAGTCAGGTGAAACTTGCCTATGCTTGTTGCTGTGAAACTCGCCTACGCTTGTTGTTGCGGAAACTTGCCTATGCCGCGATTTATAGCCTTGTTGTGCAAGTGGTATTTCAGATACCGCTCTCGACAGAGGCCTGGCCGACTTGTCGAGAACTTACTCGACACGCCGGGCGTGACGGAGAATTCCACGTATGCTCCTCGCTGATAGTGTTATTCCACGGACTAGCTCCACGAGGTTTCATCGCTCGCCCGTATCCGTGGTCGGCCGCAGATTTGCCCCGCCTCGCGATCGATTCGCCAGATCCGTAGTCACCGTGACTTGCCCCTGCTCAAGATAGTGACGGTTTCGATACGCTCGTCCTCGTGGTCACCAGATTGCCCCGGCCACCGCGCGACCGCCTCGTATCCTGTGAGTCGGCTTCGCACTTGCCCCGTGACGGCTTCGTGTTTCGCTGCATTGTATTATCGTACGGCCGGATTCGTAGTTATACTTGTCCTCAGACGGTTTTTATAACACAGCGGGACATGGTGTTCATGTATAATCCTTGGTATGGTTATATCATAAATCGCCAGCGAGGAAGAAATTCCACGCACGAGTGATAATTGGAGGCGAGTCCTCGCTTCGACGAATCGTTATATGTTATATATCGTAGTTCGTCATCATACATGCTCTCGCTTATATAGACTATTATGATTTCATTTACGATTGCACATACTACTCGTACTGATTTCGGCCTGGCCGTGGTCACGCCGCAGCAGAGGTATCTACCGCCGATCCTCGCTTAGGATCTCATTTCAAATGGGAAGCTCCGTTCGCCGAGGCTTATCTTTGCATGTTACTCGAGTCGTAAGTTCTCAGACGCTCAGGTACGGCGGCTCGTCCCGCCATAGTTGTTAGATAAATCTTAGAGGTCCAGAGTAATCAGCATGGCGTGGTTGTAAAAGGATTAAACTGCTCGTGTTTTACGATATACCAAGGCAATCGCTTTGGCTCGCTTATTTATTATATCTCTTATTTCTTGTGTAAAGTTTTTATTTCACGGTTTTCTCGATGTTGTATCACTAGTGGTGCCCGGTAAGGCACCAAAGGACGGCCCGGTTCGGGCGCTACACTAGCGCGCCATAAAACTCGCTGCTTGAAGTACTATCTCGTGAATGACTGTGCCCGTGCCTTCAGAATTCTCTCGTGTTCTACTCAGAGCTCCTCTCGCTGCCTTGCCCATCTCGTTGCCGCTTTGCGCGAGGCATAATCGTACATACGAATACGCCCGAGGAGTCCAATTTATAACACTTCTAAGGCACGATCTCTGGAGCAGAAGAATAGAAACCAATCCTAAATATCCCATAGCCTCACGATTATAGTGTGGTGCACAACACGCCGATAATCAAGACTTTCTAGATACGGCTCGTAGACACTTTCCGAGGATTAATCGCTTGATACCACTTTTGTCACGACCGATCTGCCCACGATCGTGTCTTACCCTGCACCCTAGTGATACAACATCGTAGAAAATCAAATAAAATAAAAACTTAAACATGAAACAAGACATAAAGTAAGAAACAAAGCAACTAAAACTTACCTTCCCGTAAATATATAAATATAAAACTGAATAGCTTAAAATCCTTTACAAACCCCGCCCACAACAAGATTACTGCACTTCTAAGAATGTAATAACAACTATGACGGACTGGCCCGCCATACCCCGAATGTATAAGTACCTACAATGACAGGGACTATACTAAAAGATAAGCCTCCGAGAAACGGAGTTTCCAACGCCGAATCGCGATCCTATGAGCGAGGATCAACAATCTGTGTATCTCTACTCGCGGATGAACGCAGCCTCAAGCGAGGTCAAGCATAACAGTACCAAGTATGTGGAAATCGAAAATATCAGAATGAAATCACATTTCATCATTTTATAAAACCATTTCGCAATAAGTAAACAAGCTATGGCAAGGGACGATGTCTCAAAATCATCACCACATAATTCATGGGTCTCACGCCACAATATCAATCATGCGCCTGGAACTCCTTCATCATCGCCAAGCATATGATGTAAACAACACCTATATGTGAACTCAACACTAGATCCTCGCTATCAAACCGACGCTAAGTAGAATAGCCAACTACCACCAAAGCTAGTCATAAACTTCACGCCAAGTACTAAGCCAACTACAGATCCAAACCAGCCACGCGAATCGTCGAGGCAAGATCTTAAGTTAACGCATCGCAGCCTACCGCCTCACGAGATATGACCGAGGAAAGTATCTTAAGCTATCTACCGAGCCCGCCGATACACGAAATGCACCAGACAAGTATCTAAAGTGCGCTCAGAACCACATGTACAAATCAAGCTCGTGATCGCCGTCATCGCGCAAGTCACGGATTAGCGTCCATGGACTAATAACATAACCCGAATTTAACCTCATATCACCGCATCGCCCTAAGATCTTACTCTGTGATGCGATGTCCATGAAACCATCCCATCGACGCATACCCGACCATCCATCGCGGTCAGATGTCCAAAGGAAATAACAAGATAATACTCAGCCGAAGCATACCCGCGACCATCCATCGGTCAAGATGTCCAAAAGAAATAACAAGATAATACTCAAGCCGACGATACCCGCGACCATCCAACGGTCAAGATGTCCAAGCAATCAATCGATAGTCACCTCCCGAGAGACACAGAGTACGTAATCAAAACACTTGCACAACAAAGGCTATCACAACAAGATAGGCAAGTTCAACGATTTTCATTTTATGTCAACAATCCGGTTTCAACCCAAAATACTACATACTTTCATTCTTTCAAAAACCTTTTTACGTAAAGCCACACGATACTAATACTCGTAGTATCAAAACACGCTTTTCAAACCAAAATTACTTCACCTTCGTAAAAATCTTTACAAGACCTTTTAAAATCAAGTACTTATACTTTTAAACCAAGTGCTTTTCTTTAAAACAACCTCAAGTATACTTTTTAAAACCCAAATAACTTACTTTTTTCAAAACAAGTAACCTATACTTAAATCAAGTTACTTCTCCTTTCCAAATCAAGTCATTTATAAGTCAAGTCTCTTATCTTTCAAGATCAAGTCTCTTAACTTTCAAAATCAAGTCGCTTAGCTTTCAAAATCAAATCTTTCTTTTATCTTCATAAAGTCGTTATAACTAACTTTCCATAAAGCTATTATAACACTTTATGTTTTAAACAAACAAAATTCATTTCACACGCGTACGTCTACCGTACTATATAGTTCACAACAATCATGCTCAAGAGTATAAGAATCACATACCTCTTCTACTTAATCCACAAGCCAAGTCGAGTACGCCGCGCGAGAAGATCCACCTATAATATTCACAATACATCTATCAACTTCTAGTTCTCTTTAAAGAATAATTCAGACAAGGATCCTTATCCTACTAAAAATTCGCAAAGACCTCCCCGTAATCACATAAATAACCTCCTATAACAAGGCTCGCTAAAGCCAACAACTCATGGGATTACACGCCTAACCTGACGTACACATCGCCACAATAATACTACACAAGTTCATCAGAATTACAAATAATGTAAATACAGCTCAAACCTTTATAATCATCCTTCCAATATATCTTATACTCAATTCTAAACTACTACAATATGTAATATCCAATTACAATAGTGGACATAGATCATTACCTCGATAAGCCCAAAATTATCCAAGATTATAAGTCGATCCCGAGCAAAGTTTAGCTCCAAATCCTTGCCCAACTAGCTCCAAGCAACCCTTAGAAGTTTCTAAACAACTTCTCTTAACACTTCATCTAAGCTATGAAGATTTTTCTAGTGGTTTCATTTTATACTATTGGAAAAAGTAGTATTTCCTGCTCTTATGTCAGATTTCTTTAATACTACTAGGATACTAGGCTAAGGTATTTGGGATTATACTACAATACTTGAAGTATTTCTACACAAAGCTGTGGGGGGACGAGAGCAAGCTAAAGGGAGATTTTGCCTTGGAAAATCTTTTAGCTGGATGATAATAAGTCTTGAACTAAGGGGGTATTTATAGAGAAATCATGGTCAAGATCATAGCAAGTGCGTGGTCTAGATTGGGTCACGCAGTGTGGGTCCCACCACACCACATGGCCAACAAAATAAGAGCCAAGTGGCTGCCACTTGTAAGGCTATTTCGCTGGCAAGCTGCTGTGACACATGTCCCTCCACCCTACCACATGGCCACCTAAGGCGGTGACACGTGTCTCCCTTACTCGTCCAAAATATTTCATCTTCCGAAAATATCCAAAATACCAAAACCTCAAAACAAAGCTGGGCCCCATAAAACCGTGAATTTCTCCCGTGGCCCCACGTGACCATTTCCAAAATAAAATCCCATAATTCTAATATAATCCAGAAGTCCAAATACCAAACTGGGAATCCACTTCCGCCTTTAACGAACCTTTTCCTTCACAAAACGTGGGAACTTTTCCGTCAAAAATCACATCTCTTCTTTCTTTCCACTATTACCGCCGTATTCTCGCACGCACGCCCTCACATACATACCCTCCGAACTACGGGTGTAACAAGTTCGTCTATCCTTTCCCCAAACGCCGATACTCTCTTCCCATTTCCCCACGCGTCGAACGGTTAATGTATCAGTCTATCTAATTGTCTTCTATGGTATAAGTACTAGCATAAATAGGACATATAGTTGATGTAAATAAACGCTGAAGATTTACGAGATATACTGAGTTTTACTCAACTTTGCTAAGTTATTCAACTTTGTGTCAAGTTAATTTAATCGTCCTTGGCCCTTTTGGTCCAACCCGATCCTTTGCGGATCAAACTCGATCCTTTCATGATCAAACCATTAGTGCAAGTCTAGTTAGAACTTTTGTGATCTATATAAGCTCAAGCTAAGGTTTCCTTTGGTGTAAGTTTAGTTAGAACTTTTGTGTTCTAACTACGCCCAAGCCAAGGTTCTATCCGGCCTTTTAGCATACCTCACTTGGTTTGCATCCGAGCTTGTCCTTAGAAACATCGTGTCCAATCCTTGTCCAAATTGCCTCATTCTTTTCACTATAATATCCTATAACACTTTCCCAATTCACACCCCAAAGGCCTTAAACTAAAACATGACAAAACCACTCGAACACCCCAACCATTTTCCCTCATCGTCCCGGTTGAGTCTCTGTAACGTCAACCTACTATCCTAATAGGTTTCCACCACCTTACCACCATCCAACCACTAAAACCCAACCACCAATATAACCCTCAACATGTCCAGAACATCTTCACAAAACATTTTAACCCATTTCCACACTAAACTACCCGTGCGAGCCCCACAATACCACATTGTCCGGTGAATCCGGTAACCTGACTCCCACCTTTTAAGTCCATTTTCATTTCAACCTGTGATTCAACCAATCTCGACTAACCTTGTAACGCCCGAACCCGGCCCACATCGTGCCTACCCCGCACCCTAGTGATACAACATCGAGATAACCATGAAAATAAATCATGAAACAAGAGATATAATAATTAAACAAAGCAACCAAAATAGCTTGCCTTCAAGATATACATAAACCCGAATAGCTTTAATCCTTTTACAACCCCGCCCACAACAAAGCATGCACTTAAGATTTACAATAACTATGACGGACAGTGGCCCCGCCATACCGAATGTATAAGATCTACACTGTGGTAACATACCAAAGATAAGCCTCCAAGGAACGGAGCTTTCCAATACGCCAGCGTGATCCTAAAAGTGGATCGACAAATGACGTACTTACTCATGCAGATGAACGCACTTCAAGGAGGTCAAGACAACAGTACCAAGTATGTGAAATACCAACATCAGAATGAAATCATAATAGCTTAAAAAGGAGACATGTATGATAACCAAAATACAAGACGCAACATAAAAGTTAGCCAAGCCGTGACTCACGCCTCAAAGTCACCACTAAATATAACTACGGTCTCACGCCCACAACATCCATCATGTTCAGATCATGGCCGCATGCCCTAATATCAGACGGTAGACATGTCCACGATGCAACAATAATAACAAGGCCGCACGGCCACATGCCCCGGACATCGTGACGGTGTAGACATGCCCATGTAACCTCAATAACAACCCATCGGGTGGTCAACCATGCCGCATGGCCACATGCCCCTAACATCAGACGGCAGACACGCCCATGTTGCAACAATAATAACAAGTCCGCACGCCACATGCCCCGACATCGTGACGGCAGTATACGCCCATGTAACTCAATAACAATATATCATGGTCAACCCCGCCGCACGCCACATGCCCTAACATCGTGACGGCAGACATACGCCCATGTGACATCAACAACAAGACAAGAATCAAATGGAAACATACCCGTGGAATTCTCCATCACCGCCAAAGACGCTCCAAGTAAGTTCTCAATAAGTCAACCGCCTCTATCGAGAGACACGCAGAATACGTAAATACCACACCGCACAACAAAGGCTATCATCACAAGCATAGGCAAGTTTCACAACAACAAGCATAGTAAGTTTCGCACAACTCCAAGTACTTTCATATTATGCCAAAGTCCGGGTTTTTAACCCCAAAGTACTACATACGTTAAGTTCTTTTAAAAGAGATCCATTACTTTTATAAAAGTCACCCGATACCCGTAGTATAAGAATGACCAACCCACATTTCTTTTCAAAATCAAGTAACAACATTCTTTTCCTAAGTTCCAGTTTGCCTAGTTTCAATTACTCAAGCTTCTTATTTCAAATGGTTTCATAGTTCATAAACTTAATCACTTGATTTCTTTTTAGAACAATTGAGTAATATAAGTCTCATGCGAGAGTAGGTTATTCTTGTTTACAACATTCTTATTACAAAGCAATGCATGATCTAGAAAATGTAATATCATTTTGTCTCATCTTAGTTTCTACAGATGAGGTTTCACCGGTTTTAATACGATACATCATTATTCAATACATTTTCCTTTATTAACGCCGCAGTTGGTCTGTCGATACACATTCTGATTTCCGAAATCAGTATAACATTATCCCTTTAAATAAAACCAAGTACTCATTACTCACGAATGAGGTTTCACACAAACATTCACATTAAAACAATATAAGTTAAGTCTCTTATCTCATAAGATCAAGTCTCTTAACTTCTAACATCAAGAAACCATTTTCTTTACCTCTTAAGACTTTATACTTAACTCCCATAAAGCTAGTATAACTCTTTTTAAAACCTTTAAAACCAAGTGTTACTCTCCTTCAAAACGATTTATAAATCTTTTGAAATACATCAAGTTCTTTATTATAACTAGCCGCTATAATTCACATCGCTTACCTTTTAAAACCACAAAGTATTTTCTTACCTACATAAAGTCGTTATAACCAACTTCCCATAAAGCCGTTATAACACTTTATGTTTTTAGAACAATCAAACACGCTTAATACACGTACGCTTCACCGCATTACATAGTTCACACATATCATGCTGTAAGAGATGTGAAGAGGTTCACATACCGCGACGATTGTCGACTAATAGCAAAACGCCCAAGTACTTCAAACCGCCGCTACTCCTAAGCTGCCGATTACTCCACACGTAGTACTTCAACCTATAAGGCCACGCGCGCTATTAACATCTAGATCTCAACGCTCCATAATCTACGTAAAATTCGGCAAAGACTCTCTCGCCACAACAAGAAATCTCCTTCTATCGAGGCCGCCACCAAGCCAACTGGGGGTTTTACACGCCTAACCTGACGGTACAATTCTACTACACAAGAATACTACACAAGTCTATCAGAATACATCCTATGTAATTACAGCTCAGCTTTAATTCTTCAGCTTAAGTCAACAGACATTGCCACAATACTAAGTTCATTCTATATATAGTATACAACCACTATATATTCAACACATATGTAATTTCCAATTACAATAGGGACAAGATATTTACCTCGATAAGCCCAAAATTATCCGAGTTTAATGTCGCCCGAGCAAGGTTTAGCTCCTATTCGAGTGCTCCAATCCGCCCAAACAACCCTTAGAAGTTCTAACTAACTTCTTAAGTACTTCAAACAACAATGAAGATTTCCTTGGTTTCTGCTCGAGACAAAAAGGACAAAAGGTAGTATTTCCTGTTCTACGATGAGGTATCTTGAATACTACAAGGTACAAGGCTAAGGTATTTTGGGCATTATAACAATACTAGAGAGTATTTCTATACCACAACAAAGGGTATTATACTAAAACAACTAGGCTAGTGGGGTACCCCACTGGCTAGCACCACTAGAGTGGGAGGAGGCTCTCACTAGCTCACAAGAGAGTGGGAGAGGAGCTCTTGGACGAGAGTCTACAAGAGGGAGGGAAGGGATTTATCACTTAGAACAATTTGTGGACGAATAAAGTCTTCACAGCTGAGCTATTTATAGGCCAAGCAAAGGCCAACCAAAGGCCAAGATCCATCCATGTGTTAGGCAAGTGTAAGGCCAAGATCAAGCCAAGTGCACCCACAAAACACTCCACAAACAAGCCACAAAACAAGGCACAAAGGAGGGACCAATCGCCAAGGCCAAGCCTCCTCTTTGTTCCCAACGAGGTGACAAGTGTCACCTCCCGTTGGTCCAAAAATGTTCCGCCGCCTAAAAATCCGCAAAAATACTAAATGACATAGCCGAATTTTCCCAACGTAAGTCGTGGAAACGCTTCGCCGTAAAACGACTTATTCGCACTTGTGCCCAAATTTCAACCAAAGCCAATTCTTAAGGCAAAAAAATTTAATACGCACGCCTCACGCATATACTCGGAAATACGGTATAACATTCATCCTCTAGAAACATTCGTCCCGAATGTTCCTTCAAGGTCTCAAAACAACAGCGCCGTGATAGTCTTCACCGCTATACGCATTTAAAACAATCATGCCACACCTGGGTCACAAAAACACACGCCACTTCTCCCTTTCTCGCAAAGATTCGCCACTAACACCGAACTCGCTCTAGTGTCCGCATCACACTTCCACAACGCCGCTCCCAACCCTAGAGTCACTACCTCCAAACTTGGTCATCTCACTAACCTCGATTTCCTAAGGCCATTCCCGCCTTCACGAACCGATTCTCGATCGAACGAACTACGAACTCATACGACGTCATCTAAACTGGGCCTAGCACCTCGTGACTCGCCACCGTGACCACCCAGAGCTGACCCTTCCTCAAAACGGACGCGGTTGGCCCGCAACATGGCCCCAACCCGACCCATCGTAGCGCCAACTCTCCGCTTTCTAGATCCAACAATCTTACTTCTACAGTCGCGAAAGCTACCACTTCCATTTCACACTACCCAGGACTTACCCTTTTCACTAACTGTGTTTCTAAATCACATTTTAGCACAAAGCTATCCAAACATATCATTAAAACACATCAACAACATCAATACACACAAAACTCTGTAGGTTAAGGATATACTCAAACTAAAGCGTTCAAGGACCGCTAAAACTGAACTTCCACCGCGACTTACCGTGGCCCGCAATCGCCTAGTAGTTCTGGCTATCCTACCAGCATACCGCCTGGACAGCTTCGCCATATGGCCCCGCTGGGCCGCAAGAATAACAAGCTCCTCGTACTACGACACTTCAAATGCGGCTCACCAGACGACACACCGAGGTAGGGCGACCGTGATCCGCCAACACCCTACTTCCTCGCACATTCAAACTCCGAGCCCCGACCGCTTCCCGAATATCCTGGCGGTCCCGGCGTCGCGGAGACCACTGCAATGGCGAGGTACATAACTAGTTCGCCGAGGCGTCCGCCAAAGTCGCCAAAATATCCGGCCGCTTCGCCTTCTTCTCAAAGCCGTCCACCTGCCGACCGCGCCTCGCACCAAGTGCATGAGCTCAACGCGGCAACGCCCATGCCCTACAAGAGAAACACCAACAACTCTCGCTAGGTAATCATCGAGCCTCGTGAATATACTTCCGCGCACTGATCTCTCCATACTAGCTACTAATGCGGAACATACCGCCAATGAGTCGTAACTCACATCAGACTTCCCGAATCAGACGCCTGCTTCGCCAACATCAAAAATTGTTACCGAGCCTCCTCATTTGCGAGGCAAGAAATGTGCCGTAAGCGCCTCAAAACTCGCCCCAAACGCCGGAAGCTGCATGCTCTCCCGAAAGCTCCCACGAAGTCAAACCAATCGATCGCGGATCACGCAAACGATGCGAACCAAATGTCACCGACTACCAAGCTCGATCACCCGCATTTATCTCTTCAGAATCGACGGATGAACTCCTCGCGATCATCCTCCGCCGACCAGAAAACTCAAAGCGGCTACAACTAAGGAAATCTCGTAGCTTCAAACCGCTCGCCTCGGCGCACTAATGCGCCGCTGAACTCGAACCGCCGCGCCCACTTATCTCATATTCGCCACAACCTCGCCAATAATCGCCATCTCTCAGGACTCATCTCTCGCCTGCATCGCGGACCGAGGCTCGTGTATCAGAGTCTCACAGCCATCGCCGCGCTTAAACTTCGCAGGCCGGGCGCCGCAAAACTCGCTGCTCAAGACTACTCGCATCGACCGCTCGCGCTCGCATTTCCTCAATCCCACTAGCAGCCTCCTCGCTTTGCCCTTCTTCGCCCCGGTTGCCGCAGGCATAATCGTAAAAACGAAACACGCCGAGGGGTCCAACTTACAACATGCCTCTAAGGCACGATCTCGTAATGAGAAGAATGGAAACTAACTTAAATGTCCTATAGCCTCGACATAGATGGTGCACAACACACCGATAATCAAAACTCTACTAGACACGGCCTGTAGACACTTTCCGAGGACTAATCGCTTCGATACCACTTTTGTCACTTTGTCGCGAGCCTGCTCGACGACGCATCCAACAAATGGTACGACGGATGCCATATCCCCGAGGCATGCCTCTTCGCCTCGTGACGACGTACACGGAGAGCTACTTGCCGGTCAACGTCTGCAGAGGCTCGCCTTTATACGCACCAAGCGAGGTCAAGACAACAGTACTAAGTATGTGAAATACCAACATCAGAATGAAATCATAATAGCTTAAAAAGCAGTGAGACACGATGATAACCAAAATACAAGACGCAACATAAAAGTTAGCCAAGTCGTGACTCACGCCTCAAAGTCACCACTCAAATATAACTACGGGTCTCACGCCCACAACATCCATCATGTTCGCATCATGGCCGCATGCCCCTAATCAGACGGTAGACATGTCCATGATGCAACACATAATAAGCGCCGCATGGCCACATGCCCCGAATATCGTGACGGTAGACATGCCCATGTAACCTCAATAACAACCCATCAGCGGTCAACCACGCCGCACGCCACGCCCCGGACATCAGACGGTAGACACGCCCATGTTGCAACACATAACAAGTCCGCATGGCCACATGCCCCGACATCGTGACGGTAGACATGCCCATGTAACTCAATAACAATATATCGGTGGTCAACCGCCGCATGGCCACATGCCCTATCGTGACGGCAGATACGCCCACGTGACATCAACAACAAGACAAGAATCAAAATGGAAACATACCCGAATTCTCCATCACCGCCAAAGACGCCCAAGTAAGTTCTCAATAAGTCAACCGCCTCTATCGAGACACTGAATACGTAAATACCACACCGCACAACAAAGCGCTATCATCACAAGATAGGCAAGTTTCACAACAACAAGCATAAGTAAGTTTCGCACAACCCAAGTACTTTCATATTATGCCAAAGTCCTTTTTAACCCCAAAGTACTACATACGTTAAGTTCTTTTAAAAGAGATCCATTACTTTATAAAAGTCACCCGATATTCGTAGTATAAGAACGACCAACCCACATTTCTTTTCAAAATCAAGTAACAACATTCTTTTCCTAAGTTCCATTTTGCCTAGTTTCAATTACTCGCTTCTTATTTCAAATGGTTTCATAGTTCATAAACTTAATCACTTGATTTCTTTAGAACAATCGAGTAATATAAGTCTCATGAGAGTAGGTTATTCTTGTTTACAACATTCTTATTACAAAGCAATCATGATCTAGAAAATGTAATATCATTTTGTCTCATCTTAGTTTCTATGCAGACGGAGGTTTCTACCGTTTTAATACGATACATCATTATTCAACACATTTTCCTTTATTAACGCCGCAGTTGGTCCTGTCGATACACATTCTCGATTTCCAAATCGTGATAACATTATCCCTTTAAATAAAACCAAGTACTCATTACTCACGAACGAGGTTTCACACAAACATTCACATTAAAACAATATAAGTTAAGTCTCTTATCTCATAAGATCAAGTCTCTTAACTTCTAACATCAAGAAACCATTTTCTTTACCTCTTAAGACTTTATACTTAACTCCCATAAAGCTAGTATAACTCTTTTTAAAACCTTTAAAACCAAGTGTTACTTTCCTTCAAAACGATTTATAAATCTTTTGAAATACATCAAGTTCTTTATTATAACTAGCCGCTTATAATTCACATCGCTACCTTTAAAACCACAAAGTATTTTCTTACCTACATAAAGTCATATAACCAACTTCCCATAAAGCCGTTATAACACTTTATGTTTTTAGAACAATCAAACACAAGCAATACACGACGCTCACCGTACTACATAGTTCACACATATCATGCCAAGAGATAAGAGGTTCACATACCTCGCGACGCATTGTCGACTAACAGCAAAACGCTCCAAGTACCTCAAACCGCCACTTCCTAAGCCAAGGATTACTCCACACGTAGTACTTCAACCTATAAGGCCACAAGGCGCTTTATTAACATCTAGATCTCAACGCTCCATAATCTACGTAAAATTCGCAAAGACTTCCCGCCACACAAGAAATCTCCTTCTCTATCGAGGCCGCTACCAAGCCAACCAGTGGGGTTTTACACGCCTAACCTGACGTAGGCAATTCTACTACACAGTAATACTACACAAGTCTATTGTAATACAGTCCTATGTAATTACAGTTCAGTTCAGTTCTTAATTCTTCAGGCTTAAGTCAACAGACATTGCCACAATACTAAGTTCAGTTCTATATATAGTATACAACCACTATATATTCAACACATATGTAATTTCCAATTACAATAGGGGGACAAGATATTTACCTCGATAAGCCCAAAAATTATCCGAGTTTAATGTCGCTCCTGAGCAAGGTTTAGCTCCTATTCAGAGAGCTCCAATCCGCCCAAACAACCCTGAAGTTCTAACCAACTTCTCTTAAGTACTTCAAACAACAATGAAGATTTCAGTGTTTTTTGAGACAAAAAGGACAAAAGGTAGTATTTCCTGTTCTACGATGAGGTATCTTCGAATACTACAAGGTACAAGGCTAAGGTATTTTGGGCATTATAACAATACTAGAGAGTATTTCTATACCACAACAAGTGGTATTATACTAAAACAACTAGCAGTGGGGTACCCACTACTAGCACCACTAGAGTGAGTGGAGGCTCTCGGCTAGCTCACAAGAGAGGGAGAGGAGCTTTGACGAGAGTCTACAAGAGGGAGGGAAGGGATTTATCACTTAGAACAATTTGTGGATGAATAAAGTCTTCACAAAGTGAGCTATTTATAGCAAGCAAAGGCCAACCAAAGGCCAAGATCCATCCATGTGTTATGCAAGGGTAAGGCCAAGATCAAGCCCAGTGCACCCACAAAACACTCAACAAAACAAGCCACAAAACAAGGCACAAAAGCAGGGACAAATCGGCCAAGGCCAAGCCTCCTCTTTGTCGCCAAACGAGGGTGACAAGTGTCACCCTCCCGCTGGTCCAAAATGTTCGCCGCTTCTAAAAATCCGCAAAATACTAAACGACATAGCCGGAATTTTCCCAACGTAGTCGTGGAAACGCTTCGCCGTAAAAACGACTTATTCGCACTTGTGCCCAAATTTCAACCAAAGCCAATTCTAAGGCAAAAAAATTTAATACGCACGCCTCACGCATATTACTCGAAATACGGTATAACATTCATCCTCTTAGAAACATTCGTCCCGAATGTTCCTTCAAGGTCTCAAACAACAAAGCGCCGTGATAGTCTTCACCGCTATACGCATTTAAAACAATCATGCCACACCGTCACAAAACACACGCCACTTCTCCCTTTCTCGCAAAGATTGGCCACTAACACTCAACTCGTTCTAGGTCCGCATCACACTTCCGCCAACGCCGCCCCAACCCGAGTCACTACTCCAAACTTGGTCATCTCACTAACCTCGATTTCCTAAGGCCATTCCCTACTTTCACGAACCGATTCTCGATCGAACGTAATCCACTAACTCATACGACGGTCATCTAAACTGGGCCTAGCACCTCGTGACCGCCACCGCGACCACCTGCAGCTGACTTCCTCAAAACGGACGCGGTTGGCCCGCAACATGGCCCCAACCCGACCCATCAGAAGCGCCAACTCTCCGCCAGATCCGAACAATCTTATCTACAGCCGCGAAAGCTACCACTTCCATTTCACACTACCTGCGGACTTACCCTTTTCACTAACTGTGTTTCTAAATCACATTTTAGCACAAAACTATCCAAACATATCATTAAAACACATCAACAACATCAATACACACAAAACTCTGTAGGTTAAGGATATACTCAAACTAGGCGGCTCAAGGACCGCTAAAATCGAACTTCCACCGCGACTTCTACCGTGGCCCGCAATCGCTCAGTAATCAGGCTATCCTACCAAGCTACTTCGTCGGACAGCCTCGCCATATGGCCCCGCTGGCCGCAAGAATAACAAGCCCTTCGTACTACGACACTTCAAATGCGGCTACCACATCGATTACACCGGCGCAGGGTGATCGTGATCCGCCAACACCCTACTTCCTCGCACATTCAAACCCGAGCCCCGACCGCTTCCCCGAATATCCTGGGTCCCGGCGCCGCGAGACCACTGCGAATGGCGAGGTACATAACTAGTCTGGCCGAGGCGGTCCGCCGAAGTCGCTAAAATATCCATTGCCTTGGCCTTCTTCTCGCCGAAAGCCGTCCACCTGCCGACCGCGCCTCGCACCTGGCGCATGAGCTCACGCGGCAATGCCCATGCCCGGCCAAGAGAAACACCAACAACTCTCTCGCTAGGTAATCATCGAGCCTCAGAATATACTTCGGTGCACTCGATCCTCCATACTAGCTACTAATGCGGAACATACCGCCAATGAGTCGAACTCACATTGTACTTCCGAATCAGACGCTCGCTCGCCAACATCAAAAACTGTTTACGAGCCCTCCTCATTTGCGAGGCAAGAAATGCCGTAGCGCCCCAAAACTCGCCCCAAACGGCCGGAAGCATGCTCTCCCGAAAGCTCCCACGAAGTCAAACCAATCGATCGCGTATCACGCAATTGATGCGAACTAAATGTCACCGACTCGCCTCAAGCCTTGATCACCCGCATGATCCTTCAGAATCGACGGATGAACTCCTCGCGATCATCCTCCGCCGACCAGAAACTCAAAGTGCTACAACTAAGGAAATCCCGTAGCCTCAAATCGTCGCCTCGCGCACTACAGCCGGCTGAATCGAACCGCCGCGCCCACTATCTCATATCTCGCCACAACCTCGCCAATAATCGGGCCATCTCTCACGACCATCTCTCGCCTGCATCGCGGACCGAGGCTCGTGTATCAGAGTCTCAGCAGCCACCGCCGCGCTTCTAAACTCGCTGGCCGGGCGGCGCCGCAAAACTCGCCGCTCAAGCACTACCTCGACGACGCTCGCGCTCGCACTCTCAATCCCACTAGCGCCTCCTCACGCTTTGCCCTTCTCGGGCCCCGGCTGCCTTTCGCAGGCATAATCGTAAAACGAAACACGCCGGCGGGTCCAACTTACAACACGCCTCTAAGGCACGATCTCGTAACGGTAAGAATGGAAACCAATCTTAAATGTCCTATAGCCTCCTCGACATAGATGTGGTGCACAACACACCGATAATCAAAACTCTACTAGACACGGCCTCAGACACTTTCCGAGGACTAATCGCTTCGATACCACTTTTGTCACTTTGTCGCGAGCTTGTTCGACGACCCAACAAACGGTACCGGTCGCTTTATATCCTCGAGGCACGCCTTCGCCCTTCTCGTGACGTGCCATACGAGAGCCACTTGCCGCTCTGTTTCGCGGTAGGCTCGCCTTTATACGCCACCAAGGAGGTCAAGCATAACAGTACCAAGTATGTGAAATACCAACATCAGAATGAAATCATAATAGCTTAAAAAGCAGAGACATGTATGATAACCAAAATACAAGACGCAACATAAAAGTAGCCAAGTCGTGACTCACGCCTCAAAGTCACCACTCAAATATAACTACGGGTCTCACGCCCACAACATCCATCATGTTCGCATCACGGCCGCACGCCCCTAATATCAGACGGTAGACATGTCCATGATGCAACACATAACAAGCGTCGCACGGCCACATGCCCCGGACATCGACGGAGGTATATGCCCATGTAACCTCAATAACAACCCATCAGCGGTCAACCATGCCGCATGGCCACATGCCCCGGACATCGTGACGGCAGACACGCCCATGTTGCAACACACAATAAAGTCCGCATGGCCACATGCCCCTGACATCGTGACGGCAGACATGCCCATGTAACCTCAATAACAATATACTGGTCGGTCAACTCGCCGCATGGCCACATGCCCCTGGACATCGTGATCGGGTAGACACGCCCACGTGACATCAACAACAAGACAAGAATCAAAATGGAAACATACCCGTGGAATTCTCCATCACCGCCAAAGACGCCCAAGTAAGTTCTCAATAAGTCAACCTACTTCATCGAGAGACACAGAATACGTAAATACCACACTGGCACAACAAAGGCTATCATCACAAGCATAGGCAAGTTTCACAACAACAAGCATCGGCAAGTTTCGCACAACTCCAAGTACTTTCATATTATGCCAAAGTCCGGGTTTTTAACCCCAAAGTACTACATAATGCTAAGTTCTTTTTAAAAGAGATCCATTACTTTTATAAAAGTCACCCGATACCGTAGTATAAGAATGACTCAACCCACATTTCTTTTCAAAATCAAGTAACAACATTCTTTTCCTAAGTTCCGCTTGCCTAGTTTCAATTACTCAAGCTTTATTTCAAATGGTTTCATAGTTCATAAACTTAATCACTTGATTTCTTTTAGAACAATTGAGTAATATAAGTCTCGAGAGTAGGTTATTCTTGTTTACAACATTCTTATTACAAAGAATGCATGATCTAGAAAATGTAATATCATTTTGTCTCATCTTAGTTTCTATGCAGATGGAGGTTTCTACCGGTTTTAATACGATACATCATTATTCAATACATTTTCCTTTATTAACGCCGCAGGTGGTCCTGTCGATACACATTCTGATTTCCGAAATCAGTATAACATTATCCCTTTAAATAAAACCAAGTACTCATTACTCACGAATGAGGTTTCACACAAACATTCACATTAAAAACAATATAAGTTAAGTCTCTTATCTCATAAGATCAAGTCTCTTAACTTCTAACATCAGTAAACCATTTTCTTTACCTCTCTTAAGACTTTATACTTAACTCCCCATAAAGCTAGTATAACTCTTTTTAAAACCTTTAAAACCAAGTGTTACTCTCCCTTCAAAACGATTTATAAATCTTTTGAAATACATCAAGTTCTTTATTATACCTAGCCAGTTATAATTCACATCAGGTACCTTTTAAAACCACAAAGTATTTTCTTACCTACATAAAGCTGTTATAACCAACGTCCCATAAAGCCGTTATAACACTTTATGTTTTTAGAACAATCAAACACAAGCAACATATGTACGCCTACCGCATTACATAGTTCACACATATCATGCTAGAAGAGATAGGAAGAGGTTCACATACCGCGACGATTGTCGACTAATAGCAAACGCCCAAGTACCTCAAACCGGCTACTCCTTAAGCTGGATTACTCCACACGTAGTACTTCAACCTATAAGGCCACAAGGCGCTTTATTAACATCTAGATCTCAACGCTCCATAATCTACGTAAAATTCGCAAAGACTCCCCGCCACAACAAGAAATCTCCTTCTCTATCGAGGCCGCCACCAAGCCAACCGTGGGTTTTACACGCCTAACCTGACGTGTACAATTCTACTACACAAGAATACTACACAAGTCTATTGTAATACCCCATGTAATTACAGCTCATTTTAATTCTTCAGCTTAAGTCAAGACATTGCCACAATACTAAGTTCGCCTCTATATATAGTATACAACCACTATATATTCAACACATATGTAATTTCCAATTACAATAGGGACAAGATATTTACCTCGATAAGCCCAAAATTATCCGAGTTTAATGTCGCTTCCGAGCAAGGTTTAGCTCCTATTCCGAGTGCTAATCCGCCTCCAACAACCCTTAAGTTCTAACCAACTTCTCTAAGTACTTCAAACAACAATGAAGATTTCCTTGTGGTTTGGTTTGAGACAAAAAGGACAAAAGGTAGTATTTCCGTTCTACGACAGAGGTATCTTCGAATACTACAAGGTACAAGGCTAAGGTATTTTGGGCATTATAACAATACTAGAGAGTATTTCTATACCACAACAAGGGTATTATACTAAAACAACTAGGCTAGTGGGTACCCTATTAGCACCACTGTGAGAGGAGGAGGCTCTCATTAGCCTACAAGAGAGGAGAGGAGCTCTGGACGAGAGTCTACAAGAGGGAGGGAAGGATTTATCACTTAGAACAATTTGTGGATGAATAAAGTCTTCACAAAGGAGCTATTTATAGCCAAGCAAAGGCCAACCAAAGGCCAAGATCCATCCATGTGTTAGCAAGTGTAAGGCCAAGATCGCCAAGTGCACCCACAAAACACTCCACAAACAAGCCACAAAACAAGGCACAAAAGGAGGGACCAATCGCCAAGGCCAAGCCTCCTTCGTTGCTCCAACGAGGGTGACAAGTGTCACCTCCCGCTGGTCCAAAATGTTCCGCCGGAAAAATCCGCAAAAATACTAAATGACATAGCCGGAATTTTCCCAACGTAAGCTGTGGAAACGTTTCGTCAGAAAACGACTCTATTCGGCACTTGTGCCCAAATTTCGAACCAAAGCCAATTCTTAAGGCAAAAAAAAAAAAAAAATTTAATACGTACGCCCTCACGTACATACTCCGGAAATACGGGGTATAACAAACCTACCCTCACAAACCCCTCTTTATATACATCAAAATTTCTTAAGGATTTGAATATCAAACGGATCATCTCTTCTCCCTGTCATCCCAATGCGAACGGTCAAGCGGAGTTAACTAACAGAACTATTTCAAATTTAAAGAAGAAATTGCAGGATGACAAAGGATCGTGGCTTTTTAACTGCTCGAGGTCCTACGGGCATCCGGAACCACAAGAAAATAAAATACCATGGAAACATTTTTTTTCCTCGTGTATGGGCTGAGGCATTTATCCTGATCGAAGTGGGGACTCCGAGCCTGTAATATCTCTGGTCATATGAGCAGGTCGATTCGAATGCGATGTTGACTTAGTTGGACTTGCTTGAGGAGCATCGGGACCTTGCATACTTTTGGATGATATCTCAGTGGCAACAGATGAAATGATACTACAACCGTCGTTCCAACCCCTGGCATTTTAAAGTCTGGGACTTAGTACTCCGAAAGGCAACCAACAACACTCGGGATATAAATATAGGCAAGTTAGATTCAAATTGGGAAGGTCCATACAAAGTTATCGGGATTGTAGGTAAATGATCATACTAATAGAAAATCACACGACCCAACCCGGCCTGGATCGTGCCTACCCCGCACCCTAGTGATACAACATCAGAGTAATCAGCGGAATATAAAACAATAACACGAAAAGACATGAAGTATGAAACAATAACTGAGAAAACTTGCTTCTTCGGATATATAAATATCAACTAGAACGCATATCCCTTTTTTTTACGTCGCCACAACAAGATTACTGCACTTCTAAGAGTGACATGACAACAATGGCGGACAGGCCCCGCCATACCCCGAATGTAAGCACCTACCACGACAGGGACTATACCATCGATAAGCCTCCTGAGAAACGGAGCTTCCCAAACGCCGAATCGGACTCAGAGCTAGATCAACGATCGCGTGTACCTCAACTCGCGCAGATGAACGCACTTCAAGGAGGTCGATAACAGTACCAAGTATGTGAAATCAAAATACATCAAATGAAATCATAGTAGTCTATATAAAGCGTGAGACATGTATGATAACCAAACTACGCTTCACATAAATAAGCAATATGTCAAGTCGTGACTCACGCCTCAAAGTCATCACTCAAATATAACAACGGGTCTCACGCCACAACATCAATCATGCCTGTGGAATACCTTCTCACCGCCGCATTCTATGATATAAAAGCACCAAGGAATACACTGAACACCGTGTCCCACTGTGTCATCATAAAACCGCACGGTAAGTACGAAGGCATAGCCGACTACTAAAACCTACAAGATAACAAGGTCATAAATCAGATTATGAGATCTGCTCAGACCGTCACATGATCAAAGCCGCCACTGCTCGCAGATCTAATGCGCGCTTCAGCCCCAAACTTCCCGCAGCCTCCGATAGGCCACTCCAATGGCCCGCATGAGGTATTCCTCGCATCGAGGGTAGCTTCCCAAGATCCGCCTGGACTCGCAGTCCGCATGGCCACATAGACCGCATGACCATATAGGCCGCACACTAACCTGGAACTCTCGTAGCTCCGCATAGGTCCTCGGGAGCCGCATGAGGTATCCTCGAATCATAGTCACACAAACTGCCTGAGTATTACCCCGCATCGGAGGGCAGCTTAACATCCGGGATCATGTCAAGGTGAGTGGTACAATACCAACATAACGGCTGATAGTTAAACAACATAAGCGCGATCGAGGGGAAACCCCTTTACACAAACATCACAAGATACTAACACACGTAGCATCCTAACGTGTTTACTTATCAAACCAACAAGAAAGTATTACAAGGCTATCACAAACCAACACAATCAATGTTATTCACACAAGATACTTTCTACTTTATGTTAAACAAGTTCGGATTTTTATTCCCAAAGTACTTCATACATTTAACTCTTTAAAAGATACGTTACTTTCACAAAAGTCACACAATACCCGTAGTATATAAAAAAAAAGAGTGACTATCTTTTAAGTAAACCAAAACACTTCCCTTGTAAAATCAAGTAACAACATTATTTTCCAAACGTTCAAGTTTGCCTAATTTTTAATACTCAAGTTTCTCATTTTCGAAAGGTTTCGTAGTTCATAGTTTTAATCACTTAATGATGTAATTCTCCTTTAAAACAATTTGAGAAACATATACCTTATATGTGAGTAGGTTATTCTTGTTTATAACAATCTTATAACAGCAGCCATGATCTAGGAAATGTAATATCATTTTGTCTTATCTTAGCTTCTATGCAGATGGAGATTTCTACTGGTTTTAATAATACTTGATTAGTCAAAACATTTCCCTTTATTAGCGCTGCTGTGGTCTGTTCGATACTTATTCTGATTTCCGAAATCAGTAAAGCATTATTCCTTTTTTAAAAAACCAAGTACTCATTACTCACGAATGAGGTTTCACATTTTGTTTTTTAACAAAATTCAATTAAGTCAAGTCTCTTATCTTTTAAGAATAAGTCCCTTAACTTCTAAAATCGATAAACCATTCTTTTTACATCTCTTAAGCCGTTATACCTAACTTCCCATAAAGCTAGTATAACTCTTAAGCTTTTAAAACCAAGTATTACTCTTTTGTTAAAAATGATTCAGTATTCTTTTGAAATACTTCAAGATTATTCAGGCTTAAGTCAAAAGACATTGCCGTAATTATTATTCAGTTAACACACGTACGTCTACCGTACTATATATACTTTAAAATATCATGCTCAAGAGTCTAGGAAGAATCACATACCTCGCGACGATTATCGACTATTAGCAAAACGCTCCAAAGCATCAGTCCGCTAGCCTTTTCCACCCTCCGAGTAGAATACGCTACTGCAACCTATAACTGCTATACAAGTCTATCAAAGTCTAGACTACTCCTAGAATAAATCTAGATACAAGATTCTACGGAAAATTGGACAAAGACTTCCTTACCCGCCAAACTTCACAAGTTTCATCAGAATACAAATCTATGTAAGTACAGTTCAATTCTCTTCTTATATACTTCCTTGTATATACCTTATACTTAATTTTTATACTCCAATAGTATATAAACTCAATTACAATAGGGAGACAAGATATTACCTCGATAAGCCCATAATTATCCAAGTTTAAATGTCGATCCCGAGCAACGCTTAGCTCCTACTGGCGCCCAACCCGCTCCAACAACCCTTAGAAGTTCTACGCAACTTCTACTTAATACTTTAACCGGCTATGAAGATTTTCCTTAGGGTTTCGGTTTGAGACAAAAAGGACAAAAGGTAGTATTTTCGGGCTCTACGTATAGAGGTAACTTTTGGAATACTACAAGGTATAAGGCTAAGGTATTTTGGCATAAGAATATACTTGGAGAGTATTTTCTACCAAGAGGGTACCTCTCGCCACACCACTAGGAGTGGGTGTGTACCCTCGGCCAAGGCCTCTGGAGGGGTGTACCTCGCCAAGGCTTCACGGTGGGGAGGACTTGACGAGCCTCAACTAAAGGGGTGAGGATTTTCAAGACTTGGAAGTCATTTGAGGATGAAGAAGTCTTCAAGTTTAAGGGGTATTTATAGGGAAACCGACGGACAAGATCAAGCTGCTGGGGCAAGGTGGAGGCCAAGATGTGCCCAAGTGCACCCTAACCTACTCCACAAAACATGGACCCAAGTTTTAGGCCACAAAACAAGCCACAAACATGCCCAATCGCTCCGGGGACGCCATTACCGTCCATTCGAGGGTGACAAGTGTCACCTCTCGTTGGTCCAAAATATTACGCCTCTAAAAATCCGCAAAAATTAAAAATGATATAGCCGAATTTTCCTTCGCAAGTTTTGTAAACGCTTCGTCAAAAAACGATTCTAATCAAAGGCCAGGCACAAAAATCGCCCTAGGCCTAATCTTTAAGGCTAAACTTCTACGCACGCCCACGCATATACTGAAATACGGGGTATAACATTCTCCCCTCCTTAGAAACATTCGTCCCGAATGTTCCTTCTTAGTCTCAAAACAAACATGCGCCAATATAGTCTTCACTGCTATACTTACGAAAATAATCACGCCACCTGGCCACAATACAACACGCGCAAATACTTACATCCAAGTCCACGAGGAATCACCTCCATCATCTACAAAAACTCCCACCCAAGGGCTAAAATATACTCCCTTCGCACCTTCTCTTTACAAAAGCAATGATCACATCTATGTTCTTAACACATGCTCGCTTCTTCCCTTACTCGTCGTACCCTACTCGTACACTCGAACTCTTTCTCATAACTTATCAAATTTCTCACATCGCTTCGCCAAAATCTCTGGTTACTATCTCCAACTTGGTCATCATTAACTGGGAACACTCTGGATGGATTTCCGATACTTTCTCGAACATAAAAACACGAAAGATCGACGATCGCTTCCCACGCTGACAGAATGCCAACTATAGGAAACCCGCCTATCCTCCAAAGGATCTAAAAGTCTCCAAGTACTGTGCTAAGTTTCTCGCTTTCCAAAACTCGTCACACCCTAGCCACATTCTCAAAATCGGTATGAACCAACAATCAACCTTGCCAACATCGAACCAATCGACCGCAAGAATTTACACTTCCGCCCTAAGGCTTCATAAGGCGATATCCGAAAACTGAAAATGGTAGATATAAAACACTCCCTCAACAGGAGACAACAATCCTCACAAGTACCCCTGAAATCCAAACACTGGCCCGAGGGCGAATGCGATTCTGAGACTCACCTGAGTTCCTAACCCCGCCTCAGAAACCTCCTAGAAAAGGAAACACCAGAACTGGCTCCATCACTGTCATAAGGTGAAGGTAGGCACCCCGTGCAGCCTTACAACATTTCTGATATACCATCACTGCCAAGCAACGGCCCCGATCGAAGACACGATGGGTCGACCCATCGCCCGCCATCGTCAACGCATCCACGAACTCAGACGTTGGTTAACTAATCTGGGCCTAACACTCGTGACTCTACCACCGCGACCACCACAACCGACCCCACCATAAAACAGTCGCTGGTTGATCGCACGGCCTCAACCCGACCCACTCGCGTGAAACACTTGCTCCCGATCCGAACAATCTCACTAATCACGCACGAAAACCTAGCGGTCTTCTTAGCTCAACTACCCTCTTTCATTCCACGCTACTCGTGACTTATCCCACAAACATAGCTCATGTGCACCATGCACTGGCCAAGGGTTAAACGTAAAAAAATATAAATCTTTACTCGAGATGGCCTTGCTTCTAAGGTTTTTACGTATAAAGCTCTAAGGCTCACACTTTTCTTATCCCCAATCTTTCCTGCTAACTAACCATGATTTCTAATCACAATACACTTATGTTATCCGAACATAACACTTAAGATATACTCATCTCATCATACGCACTAATCTCTGTAGGTTAAGGATATACCGTATTCATCGCTTCACTCCTTAGTCGTTCTAATCAAACCTACCCCGTAGGCTGTAGCTAGGAAGATGACGAACTACCCACCGATCTCGGCCGAGTCCTCCTACTAGGACATCCTTTCGACACATGGCCCTCGACGGCCGCAGAAACAAGTACCAACTAAAAGACGACATTCCCCGATGACGCTCACACCGTGAATACCGAGGAAAATCAATCCTGGCCGAACATACGTGTAGCCGTGAACCGAGGCTCGAGCTCACCAACCCTCGCATACCCCGAACGCCCCGAACCCCGCGAGGACCACTGCACCGCGGATGTGCATAATCAATTCTGGCGAGGCGATTCGCCAAAGTTACCAAAGGACCTTGCTGTTCCGCCTTCTTCGATGTCCTCGTTAACCCGCCGATCTCCACGCTTTCGGCTCGCGGCATAAGCCCGCATACAAAGCCATGCTCAAGCCTAATCAAGAATTACTCGCACGACTCTCTTAGATATTCATCAAGACTCGCGGACATCGGTATACTCTCCGTAGCCAAATCCATAGCTAGTAATGTGGTCGCCTATGCAATCTATATTCTCCGCTCCGGCCGTGGAACCGGAAAGTTCATAAATCAAGGTCGCAGAGGCACCGCTGCCGCTGCTAAACTCGCTGGGCCGTGACGCCGCAGAACTCCCCAAATGAAGCACCACCCTGTGTGATGATTGGGCTCGTGCCCACGTAACCCTCTCAGATTTACTCGCAGCCTCCTCGGCCGCTTGCCCTTCCGCCCGGGTTTGCCTTACGCGAGGCATAACGTAAGTGGAAAGAAATACGTTAGAGGGTCAACTTATAACACGCTTCTAAGGCACGATCTCGAGTGAGAAGAATGGAAACCAATCCTAAATATCCTATAGCCTCCTCGACATTGGTGTGCACAACACACCGATAATCAAGACTTACTAGATACGGCCTGCTGACACTTTCTCGAGGATTAATCGCTCGATACCACTTTTGTCACGACCAACCTGCCCGCGGATCGTGCCTTACCTGCACCCTAGTGATACAACATCGAGTAATCGGAATATAAAACAATAACACGAAAAGACATGAAGTATGAAATAATAATTGAGAAAACTTGCCCTTCGTATATAAATATCAACTAGAACGATTACATCCCTTCTTTTTTTTACGCTTACGCCCACAACAAGATTTACATGCACTTAAGAGTGACATGACAACAATGGGCGACAGGCCCCGCCATACCCTCGAATGTAAGCACCTACCACGAGGGACTATACCATCGATAAGCCTCCGAGAAACGGAGCTTCCCAAACGCCGAATCGTGACCACGAGAGCTAGGATCAACGATCGCGTGTACCTCAACTCGCAGATGAACGCACTTCAAGGAGGTCGATAACAGTACCAAGTATGTGAAATCAAAATATCAGAATGAAATCATAGTAGTTTATATAAAGCAGAGACATGTATGATAACCAAACTACATTCACAATAAATAAGCAAATATGTCAAGTCGTGACTCACGCCTCAAAGTCATCACTCAAATATAACAATGGGTCTCACGCCCACAACATCAATCATGCCCGTGGAATACCTTTCTCACCGCCAGCCTATGATATAAAAGCACCAAGGAATACACTCAACACCGTGTCCCACGTGTCATCATAAAACCGCACGGGTAAGTACGAAGGCATAGCCGACTACTAAAACCTACAAGATAACAAGGTCATAAATCAGATTATGAGATCTGTCTTGCATCACATGATCAAAGCCGCCACTCGCCCGCAGATCTAATGCGCGCGCTATCCTCGAACTTCCCGCACTCCGCATAGGCCACCCAATGGCCCGCATGAGGTATTCTCGCATCGAGGTAGCTACTCCCAAGATCCGCCGACTCGCATCCGCGTGGCCACATAGACCGCATGACCATATAGGCCGCACACTAACTCGAACTCGTAGCTCGCATAGGTCCTCGACCCGCATGAGGTATCTCGAATCATAGTCACACAGCATCGCTCGAGTATTACCCCGCGACGGAGGGCGCTAACCTCCGGGATCATGTCAAGGTGAGTGGTACAATACCAACATAACGGCTGATAGTTAAACAACATAAGCGCGATCGAGGGGAAACCCCTTTACACAAACATCACAAGATACTAACACACGTAGCATCCTAACGTGTTTACTTATCAAACCAACAAGAAAGTATTACAAGGCTATCACAAACCAACACAATCAATGTTATTCACACAAGATACTTTCTACTTTATGTTAAACAAGTTCGGATTTTTATTCTCAAAGTACTTCATACATTTAACTCTTTAAAAGATACGTTACTTTCACAAAAGTCACACAATACCCGTAGTATATAAAAAAAAAGAGTGACTATCTTTTAAGTAAACCAAAACACTTCCCTTGTAAAATCAAGTACCAACATTATTTTCCAAACGTTCAAGTTTGCCTAATTTTTAATACTCAAGTTTCTCATTTTCGAAAGGTTTCGTAGTTCATAGTTTTAATCACTTAATGATGTAATTCTCCTTTAAAACAATTTGAGAAACATATACCTTATATGTGAGTAGGTTATTCTTGTTTATAACAATCTTATAACAGCAGCCATGATCTAGGAAATGTAATATCATTTTGTCTTATCTTAGCTTCTATGCAGATGGGGATTTCTACTGGTTTTAATAATACTTGATTAGTCAAAACATTTCCCTTTATTAGCGCTGATGTGGTCTGTTCGATACTTATTCTGATTTCCGAAATCAGTAAAGCATTATTCCTTTTTTTAAAAACCAAGTACTCATTACTCACGAATGAGGTTTCACATTTTTTTTTTAACAAAATTCAATTAAGTCAAGTCTCTTATCTTTTAAGAATAAGTCCCTTAACTTCTAAAATCGATAAACCATTCTTTTTACTTCTCTTAAGCCGTTATACCTAACTTCCCATAGAGCTAGTATAACTCTTAAGCTTTTAAAACCAAGTATTACTCTTCTGTTAAAAATGATTCAGTATTCTTTTGAAATACTTCAAGATTATTCAGGCTTAAGTCAAAAGACATTGCCGTAATTATTATTCAGTTAACACACGTACGTCTACCGTACTATATATACTTTAAAATATCATGCTCAAGAGTCTAGGAAGAATCACATACCTCGCGACGATTATCGAGTATTAGCAAAATGCTCCAAAGTACTGTAGTCCGGCTAGCCTTTTCCACCCTCCGAGTAGAATACGCTACTCGCAGTACTTCAACCTATAACGGTTATACAAGTCTATCAAAGTCTAGACTACTCGGTAGAATAAATCTAGATACAAGATTCTACTAAAATGGACAAGACTTCCTTACCCGCCAAACTTCACAAGTTCATCAGAATACAAATCCTATGTAAGTCTGATTCAATTCTCTTCTTATATACTTTCCTTGTATATACCTTATACTTAATTCTTATACTTCAATAGTATATAAACTCAATTACAATAGGGAGACAAGATATTACCTCGATAAGCCCATAATTATCCAAGTTTAAATGTCGATCCTGAGCAACGTTTAGCTCCTACTCTGGGCGCTCCAACCCGCTCCAAACAACCCTTAAAATTTCTACGCAACTTCTACTTAATACTTCAACCGGCTATGAAGATTTTCCTTAGGGTTTCGGTTTGAGACAAAAAGGACAAAAGGTAGTGTTTCCGGGCTCTACGTATAGAGGTAACTTTTGGAATACTACAAGGTATAAGGCTAAGGTATTTTGGTATAAAGAACTATACTGGAGAGTATTTTCTACCAAGAGGGGTACCTCTCGCCACACCACTAGGAGGGGTGTACCCCTCGCCAAGGCCTCAGGAGTGGGTGTACCTCTGCCAAGGCCTCACGGTGCGGGGAGGACTCTTGGACGAGAGCCTCAACTAAAAGGGAGAGGGATTTTCAAGACTGAAGTCATTTGAGGATGAAGTCTTCAAGTTTGTGGGGTATTTATAGGAAATCGACGGACAAGATCAAGCTGCTGGGCAAGGTGGAGGGCCAAGATGTGCCCAAGTGCACCCTAACCTACTCCACAAAACATGAACCCAAGTTTTAGGCCACAAAACAAGCCACAAAACATGCCCAATCGTCCAAGGGGGGGACGCCCATTACCGTCCATTTGAGGGTGACAAGTGTCACCCTCTCGTTGGTCCAAAATATTACGTCTCTCGGAAAAATCCGCAAAAATTAAAAATGATATAGCCAGAATTTTCCCTTCGCAAGTTTTGTAAAACGTTTCGTCGAAAAACGATTCTAATCGGGTGTTGTGCACAAAAATCGGCCTAGGCCTAATCTTTAAGGCTAAACTTCTCTACGTACGCCCTTACGTACATACTCTGGAAATACGGGGTATAACAAAAACCAGGAAGGAAAACTACTTCCTAACAACTGCAATGTCAGTCATTTGAAGAAGTATTATGCCTAACAATGAAAATATGCACTGCACTCTTTTTTCCTTCAACCAGTTTTTGTCTCAATTGGGTTTTTCCGACAAGATTTTTAATAAGGCGCATATTGAGATGATTTGCTTCAGTGTATTATCCAGTGATTGGGTATTCATTACGTACACCCAAACACTAGGGGGTATATATCCATGCCATCCGAATTAAGTCTAATTATTGTTAAGAAAGAGAGACATTTCCAGTATTTCAACATTTTTTATGAAAATAGATAGGTCCATGAGAAGACTCAGTGTTCATCCTTTCATGAAAATGGATGGGTCCATGAGAATACTTAGTATTTATCCTCCTTCGAACTTGTAATCAGCGGAACCGTAGAAGTCGGTATCGATAAAAGCTTCTTGGCAAAAGCATACTAATGTCGGAAACTGCCCAGAGTGGTTGAATATTTTACATATGTAACCATGACCACACTAGATGGTAGCCGGATTACCTCACATTTTTATCACATTTGTAAGTCAAAGGAATCAATGAAATTTTCCTTTTCGTGTTTCTTGTTACTAAAAGCAAAGATACTTAAATCATGCGAATATTATTTATGACATACCGAGAACATGTGTTGTAATGTAATGGAGATGTACTCCTATAGCACCATAAACATGTCCTCTCTTATAAAAAATATATAACTTCAATAAGAAGAAAGTTGGTGAAATTAGTTGAATAAGCTTCCAACTACAAAGTCAATTGGTGAAAGAAATCAATCTGGATTCTATAATTTAGAAGGCTACAAAAGCCTCAAGAAAGCAAACACCTTCAATCAAAGAAAGATTTAATAGATAACTAGTTTTGAGTCTTAGAGAAATTTGGGTTTCCTTCAAAAGGAGTTTTAAAAAGACTTCTAAAAGAAAGTCATTCTTGTCTGATAGGTAAAAGGTCATCAAGATGTAAGAAGAATTGTGATAGCTAATCTTTCTCGTCGACAGGAAAATGCTTTTGTAGAGTAAAAAAAGAATAAGAAATTGAAAACTTTGTGGAGTAAAATAAGAAACAACAAAATTGAAGAGAAATAGTTCATTATTTATAGTACGGGCTCAAAATGACCCGGGGATGGAATTCTTAAGAAATGAAACTGCAAACACGCTAAAGGGATCGACACACTCCATCCCATAGTCTATTGGGGGTCTTACACATCAAAATGATTCTTAATATAAAAACCCTGGGACCAATAAAGGCCGGAAAGAAACGTTTACAAAGCCTGCGAAAGGGACCAGCCTGCCCGATCCCTTGGTACACCAAATGATTGACTAAAACTAAAAAGTTCTTAAACCAACAACAATCTAAATTAAAATATAACTAAGAAAGAGGGTCATCATCGGATTCCTCATCTCTTGGATCATTCACTTCAGCACCTTGAAGATCTTCAATGGTTAACTCAGCAATCTCCACTTCAAGCACTACAACAAATCAGCTCAAGGAAAGGCGATATGTTGTACCAAGATAGGTAATTTCCACTATTATTTAGTTGGTGGCAACTTTACGAACAGTTCTAACGGTTTGCACATGTACTTAGTGATATACTGAGGAGTTACAAATAGATGTGGAAAGTCGTTGGGGTGATGGACTGATTTTGGACAAATTTGGAATGATAAAATAATCAATAGAGTGATGCACATAATACGTCATTTGAAGGTTTAAGGGGAATTGGACGATGAGTGTTGACTCAGTAGCTTCAGCTCGACGAAACTAACATATTTGGAATTAGTGCAGTAGGCCTTGGATATGTTTAGAATTGGCTCAAAGATTTGCACATATTCTTTCTGGCGAGAAGGAGTCACGATTAAAACTTGTGGTGGGTGACAACGTATTTTATATGGTTTTTTTTGTACTGATGACGATATTAGAATGTGTGAAAGAAGAGTAAGTAGAATCAAGATAATTAACGGGTACATGTTTGATAAGGGATTGCGGCTACAACTGAGGGATTGTGGTGACGATGATGGTATTTGTGGAATTAATCAATTTCGTTCAGAGATGTGGTTATAACCAAAATCAAGCAATTCGATCAGAGTCAGTGTAAACTTATGGGAACTAGCTAGGGGGAAACTTTCGGCCATGAAAAATGTAGATTTAATTTTGAGCTAAGTTAATCAAAAATTCGATAGATACAATGAGCAAGCGTAACTATCAGTGTGATCATTGCCACGAAGGCTTACACGAGGTTTATAACATAGATTCTTGATGCTCGACAACTTTAATACTTTCCTTATCATTCGAGGAAGAGCCGATAGCAATCTTGGATAGGCAAGTGAGAAAGTTGAGGTCCAAGGAAATCGCTTCAGTCAAGGTGCAGTGGAAGCACTATTCGGCTTTATGAAATTCTCGGGAATTAATGAAAGCGGGAGTTAAGAATATAAAAGTATGGGCTGAATGAAGGTTCTATATTACTCTGTTCCCGTCAGTTTGATATTTTACGGAAATAAATACGACTTATGGTTTGAAAGTTATGACTGTTTAAAGTTTCTGCCTCGTTTTACCGAAACACAGGCGACACAACATATAAAACGTGAAAACTGTACAAATTCGTAAGGAATATGAAAATATGATCTGAATGGAAGTTGTATACTTCTCTGTTCCCGTCAGTTTTATATCTTAAGAAGATAAATCCTACTTATGGTTTGAAAGTTATGACTGTTTGAAGTTTCTGCCTTGTTTTACAAAAATTCTGGCGACACAGATTTCATAGGGTTGTTTCTTTCATAAATTTCCACCAACTACACTAAGTAATGTCATATGGGATTCGGTATAATAATAGATCCTAGTGTTGCCTTCGATGTGGTACAATAAACACATGATTTGGAGTTACGAATTTAATGATATATCTTTTATAAGCGGGAGATACGAGAAAGTTAAAAGAAAGGAATGTTATTCGAAATTCCTGAAGTTATGCTAATAATTTTATGTGTAGGGGTGTAGTCATACAATTGAAATGGTAAAAATATGGTTAATATAAATATAGCAATATGGGTGTCCTTAGATTCGTATTATAACATAGTTCACATATTTTCTAGATTTTAAGCGTTCAGATGCTCTACGCAAGGGAAAGGCATTGGCTTGATTGTTCGTGGCACCCGCTCGGCATTGAGGTAGGTTACGGTTTACTTAGTTAGACTCTGATTAGATAATCGTATGTAGTTGTAGGAAGTGACGGGGATAGCATGATAGGCCTTCAGGCATGAAGTGGAGATAAGTTACAATTACGTTGGTTTCGTCAGCTGTTATGTGGGTTTGTCATCATATGTGTTATTTTCTGTGATTATCACCTGATTGTATCTCCGTTGCATAATGGCTCACTTGTCTTATGAAATAAAAGAATGGTGATGTTGATAATTGAACATTGGACATTGATATGACTTGTACTTGTCGATTATATATTTGTGATATGTGTTGAGAGTGATATCATGCCTGTCATACTTTTTTTTCTTTTATATTATTGTTTTGATGATATTGATAAACTCCAAGGTTTGTGCCGGATATTAAGAGTGATTGAGCAACTTCGAGGTCTTTGCTGAATATTGAGAGTGATTGAGCAACTCTGAGGTCTTTGCTGGAGATTGCGAGTGATTGATAGCCTCCGAGGTTCTAGCCGGAGAGCACGAGTGGTACATGGACTTCGCGGGTCCCCCATGGGTCATGTCTTTGAGGCATTGCCCTTAGCATGTGTGTACATGAGTGGAGTGAGAGAGATAACTATTGTCTTGCATTGCTTCCATCCACTCTTATATTTGACTGATCATTGGTGAACTATATCTGTCCTGATAGATTCTTGATTTCTTTACACTTTACTTGTATATGATATGTGATCATGCCTGTGTGCTCTATGTGCTACTTTTGGTTTCAACTTCTCCATGCGTTATCTAATCATTGTCGGCCTATGATGCTTATCGGTACTAGTGTTGTACTGATACTACTCTTGATGTACTTTTATTGAGTGTAGAGTACGATCCAGGTTCCAGCTCTACGCCCCGTGGCTGATTCGCGAGGGTGATATCTTTCCGTCATTCAGGGTGAGCTACTTGATCATCCGTGGCCCCTGAAGGGCTTCCTAGTTAATTCCATTTACTTTTGTTAGTTGACAGACAATATGTAGCCTTCAGGCCTTTTTTCAGACTTCTATTTCCGATTTTATTTAGCGCTCTTGTACCCCTTTGACCAGATTTTGGAAAACTAAGTGTTTAAGACTTATAACTTCTTTTCTTTATTTTATTTCCGCTGATTTAACTTGTTATTGAGAATATGGTTCGACTACTCGGGGAATAGGGTAGGTGCCATCACGACTCCTGAATTGGGTCGTGAAAAAGTTGTTATCAGAGCTTCTAGGTTAACCGGTCTAATGAGTACAAGAGCAATGTCTAGTAGAGTCTTGCGGATTGGTACGTAGACGTCCATACCCATCCTCGAGAGGCTATAGGACATTTAGAAAACGCTTCACATCTTTACTCCTTTCGTGCTAGTTCAATCTGATTGGTATCTGGTTCATTATCTTCGTGCAAGATTGTTCAGATTTGTATCTTAAACTCATTTCTATGTTCTCTCACCGGTGGTAGGACTCTTTATGTGATTCATATAAAGTATTTTCTCTCTATCCTATAGGTTGAGGTGTACTGACGAGAATTCAAATAGTGTATGTTTGGTGACAAAATAGTCATAATGGTAAATTATTCTTTTTATGAGAGCATGAGGTGTGCTTAGTTTGGTATTGCGCGGGAGAATGAATGGCAAAGTTGAGTGTCGGCAAGATGTGATTGTGTGGGTTAAGCACAAGTTGTTTAGAGGTTCTTCAAGGAAATACCTATTGCCTTTACGTTAAATGGGGTGAATTCATTAGGTTGTCATGGAACAAGGCTACTCCATTTATAAAGTAAATGTTAAATGAACAAGATTACTTGAGTTAGGTTTGGATTATGGCGGTGTTGTCATGCGTCATTTGGTTAAAGTGTAATTGATAAATATGACTGAAGAGTGAAGTCTATGGAACTTGACTAAGTGTTACGACGAAGTGTCATAGGGTTTTGTGATTGGTGGCTGGTAAGGTGTAATATTTAGATGACTAATATGATAAGATTGATGAAAGGGGGATATGTTGTACCAAGATAGGTAATTTCCTAGTATTATTCAGTTGATGGCAACTTTACGAACAGTTCTAACGGTTTGCACATGTACTTAGTGATGTACTGAGGAGTTACAAATAGATGTGGAAGGTCGTTGGGGTGATGGACTGATTTTTGACAAATTTGGAATGATAAAATAATCACTAGAGTGATGCACATAATACGTCATTTGAAGGTTTAAGGGGAATTGGACGATGAATGTTTGACTCAGTAGCTTCAGCTCGACGAAACTAACATATTTGGAATTAGTGCAATAGGCCTTGGATATCTTTATAATTGGCTCAAAGATTTGCACATATTCTTTCTGGCGAGAAGGAGTCACGATAAAAACATGTGGTGGGTGACAACGTATTTTATATGGATTTTTTTTATATTGATGACGATGTTAGAAGGTGTGCAGGAAGAGTAAGTAGAATCAAGATAATTAACGGGTACATATTTGATAAGGGATTGCGGCTACAACTGGTGGATTGTGGTGACGATGATGGTATTTGTGGAATCAGTCAATTTCGTTCAGAGATGTGGTTATAACCAAAATCAAGTAATTCGATCAGAGTCAGTGTAAACTTATGGGAACTAGCTACGGGGAAATTTTCGGCCATGAATAATGTAGATTTAATTTTGAGCTAAGTTAACCGAAAATTCGATAAATACAATGAGCAAGCGTAACTATCAGCGTGATCATTGCCACGAAGGCTTACACGAGGTTTATAACATAGATTCTTGATGCTCGATAACTTTAATATTTTCCTTACCATTAGAGGAAGAGTCGGTAGCAATCTTGGATAGGCAAGTGAGAAAGTTGAGGTCCAAGGAAATCGCTTCAGTCAAGGTGCAGTGGAAGCACCGTCCGGTTTAGGAGGCCACTTGGGAGACCGAGGCGGATAGGCGGAGTAGATATCCTCAGTTGTTCGATAGTTCAGGTACCTCTTTTCCTCCACCCCTACCCTTGTCGCTCGAGGACGAGCGATTGTTTAGTTGGTATCTAATGTAACGACCCGTTTGGTCGTTTAACACTTTAAAACTACGAAAAAGAATTATGACATTGAGAATACGAAGCTTTATGAAATTCTCGGGAATTAACGGAAGCGGGGGTTAAGATTTAAAAGAAGTGCATTTAAGATTTATTAATTGAAGGACTTGAAATCAAAGTTTTAATAAGTTTTTGGGAGATTAAATTAAAAAGAAAATTAGGGGCTTATGTGCAACTTTAATTTTCAGTTTTTCTTTTAACCTATTAACCTTCCCACTCTTTTTCACATTCCATCTTCAAGAACACAAAACCCTGATAGAAAAGAAAGGGGAGGGAGAAAGGGGAACGACGAAGAAGTAAGAAAACCCTAGAGGAAGAAAGAAAAGAAAGGAGAGGGAGAAGGGAACGTACGCAACAGCAACCAGACGCAGGAGAAGAAGGGAGAAATAAGGAAAGAAGAAAGGAAAAAAGAAAACCCTAGCAATCAGGTTCAGGTTAGATTCTATATTACATGGTTGAGTTAATTTGTGATCCTTATAATAATGTGTTATGGAATGAAATCAGATTTCAAAGAGGTCATTACACGGAAATTCCACAATCCACTTGAATAGAGAAACTTGAGGGAGGTAACATGACATAATGATTACTGCAACACATTAAACGTGGAAACTGCATAAATCCGTAAAAAATATAAAAGTATGGTCTGAACTAAGGTTGTAGATTACTCTGTTCCCGTCAGTTTGATATCTTACGGAGATAAATCCGACTTATCGTTTGAAAGTTATGACTGTTTAAAGTTTCTGCCTCGTTTTACCAAAACACATGCGACACATCATATAAAACGTGAAAACTGTACAAATACGTAAGGAATATGAAAATATGATCTGAATGGAAGTTGTATATTTCTCTGTTCCCGTCAGTTTGATCTCTTAAGAAGATAAATCCGACTTATGGTTGGAAAGTTATGATTGTTTGAAGTTTCTACCTTGTTTTACAAAAAAATTGGCGACACAGATTTCATAAGGTTGTTTCTTTCGTAAATTTTCACCAACTACACTAAGTAATGTCATATGGGATTCGGTATAATAATAGATCCTATTGCTGCCTTCGATGTGGTACAATAAAAATCTGATTTGGAGTTACGAATTTAATGTTATATCCTTTATAAGCAGGAGATACGAGAAAGTTGAAAGAAAGGAATGTTATTTGAAATTTCTGAAGTTATGCTAATAATTTTATATGTGTAGGGGTGTAGTCATACAATTGAAATGGTAAAAATATGGTTAATATAAATATAGCAATATGGGTGTCCTTAGATTCATATTATAACATAGTTCGCATATTTTCTAGATTTTAAGCGTGCAGAGGCTCTACGCAAGAGAAAGGCATTGGTTTGATTGTTCGTGGCACCCGCTCGGTATTGAGGTAGGTTACGGTTTACTTAGTTAGACTCTGATTAGAGAATCGTATGTAGTTGTAGGAAGTGATGGGGATAGCATGATAGGCCTTCGGGCATGAAGTGGAGATAAGTTACAATTACGTTGGTTTCGTCAGCTGTTATGTGGGCTTGTCGTCATATGTGTTATTTTCTGTGATTATCACCTGATTGTATCTTCGTTGCATAATGGCTCACTTGTCTTGTGAAATAAAAGAATGGTGATGTTGATAATTGAACATAGGACATTGATATGACTTGTACTTGTCGATTATATATTTGTGATATGTGTTGAGACTGATATTATGCATGTCATACTTTTTTTTCTTTTATATTATTGTTTTGATGATATTGATAAACTCCAAGGTTTCTGCCGGAGATTGAGAGTGATTGAGCAACTCCGAGGTCTTCGCCGGAGATTGAGAGTGATTGAGCAACTCCGAGGTCTTTGACGGAGATTGAGAGTGATTGAGCAACTCCAAGGTCTTTACCGGAGATTGCGAGTGATTGATAGCCTCCGAGGTTCTAGCCGGAGAGCACGAGTGGTACATGGACTTCGCGGGTCTCCCATGGGTCATGGATTTGAGGCATTGCCCTTAGCATGTGTGTACAGGAGTGGAGTGAGAGAGGTGACTATTGCCTTGCATTGCTTCCATCCAATCTTATATTTGACTGACCATTGGTGAACTATATCTGTCCTGATAGATTCTTGATTTCTTTACACTTTACTTGTATATGATATGTGACCATGCATGTGTGCTCTATGTGCTACTTGTTGGTTTCAACTTCTTCATGTGTTATCTAATCATTGTCGGGCTATGATTCTTACCGGTACTAGTGTTGTACTGATACTACTCTTGCTGCACTTTTGTTGAGTGCAGAGTACGATCCAGGTTCCAGCTCTACGCCCCGTGGCTGATTCGCGAGAAAGATATCTTTCAGTCATTCAGGGTGAGCTACTTGATCATCTGTGGCCCCTGAAGGGCTTCCTAGTTAATTCCATTTACTTTTGTTAGTTGGCAGACAATATGTAGCCTTCAGGCCTTTTTTTCAGACTTCTATTTCCGATTTTGTTTAGCGCTCTTGTACCCTTTTGACCAGATTTTGGAAAACTAAGTGTTTAAGACTTATAACTTCTTTTCTTTATTTTATTTCCGCTGATTTAACTTGTTATTGAGAATATGGTTCGCCTACTCGGGGAATAGGGTAGGTGCCATTACGACTCATGAATTGGGTCGTGACATTTTTATTATCATTTTCTATAGTTTATTTAGAATTAATATATTTTGTATAGTATAAAGGAGGGAACTATCAACATTGATTTCTTATGAGAAATGATGCATGTTTACATCATTTGAAATTCTCCATGTATTGGGAAAAGTTTGATGGGAGAGATTTCATACACTATACAAAATATATTAATTCAAAATAAACTATAGACAATAAAAAAAAATGTTATCCCTTTTCTAAAAAATGTTAAAATCTTTTATTAATGAAAATCTAACACAAATTAAACTTTATCTAACTAAGAATATTTAATATAATTTTGAAGCGAAAGAATAAATAAAAACTAAAACAATAAACTTAAATTTTTAAAGATTAAATATTTATAAACCAAAGGGGGCGACTTGAAAAGTCGCCCGTTTTGGTGAAGACCAAAAAGGGCGACCTTTCAAGTCGCCCCTTTGGTAAGGACCAAAAAGGACGACTTTTCTAGTCGCCCCCTTTGGTTTATAAATATTTATTCTTTAGAAATTTATGTTTTTTGTTTTAGTTTTCATTTATTCTTTTGCTTCAAAATTATCTTAAATATTCTTAGTTAGATGAAGTTTAATTTGTGTGAGATTTTCATTAATAAAATATTTTAACATTTTTTTATTATCGTTGTCTATAGTTTATTCAGAATTAATATATTTTGTATAGTATAAAGGAGAAAACTATCAACATTGATTGCTTATGAGAAATGATGCATGTTTACATCATTTGAAATTCTCCATGTATTGGAAAAAGTTTGATGAGAGAGATTTCATACACATACTATACAAAATATATTAATTCAAAAAAAACTATAGACAATAAAAAAAATGTTATCCCTTTTCTAAAAAATGTTAAACCTTTTATTAATGAAAATCTCACAAAAATTAAACTTCATCTAACTAAGAATATTTAAGATAATTTTGAAGCGAAAGAATAAATAAAAACTAAAACAAAAAATTTAAATTTTTAAAGAATAAATATTTATAAACCAAAGGGGGCGACTTGAAAAGTCGCCCTTTTTGGTCCTCACAAAAGGGGGCGACTTTTCTAGTCTCCCCCTTTGGTGAGGACCAAAAGGGAGACTTTTCAAGTCGCCCCCTTTGGTGAAGACCAAAAAGGGCGATCTTTCAAGTCGCCCCCTTTGGTAAGGACCAAAAAGGGCGACTTGGATTTGTTAATATTTATTCTTTACAAATTTATGTTTTTTGTTTTAGTTTTTATTTATTCTTTCGCTTCTAAATTATTTTAAATATTCTTAGTTAGATGAAGTTTAATTTGTGTGAGATTTTCATTAATAAAAGGTTTTAACATTTTTTTATTTTCATTGTCTATAGTGTATTTTGAATTAATATATTTTGTATAGTATAAAGGAGGGAACTATCAACATTGATTGCTTATGAGAAATGATGCATGTTTATATCATTTGAAATTCTCCATGGGAAAAGTTTGATGAGAGATATTTCATACACATACTATACAAACTATATTAATTCAAAATAAACTATAGACAATGAAAATAAAAAAATGTTAAATTTTTTTATTAATGAAAATCTCACACAAATAAAACTTTATCTAACTAAGAATATTTAAGATAATTTTGAAGCGAAAGAATAAATAAAAACTAAAACAAAAAACTTAAATTTCTAAAGAATAAATATTTATAAACCAAAGGGGGCGATTAGAAAAGTCGCCCTTTTTAGTTCTCACCAAAGGGGGCGATTCTTTTTGGTCCGAACCAAAGGGGGCGACTTGAAAAGTCGCCCTTTTTGGTCCGAAACAAAGGGGGCGACTTTATAAGTCGCCATTTTTGTCCGAACCAAAGATTCTTATTTATACTCATAAATATTATCATATTTAAACTAAACTATGACTTTAAATTCATCCAAAATATAAATATAGAAGTTATTATCTCGTTCTTCACTTGTGAGGGCCATTTTTTTTAATCTCGTTTCATTTATTTCCCCTATTATTTATAAATATATTTAAGCGAGTGCTTCAAAAGTCATCATTTATTAAAACTCATTAAATTTTGGTCTATTATTTTGCTAAAACATTTTACAAAGTATACATATCATATATATTTCACTTTGCATTTACATGTTTTATTTAATTAGTTTGTGCCTGTTTTGATTAAATTAATTTGAGTAGAAATGAATTAGATAATCCATCCCTTATTCCCGATGATTTTGGCGTCTAATGTCCAATTCTTTCCTTAGTTATTTAATTGATATTCCGAAAGCATGGTATTTTGTAGGTTTCTAACCAATTATAGTTATTTTTTCATAATTATCGTTCCTAACTTTTTTTAGGATATTATTGAATATATATGTTGTATTTAAATACATGTATAAATACCTCCTAAAGCTTATTTTTCAATTAAAATATGTTTCTTTTTAATTATCCATGAATACACTTTTTCAAGATTTATACAAAAAATAAAATTTTAGATCAAAGGGGGCGACTTAAAAAGTCGCCCTTTTTGGTCCTCACAAAAAAGGGCGACTTTTCTAGTTGCCCCTTTTGGTTAAGACCAAAAAAGGAGATTAGAAAAAGCGCCCTTTTATGTGAGGATCAAAGGGAACGACTAGAAAAGTCACATTTTTTTGTGAGGACCAAAGGGGGCGACTTTTCTAGTCGCCCCCTTTGATCTAAGAATTTAATTTTTGTATAAATCTTGAAAAAAGTTTATTCATGGTTAATTAAAAAAAATTAATGTTAAGTTTTACAATACACATGAATTGAAGTTATAAACTTGTACATTTGGAGTTATGTTTTTAAACAAAAATAAAGAAAACTTCATTTATCACAAATAATTCTAGTAAATAGCATAATTAATAATTTAAATAAATAATATGTAATCTGCTATAACATATTGAATTATATTAATAATGTAAAAATTGGTATATAGACAGTGTATGTATTTAAACTTTGCTCGTTGTTTCAATATCAATTAAGCACTTATTTGTTTTCATTCTTAATATGAATTTGATTATCATGAAAATATGCTTTTTTGTTGTATTTTATTTTTTAAAATACTATTTGGCACGACCCGAATAAAGCTAGGAGACGAGTGATCAATTTAACATATATTAATTAATAATAACATATTTGTAAATAATACTGTAAAAATAATAGAATATTTTCAAATTAGACATGTTTTAATTTAATTATTCGATTTTTTGGATATCCGAAATATTCGGATCCGAATCCGATTCGAAATTATCCGAAAATTATGAATATCCGATTTTTGGATATCTGAAATATTCGGATCCGAATACGATCCGAAATTATCCGAAAATTAAGGATATCCGGAATATTCGGACCCGAATCCGATCCGAAATTATTCAAAAATTGCGGATATACGATTTTCGGATATCCAAAATATTTGGATCCGAACCCGATCGGAAATTATCCGAAAATTGCGGATATTCGGATCCGAAATTATTCAAAAATTGCGGATATATGATTTTTTGGATATCCGAAATATGTAGATCTGAATCCAATCCGAAATTATCCGAAAATTGTGGATATCCAATTTTTTAGATATCCAAAATATTCGGATCCGAATCTGATAAAAAATATTTCGAAAATTATTTCGGATATCCAAAATATTCGGATCTGAATCCGATCCAAAATTATCCGAAAATTGCGGATATCCAAAATTATCCGAAAATAGCGGATATCCGAAATTATCCGAAAATTGCGGATATCCGATTTTTTGGATATCCGAAATATTTGGATCTCAATTCGCTCCGAAATTATCCAAAAATTGCGGATATCCAATTTTTTGGATATACGAAATATTCGGATCCGAATCCAATCCGAAATTATTCAAAAATTACGGATATTCGATTTTTTGGATATCTGAAATATTCGGATCCTAATCCGATTCGAAATTATCCAAAAAATATAAGTGTAAAAAAATAGGCATCTTGTTAGAACCGACCAAGCGATTTATGATTATGAAGAGCATAAATATAACAAGATTGATGACTGGTTTAGTGGTAGAATGACATAGTTCCACATAGGAGGCCCGAGTTCGATTCTTGGCAGATGGTGTATTAGTGGCAATTAATATTGCAGAACTAGTGGTGTAGTGATAGTATAGTACAGTGTCACAGTTCAGACCAGGGTTCGAATCTCCGTTGGTGCATAACTAGTGGTGTAGTGGTAGTATAGTACAATGTTACAGTTCAGACCAGGGTTCGAATCCCAGTTGGTGCATTTATTTTTTTCTCTTTTTTGAAACATATAAAAAACTGTAGTCGCCCTTTTTGAACCACACCAAATAGGGCGATTTTCAAGTTGCCTCCTTTGGTGAGGACCAAATAGGGCGACAAGGAAAATCTCCCTATTTGGTGAGGACCAAATAGGGCGACTATAGTCGCCCTTTTTGATTGATCTCAAAAAAGGCGACTGTAGTCGCCCTATTTGGCTCTTACCAAAAGAGGTGACTTGAAAAATCGCCCTTCTTGATCTAAGACAACGGACGTAATAAGACGAATTTAAGGGCGACTAAAAATCGCCCCCTTTGATCTAATAGGGCGATTTTCAACGCAAAGAGGGCTACTTTGCTCGCCCTTTTAGAAGTGTTTTGTTGTAGTGAAGAGGCGCCATAGAGATATCCATTTCACCAGTAATAGCTTCTTGAAGGGAATCCCTACGCGTCATTAGGATGGCCAGGTCCCGTCAGAGTTTCCACTTCTAGCACATAGACCAGAGGCGTTCTTGAAGATTCCCAATGTTACCAAGCCGCCCTTGCACAGTAGCCAGGTCTACCTCCAGCTTAGCAGTTTTGCTCTGCAGGTTTATGTAAGTGGATGTAAGGATTTGTAAGGAGTTCTCCCGGTCCCTCAGAGAATTGGTAGCATTGTCCATGCGCAATCGAAGAGAGGCTTAAAGGGAATTTGAATCCCGAATTTCAGCCATAAGTCTTTCCACCTTAGCATGACATCACTAGTTATCTAGGGATATTGTTTCTTCACCTCGGGAAGGGACTAATGTTTTTTCCAGTTCCACAGTGGAATGAGAAGCCATATGACCCTGTAGGAAAAGACGTATTAGAGAATCTTTGGAGTTTTAAATACTGTTAAATGAAAATGAACTAGAAGTCAGGGATACCTGAAGAAATAAATCAATAAATCAATCAAGTGAGCTAGTGAAGCTTCTAAGCTCATGTTCGGAAATTTAGGACAGGGCGAAGAGGCTAATGTACTGACATCTATACCAGTCGAAGGAATGACACTACCCTTGAAAGGTTCAAATTAGTATGTCCTTCTGTAGGGACCTCGTTTAAGGGAGTTCTAATATCTCTGGGACCCCCACGATCATCATTCTCTTTCTCCTTCTCATCATCATGATTAATCTGAACAATATTGTGTTGTACTTCCTTCCAAGCTTCGATAAGCCTACGTCGGGTCCTTACTCTCAAACCAATCCCTTATGGGACAACAATTGTATCTTCTTGGGGCCTTCATTTACAACTACTGGAGGCTACTCAAACAATATTTGTAAAATCTATGGCATGAGATGGTATTTTTTGCGAAGCAGAATTCCTCACGGGGAGTCCTAAAGGAAATAAGAAAGGAATTAAGCATAAATCGAAATTCAATTTATGTACAAATGTTTGTTTGGTTCCTTACCATGGGTTTTCCCTTCCACCTTCAAAGTCATACTCTTCCAGGCCCGATTCATGTCGGGAGAAGCATAGAAAAGATCAACCACCCATTCAAATATTTCAATTAGGGATGTCAGTGGGGCGGGTAAATACGGGTACCGCCCCGCATCCGCTCCAGTTAAGGCGGGTATGGGGGATGGTTTGGTGGGTGGTGGGGCGGGTATGGGTATCAAAAGTGCTACCCGCCATGGGTAGTGGGGCGGGGGTGGATTTCATATAAGACCCGCCCCGCACCCACCCCGCCCCGCACCCACCCCGCCCCGCTACCCGCTCTGTACCCACACCGACCGTACCCGCACCGCCCATATCCGTATCGTCTATTAATTTAATTAGGCTATTTATGAATTTATTTGGCCCTTTGATTTAAAATATGACTTGAGCCAACCCGCACCGTGTCCTGAAAATCATGAAAGTACCTCTTTTCATTTTTTTTACATAAACAGTAGTGTACTGATCCTGAATGTACCTCGTCCCTTTATTTATAAAATGACTTTGTATTAATCATGAAAGTACCTCTTCCATTTACTTGCTGTTTAGTTTCCCCTTTGTCCACAACTGAGTTTCATGCTCCTAATTATGGAAATCTTGAAAATAATATTAGTAGACTAATCTACTTTTATTGTCCATTTGCATCTCTGGTATATGAAAATAGTAAGTTTAATAGGATGTATGCTTAGGTTAGGCTTGCATGTGTGGATGAAACAACTCTAACCTTGGAATGCCCATCATTTGTGTTTTAATATTTGCCAATTTTTCAGCGAGCATTTATGCTAAGTTAAAACCTTGATCTTGCAGTGGAAAGATGGTTAACTGAGAGATTCAAAAGTTAACCTGGAGAGCTCTGTGTATAGTTGGGTTCGTCTTTTTGACAAGGCAAATCCTGGAAACTAGTTAATCATTTTTTCGGGACCGTCAGAAAAAGAGAATGAGATTAATGGGTACCCGCCGGGTAAGTGGGTACCCGCGCGGAGTAAGTGGGGCGGGGACGGATGGAGGAATTACTACCCGTGATGGGTGCGCGGGCTAAAGGGTGTGTTTTAGATGGTGGTACGGCACGGTACCTTCCCCGCCCCGCCCGCCCCATTGACATTCCTAATTCCAATTATCAACTCCAATTCGACATGGACAATTGCATGATAAAAATAAGAATAATCATAAGACTACGTGTTAAGAAGAAGAAGTGACTGATTTCGTCAAAAGAACTTACGAGTAGTATTCCATATCTCGGGAAAAGGTTCAGATGAAGGCTGGTGTGAATGATCGGTCCGGATCATCACAAATTTGTTCAACCATCCACGATCATAATCATCTTTAGAGTTAATTAAACTCCAACTCCCTCGAGGATACAAGTAAATCATCCCCCCCACACATTCCCCGCGAAATAATCGAGAGGAATATATGTGAACCAGGTGGTCGAGGGTGAAAGAGAGTCTAACACGGTCAGCTAACAGTTGAATGCAATATATTATCCTCCAATTTTGTGGAGCTACTTCGCCTATGCAGACCCGATAGCGACAACAAAGGTCATCGATGATTTGTAGCACCGGGAGTTGGAAGCTAATAGTGAAGGGGTAGGTATGATTATGAACCATGGAGAAACCCTCAACATAATGGTTCATCCTGGCTTCAAGGCCAACTAACATAACATCGATTTTAGGATAAAAGTCACAATCTTCGCGAGCCTTGGGAAGAAAATCAGGAGTACTCAATGAACTAATATCAACAACAGACTTGTGATGGTCATCGACGCGAAAATCTTCATGATATTTGAGATCTGGCAGTAGAACGTCAGCAGCAAGGGAATTCAAGTCGACCACTTGACTGGTAGGTGAATCATGCCCTTTCCCTGGTCGTCTATTAGGAGTGGTGTTATCGATGTTGGCTTTGTTCCAAGAAGAATGGGCAGAAGAAGGGTTTGAATGAGAAGAATAGAGGACGACATAAATTCTTGTAGAATGGGAATAATGAGAGACGAAGCTTAAAAGAAATTTTTTGAGAACCTTGTGTTAAAGGGAAAGAAAATATGAATGGATCTTTGGTGAAAATCTTGGCTTCATATATTGGGAAAGGATATAGACATTGATTAGAATACGAGGAGATGTGTCCCATCATGATTACACAACTTTATGTCAATCAGAGTGATTGGATGGTTGTCGCCGTTTTGCATAAGGAGTATTTAATAGGGTTGCAACGATTAACTTTTCAAATTGAATTGTCGGGACATTTTGTTTTCCCGCCATTAAAGTTCATAGGTTTTGAGTCAGGTTGAAGGGACGAAGATCAAATCCACGTCTCAGACGCATACGGACGTTCGTCCGAAAAGTGCGGGGACTATCTTTATGGGATAAAATTCGTATTCTACAGTTGGACAAATTTTATTGTGGCACGTGGCAAAGAAGATGAGTCAAATCCAAATCATCCACAAGTTTCCCCGAAAACTCTTGCGTTGTACTGGAGGCACTATAAAGTTGCTAGTACCGGGAAGCAGGATATGAAAAGGCATATTTGGTTGCCAACAGACAACCGTTGCGGAAATGACCTTTCACCTCCCACAAAGCATTAATAGTCATTATGATCTCTTTTATTGTCTATTATTATTATAGCATTAATATGTAATATTAGTGGGGGCATAATTTATGGAATGTGTATCCTTGAGTCCAAATATAAATAGAGCTTTCTTCATTGTAAGACATCAAAAAAGAGGAGATATAATATACATTTGATACGTACACTATTCTCTAATCTTGTCTCAATTTAGCATTTCAGTATCACAATTAATAGCTTGCCCGGATATCCTAGTTCAAAGCTTCTCCAAGGCTCAAGCTATTTTAACTCTTTACTTTCAATTATGTTATGTTCATATTAATTTCATCTACTAATTACCTTGCTATTTTGATCACTTGAAATTCACGCGCGTTAACCATTAGAGATCTTCCAACCACAACAAAAGTAAATACACATCATTTGTTTCATTTCTCTTTTACCGCTATATGAAGCAGTTGATACGAAACAAAGAGACCATTGACCAATTAATTGTGATCTGCATAGACAAACAGTCTTTCTTGTTAATTTATGTTGATGCTTGTATCTGTCTTAAGAAATTTTTATTTTTTTGGGTTTCTTATTCGGTGTCGGTACTCATTTCGGGGCTAGACTAATTCGGATATGCACCGAGAAATCCCACTTTAATAGTAAAGTGCTCCCAACCAAAGGCGACTTCATATCCACGACTTGAACATGAATCTTCCGATTAAGGATGGAAAATTACTTACCGCTCCACTACTTGGGTGGTAAGAAATTCTTATATTTGTATAGGATAGCATAATTGTAATTGCACAAATTTTATAAACATATCTTAACATGGTTACCTTTTAGTAATTTCATGTTGTTTAGATTCTCCAGAAAAATGTAATTTCATGTTGTTTAGATTCTCCAGAAAAATGCAAATGAGGATTAGATATTTGATGCTATCCACTTAATACGTTCTCGCTCATCATTTTTCTATACGATTTAGTAACTAAAAGCAAAAAATTATAATAAGTTGTTCTTAAAATACTATAAACTACATAATTACTGGTGGCAAGTATCAGGGCTGTCTCAAATATTTTTGGAGTTATGTTCTCATTCGTAAAAGTAGGCCCTTAATATAAGTAATATACGATTTCAATAATTAGAAATTATTTTAAACCGTAAATAACAACCCAATAGATTTGATTTAAAATCTGAATTTGGGTCTCCACATGCGCGTGCCACTAGAACTGAATCACTTTACTTTGATTGGGTTAAGACCTGCGAATTATGAGTCTTTACAATAAAAATCACTTTACTTTGATTGGACTAAGACCTGCGAATTATGAGTCTTTACAATAAATTCTGGCTAATACTACTTAATAAAAAAATAAAAAAATAAAGCCTCTAAAATTTTTCATTTTTCGAAGGCCCTGTGTGGTAACACAACTCGTACGGGCTCAAAGACAACCCTGACAAGTATAGAACACACCTGTTTGAAACATAAAATATACATAAAAGATGCACTCTATTCCTTAGCAAATGTATTGATCAATTGTCAACGGTGATGGGAAACGTGAAATATAATTCGTCATCTCGCGAAGAATGTAGTATGAGAGCTTTATGTGGCTGGATTATTATCATTTGGGCAACCGAATGGTTGTGGTTGTTCGTAGGATCACTTTTTTATTTATTTAAAAAAAAATTATAAGTAGGATAGTTAGGTATTTTAATAATTTAACTTTTAATTTAAGGACTTTTCACTTTTAATATAGATATAGATATATTATAGGGATGGAAGGTGAGTACAATATTGCGGATTTTACACTGCATCCGCCTTAATTGGGACGGATATGGATATAACTTTGGCGAGTAGTAGACGGATATGGGTAGGTGGTGGATTTGCAGTTATACCCGCATGCCCCGCCCCGCATCCAACCGCCCGCCCTAAATCCACCTGCCCCTTATATCAGCCAATTATAATTTTATTTGTACAACTTTATATTTATCTAAAGCTCAAATAATTTGGCACACATAATTTTAGTAGTCTATAAGCCCAATAATAATGAATTTTGAGGTGGTGGAGCGGGTGTGAATTTAGAAATATACCTGCCTAGACGGATATGGATGTTGAAAATATACCCGCCACGGGTATAAAAAAATTTGGCGGATACGAGTGCGGGGAGGGGTACCCGCACCCGCCCGGCCCAATTGTCATCCCTATATAGATATAGATATACATAAATCATTATTATCATAGTAATATTTATTATTTCAAGTGTAGTTATTTTACTTTGCTAATAAATAATTTTATTACTGGATTTTACCTTGATTTCCCAGCATATATAAAGGCAGTGACACTCCAAAAACAAATGAAGTGTTGGTACACCGACGAAGATTAGTCCTTTAATCCTTCCTACTGTTTGAATTTTGTTGAAGTCGTATTTCCCTTCAAACTTTATTTTTTATTGTTCTTTTCTATGCATTAATGCTTTTGCTAATTTTAAGAGTATTTTTACTAGTTAGAAATAGTTGCATTTAAAAGGTATTACTAGTAAAAAACGATGAAAATTGTGAGTTTCAAGACGGCTGGCTGAGGGTTCAACATATAATCTTCTTGATCCATATTTTCATTGTCTTGGACATCAAGGTTCGCCATGCATGTTCTGTGCGAAAAACCTATTTGATTAAAAGTTAGAAATTTGAGGAAGGTCCATCTTGGACAACCATCTCTCTGGCGTAGTTGTCGGCAAAATATATTAGATAGCCCGAAAACGAGTGATATGGAATTTCAATTCTTTTTTTTTTGTTTGTTTGATTCTGATTTGCATCCATAAATGTCAAGTGGTATGTACCATTAATTAGCTATGTTTTGAAAGTTCACTATTTACTCTTCTTTTGGTAGGTTCCTTGATTTATTTATTTGTTGCTTACCTAAAAAAAGATCCTAACTTCACTGCAAGTTGAAATTTTCTCCCGCATGTAAGGTAACACTCTCATTTACAAACATATAATGATTCTTCAAAATGTCCTTTTTAACATAGGAAAAGTTAAGGGTATTTCCTGCATTATTAGTCTAAAATTCTAAACCAATTAACGTTAACCAAATTTGAAAACCTGAGGACGATATTCGGTCTTACCCAGACTATATTACTTGTCACGATACGTGCACTTGCGTTAAGCATGTGGATAAATCGCTAACATGGGGGCCGAGGCCCTAGCACCCCAGTTTGCTGCTTCGGCCCAGCTGAAGGACCGAAACTAGGCTGCCTTGCACTGTTAGGCCACTGGCTGTTGGCCTGGAAGGTGCTGCCGGTCCAGCCCACTGCTGACTGCCGAAAGTGTTGCCTGCTGGGCTGTTGGGCCATGGCCCACTGCCCGCCCCACTGTCATGGGGCCAGTGGGTCGGGGCCCACTGTTTTGGCTACCATTCCCGTTGTCGCCGTGTTTGCCTTCGCGATTTTTCCCGTTGTTTTTACGATTATTTTTGCCGTCACCGTGGGTACGATTTTGGCCCGAATGATCATCGAAACTTTGACAATTTGTGGAGGACGTCATCATGGCAACGAGACTAGCCCCCATAGCTGCCTTTTTAGCCAAACACGCTTCTTCCAACGTGAGCATGGAGCGGACTTGCTGAAAGACATATATATACAAGTTACAATATGAAAATATTTTTCCTATTCTACATCTAAATCCCTATTATATTTAAAGACTAACTAAACAATTATGGTAATAATACAATACTAATTATACTACAATATATATTCCATATACATTCTATATTTCCATAAAACAGTCACGGGTGGGTTTCCGATTCAGTGGGCTTTGGCCCAATATTCAGTGAGTTCCGATAGTCCATATACATACAATATATTGTATGTATATGGTATGTATTTAACATAACTAACAATCGATTCATCACATCTTGAACAGCTTACATTTTGAACACTGATTCGTCACAAAAAAATCTACACAATCAACAATTTATATAAGAAAAAGGATACGCAGAAAAGAACTTTTTTCAGGGACATTGGGGGGACTGGGAATGGGTTGGACTTGCACATTTAACTTGAAAAGCAAAAGTATATACAAGAAGTTCATTTTTTGTATTGTTTCAGAAGCAACTCCTGGGAATGACTGTGCCGCCGCGTCTTCCCCTTGCATTTCTACAGTACGATACTGCTGGCCTTCTTAAGCGATCATTGTGAGTAAGCTTTATGTCTTGCAGTCTGATTCCAGTGCATGGATTTGTGTAACTGCAATCAAGTTTTATGGCTTGTTGTGTGGATGATGACCCCTTCACATTCTTGAATGTTACTTGACTTACCTTCACTCCTGAATTCTACATTCATGTTACAATAAAAAATAACTATAATTAGTTCTGATAGATACTTAATTTTATATACAAATGACAGTTCCATCCGTCTTGCGTTTTTACTCATATCTTTTCATTTTGCTGAAAATTTTGTAGAGGAAATAAGTTGCAATTTGTTGGAGATGAATTTTAAAATATACCTGACGGGGGCAATTATTATCAGGACAATAGTTTTGGTCAATGAGTATCGGGTAGCCAACATTTCTCATAATAAGATTTGAGAACATGAGATTTCTAGCATAGCCACCACTTGGTCTTGCCCATGACTTTACTCTAACACCATTTTGTGTCTTTGTGAAAACTGAATTTGTTACTGTTATATTTGCAACTCCTGCTTCATTGTAACTACTTCCCAAACTTCCTATACTGCAAGAGTAACACAAACAATCAAGATGATAAATTGGCATAAACAAATTTCAGAGTTAGACTATCCCAAACACGTCATATTAAAGCCAGGAATTGTGAAAGTTGGACTACAAAATAATTGTAATTTTAGAATTTGTAATAGATGTAAAATCGATAGATAAAGGGATCTCCTCTAGATCTCTAACAATTTATTAGATCATGTAATTGAAAAAATTAACTTGATAGGGATCTAGGATCTGAACTTTATGAGTTCGAGAATTCAAGATTGTACCACAACCAATTTGATTTATTGGGTTCTAGATCTATTTTGTTTACTTATTTACTTCATCCGTTCCAAAAAGATTGACATTTTTCGCTTTTCGAGAATCAAATGAATTGTTCTTTAATTATAATTTTTTTAAATGTCTTTTAAATATTTTAGATTATTAGTTATGGTGACTTATACGTAGTACTTTTGATGTAGTTTTCAAATATGTAAATTTTATATCTAACAGACGGTCAAAATTAGAAAATTTGGCTCTAAAAAAATGAAAAATGTCAATCTTTTTGAGACATGGAGAGTAATATTTTTTGACATATACAAAGCTACTTGGTTCAATAGATCCATAACATATTTAACACTACATCCTCCCCTAAATTCAACATGATACTTTAGTAGGATATATGTCATGGCTTAAGTCCTCATCACTACTTACGGGCTTGTCCAATAATTGGTGCGTCTCCTATTTAAGTACTCCCTTTATCTCAAAAAAATTGGTCTAGTTTGACTTAGCATAAAGTTTAAGAAATAACGGAAGATTTTTGAAATGTGTGGTCTAAAACAAATCTTACATATTTATGTGGCTGTAAATAATTTTATAAAGTTAAATTATTTCTAAATATAAAAATAATCAATTTTTTTAGACATATTAATAAAGAAAATAGGCCAATCGAAGAAGGGAGTATTTCTTAGATGAGTTAACATAATACAACACGATTCTACAATCAGACTCATATAACTGAAATTGGCAAATCTAATAAATTATATATGGCATACTTTTGAAGGACCACCTGGCTTAACCACATCCTTAGTTTGTTCCAACTAAATGGTAAATGTTTCAAGATTTAAGAGATCTAAAGTTCCATTATGAGTAATTTATGTTCCTCAAAAAGATTTAAAGTAATCATTTTTCTTGTATAATTTTACCTGATGCCGTGTCCAGGTCCACATCCAATTTGTTCAATCCACATGTTCATGGAGCCAGGGCCAATGGAAATGCAGTCATCTCCAGTCTTGATAATGCTGCCAAGAATGGTAACACCCCTTGAGTTCTGCACATGAATGCCATCAGTGTTTGGGCTTCCACTTGGGGCTGTTATCTTCACATTCTCAACTCTCACATTGCTGCTGTAACCAATCCCTACATGTACTCTTTGACTGTGGAGTGATGTCAACCCCTTTAGCAGTACATTGTTACACCACATAAATTGTATTGACTGCATTTGTACATATCAGAGTTAGCGATTCCTTATACAAGTAATTCCTGTTTTTAGAAAGAAAACAAAAACACTAGCTCCCCCTTGTCACGACATTAATATATTTGTCCTCATTTTATTAGGTACTTCTTCCGTTTGAATTTGCTTATGGTACTTTTCTTTTTAGTCTATTAAAAAAATATTATTTTCTATAGTATTTAGTAACTGTTGTGGACCCCACTGTCCAAGAATAATTATACTCGCGCATGGTAAACGGAATGGATCCAGTAAGGGAATGGAAAGGAAAGGAAAGGAATTACCCTGATTGTTCCTACATGTTTGGTTCTGGGTGGTCCGGGATCGGGGGTCCGGGGTGGTCCGGGGTGGGAAAAAAGAGAATGGAAATACCTAGGGGGTGGGGGGAATCAATCTAAGGGAAGGAGAATGGAAAAGAGGGTAAAAGAATGGAAAAGTAGGCCAAACAAACAACTTCAAAGGGAATCAGGGGATTCCATTCCCTTTCTCTTTCCTTATTACCCCGAACCAAACACACCCTTAGGGTAATATTACAATCATAATTAAGGTGTAAAACTATGTTTCGACTTTGGGTTTCTCTCACAACATATCTGATAATTCATTATTCATATATCGTCGGGGTTCTTCCATGGCTTATATACTACTATATGTTGATGATATTATTTTGACCGCCTCTTCTGATGGTTTGCGAAAGTCCATTATGACAATGCTCAGTTCTGAGTTAGTCATGAAAGACTTGGGCCCGTTGAGTTATTTTTTGGGGATTGCTGTCACTCGTCATGCAGACAGATTGTTTTTATCACAGAGGAAGTATGCAGCAGAGATCATTGAGAGGGCTGAGATGTCATCATGTAAGTTCACTTCTACTCCGGTTGATACAAAACCCAAGTCAGTGTTGCACCGCTCTCCTACAGGATCCGACCCGCCATCGTAGCACTTGCGCGCCTCTTCGATCCGACGTTCACGAGACCTGATATTAATATGTCGTACAGCAGGTGTGTTTGTTCATGCATGATCCCAGATTTGAAGATATGAATGCGCTCAAACGCATTCTTAGGTACATTCAGGGAACACTTGATTATGGCTTGCATTTGTATCCTTCGTCGACGTCTACACTTGTCGCCTATACATATGTTGATTGGGGTGGTTGTCCTGACACCAGACGGTCTACGTCTGACTATTGTATGTTTTTAGGTAATAACTTGGTCTCATGGTCTGTCAACCGTCAAGCTACGCTTTCACGTTCAAGTGCAGAGGCCGAGTATCGAGGGGTAGTCAATGTGGTGTCTGATTCATGTTGGTTACGAAATTTACTATTAGAGCTTCATTGTCCTATTGAAAAGGCTACCTTGGTGTATTGTGATATTACCTCCAATTCTATGTATGTTTGATAGAGCCAAAGATTCCCCCCCACTGATCGGAGTACGCCGATTACCCCCCGAACCGTACAAGATATTTCTGGAGAGCAACTGATGCTTCTTTTAAATACAATTTCAAGAATATATAAGTGTCATCTACCTTTCTGGTAATCCGGTTCAGCACCAGCGCACTAAACACATAGAGATGGATATTCACTTCGTTCGAGAGAAGGTAGTTAAAGGACAAGTACGCGTTTTCCATGTCCCTTCCAGATATCAAATTGCAGACATCTTTACAAATGGTCTTCCCTCAGTCCTTTTTAAAGATTTTAGAGACAGTCTCAGCGACGAAGACCGCCCGCTTGACTGCGGGGGTGTGTTAAATAGTGGACCCCACTGTCCAAGACCCATACACGGATGAGAGTATATTTTGTATAGTTGGTGTATTTTACATATTAGTCTTACACCTTAATTAAGATTGTAATATTACCATAAGTGTATAGTTATTCTTCATATAGAATAGGGTTTTAGATGTAAAGTAGGAATAAGATTCTCTTATTGTAACTTGTATATATATGTCTTTCATTAATAAGAATAATCAAAAGATTATTTCTTTCAGTAACTCTTTACATCCAACATCCTACCTACTGACATATTTAATACCATAAGATTCAAAGGACATTTTGATATGTTACACACAACTTTGATTTAACTCCACAATTCAAAAGTCTTACTCACTCCGTCCCAATTTATGTGATGTACTTTCATTTGGTAAGCACATTAAGAAATAAAGGAAGACTTTCGAATCATACGGTCTAAAATAAGTCAAAGATACTTGTGTGGTTATAAATCATCTCGTTTTGCATAAAAGGTAAAGTTTAAAAAATTGTTGTCAAATAAATAAATATGTCATTCTTTTTGTGATAGACTAAAAAGAAAAGTGAGTCATTCTTTTTGGGACAGAGATAGAGAGAGTAGTTATATTCTTATGGTAAATCTTGAATATTTATTGTGTTAGTTGTGATAACAGATAGTCCGAGTTTCAATACCGGACTTATTTTTTTTTTTATAGAATAGGATGTTTAAAGTAAAAAAGGTGAGCCATAATGCACGGAGAAGAAGCGTTGAAAAATGTAGAAATGTCTGAGATTTCTTCTACAGGTGCATTTAACATTTAAGACAAGCAAAAGGTAAAAGTAACGAATTTGAATTGGAACAAAGAGAAGATACATACCCTAGCTCCTTGTGGGCAAGACTTTCCACCCTTTCGACAAGACCAATAACCATGACCCTTGGCGTTAATAGTTCCTCCATACACTGAAAGCCCACTTACTTTGTAAAACATAATCCAGAACTCAGAATGGCCAATTGCGTTATAATTCTCCGGAGCAACGAGAGTACCGTCAATTCGGAACTCAATTCGTCTCCTGCAAGGACCATTTAAATTCAACGTCCTTACCAAATACGTTCCTCGTGGAACGTACACGTTGGACTGGCTAGTGGAGTGGCAAGCAGCCGACCAAGCGCTAAGAAACATCGAGGTTGAGTCTGTTCTGCCATCTCCCCTAGCCCCAAAACTAACTACATTGTAGGCTAAACAAGAAGGTATTATTAGACAAAAGAAGAACAACAAAGAAACACCAGTACATGTCATGGTTTTGATAGTTTCCTTGTTGATTGGTTATTTAGAGGTCGTTATAGTGAAAATAAAGATTGTGCATGTGTCTATTTATACTTATTCATATGGTGGCCCTATGACAATTGTTTTTTGTCCACATGACAATAAATAATTTGGTTTTTGCTTAGCTCGGATGCAGATTTTGAAAGTTACTTAAATGCTACACCCACGTCACGTACTACGGACATGAACGATGAATTCCAGGGATATACATGTGCATGTTATATTAAAAAGACAAAAATGGAAGAAAAAAAGAAGAAGAGGAAGGATCGTGGGATTAAATAAGAATTATTTCAATTTATAAGATCCATGAAAAACGCAAGAAATGCATTAGTTGAGTACAACATCAACATGTGAGTTGCCAGATTTACAAATTTAATTGTATAGGCACTGTTAGTTAGCTAGATCTGTTAATCACAAGAACGTAAAAAGTTATAAATGAATAGATGGTTTAGAACTTAGAAGTTTTAAGCTTAAGGTTAGGGTGGTTTGGAGGGTATTTGACTTTAGAAACTTGTCTTAATTTAAAAATAATATCCTACATGTAAATCCGCAATGATTTAAGGAAAGATTAAATGTGTAATCCACCCGTCATCGCCCACATCATATCCATGTTATGATATGTACGGTAACCATGTGATAAGTTCGTCCACATTTTGTCTACCCAACTTGTTTTGTTTCTGGCATGTTATGAAGTTGACTCGAGCTCAGTTTGAACTCATTTATACTGTAACAAAATCGGTTAGACTAAGGTCACGGTCAGCTCGACTCGGGCTTGTCTCAGGCTAGGTATTGCTCATCTCGACTCATACTATAACAAGTTTGATTACTGTAATAAATTCGGTTGGGTTTGACTCGTTTAGCTCAAGCCCATACCATTATGCATTTTTAACATTTCTCTCGTGTACTAGTTACGGAAAGTCGTGAAATCAGAGAACAAAAGAAAAACATTTTCGGGATACGAGTGATTATATTCAACCAAAATTCCGTTATATTCTTGAGAATGTTAAGCAAATATAGTTGGACTGCAAATTATAACATAAAAATTAATAACAGCTTTAGTTGGGTTTGAAAACTTGGAGCATCCAAGTTTATGATTAAATAGTTTATTGTATATGCTACCATAAAATCACTAGTATTACACTTTGACAAGTTATTCACCTTCAACAAAAGCTGTCGGGGTCTTTTGGTACCGGTGATACAACCACTATGGTTGCTAACATCGCGGATGAGGATGGATGGCAAGAGGTTACCTCATGAAAGAACACACAAAGGACTTATGGGAAGGCAAATGGTACGAATTGGACTGCCAAATGAAGATCTTTTCCTTTCATGTTGAGTTTAATTTAGTATAGTTTATTTTCTTGTATTGTTTTGCTTTGTTTTTACGTTGAGGCTTGAGAACCCTCAATGATCGATTGTACTTTTCTGATTTTAGTAATATAATATTTGTTTACCCGGAAAAAAAATAATGTTGGCTTGCTTTCAGCACTCTAATTTTTTCAAAGTAACAGCGCCGGAGGCACGACCCGACCAATTAAGGCCAGGAGCGCATCGCCGGCGGTAGGGACGAGACGATCGGTGCACACCGTGAGGCGGACCGGCCGTCCCATCCCAAAGTCCAACTACGAGCTTTTTAACTGCAATAACTTAAATATACACTATTGAAGCTGGAATTACCGCGACTGCTGGCACCAGACTTGCCCTCCAATGGATTCTCGTTAAGGGATTTAGATTGTACTCATTCCAATTACCAGACTCAAAGAGACAGGTATTGTTATTTATTGTCACTACCTCCCCGTGTCAGGATTGGGTAATTTGCGCGTCTGCTGCCTTCCTTGGATGTGGTAGCCGTTTCTCAGGCTCCCTCTTCGGAATCGAACTTTAATTCCCCGTCACCCGTCACCACCATGGTAGGTGTCACACCCATGCTAAATGAGTATAAATTTTTCGCAAGCAAGACGTGATGGCATTCGGATCACGTCGACCCAACCCAAGCCGAACACCAAGTTCTTTCAAAGTAAAAGAACTTAACAACAGCGCGAAAGAAAACTAACACGAGAAAGGAGGTTCAAGGACAGTAATTCAAACATACAAGAAACACCAAGAGTTTACAGGAAAATGAATGCCCAACCTTTTCTTTTATTTCCTTAGGAATAAACAAAAAGGACACCTGTTCGGCAATTACAACCAATGACGAAGAAACTGAACATCCAACACCTCACACTCAACTCACTAGCCTCACACACTACTATGTTAAGTACACTTAGGGTATGCACACACAATAACAAGAACTTGTACTTACTTTAGGATCGATTGAACTCACTAAACTCAGCTTTCGAGTTTCACTATCTATGTTGTGTTGTGTGTCCAAGACTCAACATCTCACTCTATATTTAATGGGGATGGGAATGGAATTCACTCCTACAGGGGGAAGTCCTGAAAGATCAGTTGGGGAGTTATAACTTCCGCATATCATCCATCACGCACACCACATCGCACACAACTAGCACATCCATTCAACTTGCGCATGTCCTCCTTAATTCAAGGACACATTTTGTTGATCTCTACCAGCTTCATACACGGCCCATAACTTCTCTGCAATTATTCATCCACATCACACATGACATGCATCACTTCGCACCACTTCCGGCACATCACACACACAATCCCGTCATTTCTGGAACTAGGAAGACCACGTTGAGTCGTGGAAGCTTCCACTCTTCCATACTCAACCAATTTAGTTAATACCGGTTGCCACATGTCCTGTAGGCCTGTAAGATGATCCTCGAACCAACATCAAGCTTCTCGGTGCTCCACATTGACCCATATCCAATCCGAACTCGGACTGTATCAATCTTGCGTCTTTGAACTGCCACGTGTATCTGGTTTGGTCCGACCCTTAGCATCACTCCACCCCGCAACTTAAGTAATACATATGAACCATAAGAGACTAAGGTACATCATCCATGCACCCCCGCATGACCACGTAACCACTTCTCAGCAAGCATCATCACACATCCTGTAATTCTCGGCCTCCATGTTCTTCCTTCGAACTTGTAATTCAACCGTGCATGATTTCATAGCTTAGACATAATAATAATATATCATATGAACATAGAATACCTTGCCCTATGCCTTTCACGTGCGTCAGACTTCCCGTGAATCATCTTTGACCCGTAGACCATATAGCTTGTACTTCGGGCACCCTACACTTCGTGCATGTCCTTCGTCGTGTCTTAGTCGACTTTTTTAATGTCTCGACCCCCTTTAAATTTACCTTCCCCCAGCTTATGCAACCCCTTAGCTCATTTAGTATCAACCCTCACTTCATGGCATACCTTTGGCTCATACATACGAACCATTTGTCAAACATGACCCACCTTGTGTCCATTCGGCCTTGGCTCACTCCGAATTTTCATGGATCAATTCAGAGGTATGACAAGCCACCCACACTTTTTGAGTTTGATGTCCTCGTCAACCACTTCAAAGAGTACCTCGGAAATGTGAGCACACCTCCACTTCGTTGAATCTGCAACCACCGAAACCTTCACGTTGAGAAGTTTAAACCTTCCCAACTCGTCTATTGCGTTGTTCCTAATTTACTGTCGATTCCCTTGTGATCATAGCACTTGCACATGAATCCCACTGCTAGTTCATCAACAACACTTCCGCAACTAAGAACACCACCTTCAACCTTTGCTTCATCACGATCCAACCCGCAAAGCTCATTAGTTTTGAACATAGCGGTTCTAGCCGTCATCGGAATCCCCATAGTACCTTCGTAACTCCTTTCTCAAATGAACATATATCGTGCCACCCAACTAAGAAGAATATATGGTTTTTCCCCATCGATATCCCTACCTGTTTCTTCTAACACTGTGACCCTCCTTTCTGGACCATGCCCTGACAGTCTTCGTGATCACATCGTCAAGTCCGACGTCGATCACTTCCTTGGTCTACCCCCAAGTGGTTTTAAACTCCACTTATTGCCCTAGAGTAGACCCATGTCATCCCCCTACTCGACAGCATGTGAAGCCGAAGCCTCACTCTTAATGTGCATATTAATCATTCTGTTTGCTTTGGTGCCATCAAACATCGTCTTCTCGTCGCAATGTTCTGGAGTCTTAAATTTCCCATCACGATCCATCGCCACTCCTGGATGGGTACATTTTATGAATCCCCTCATGCCCTCTCTCATCACCATCACCCCTCATAGGTGCGACATTGGAGCAAATGCATTTTTCTTAAGGAAATCAACACCTATGATCACTCATAGTCTCCCAATGGTACAGTCAATATGTTGTGCTTCCCGCACCACTGCCCCGTCAACATATCCACTCCAAATGCGACACCATCTATCATCTGAGCCGCCTGATTGTCCGTCTTCATGTAGTCAGGACTCTTTATCATCTTGAGTCCAATCATCTTTATAATCTTCGTGTCTACGAAGGTATACGTAGCCTCGGTATCGACCATGGCTATGACCAGCTTGCCATTGATCCGCATTGCAATGTACATGAGCAATGCATGCGGATTATTCTCTGGACCTCCAATTGGATTTAACAACACGATGTTGTTAAGTAACATACCAAGTGGATTCGCCAATGCCTCCACAACACCACCATCCTCATCACTCGGTTCACGATTTCCCGCAATCATGGCATTCACTTCTTTTCAATTGGGACATTGTCCAGCATAGTGTGGACCATTACAAGTCCAACACTTAACTTTATTTGAACCCCTCTTTGCAAATCCCGCCATCTACCATCTTTCCTTTGCCTCTGCCATCATCATACCGTCCCGTCTCTTCTTTCTTCTTCCCAGTCCCCTTTCGGTTTCTGGAAGATCCCGTACAGGGCCCGACGCCTAGATCTTGCCCCTGCCTTTCATAGAGGATTATATGATGCGAGATCTTCCAGAAACCGAAAGAGGACTGGGAAGAAGAAAGAAAAGATGAGACGATATGATGATGGTAGGGGCAAAGGAAAGATGGTAGATGTGGGATTTGTAAAGAGGGGTACAAACGAAGTTAAGTGTTGGACTTGCAATGGTCGACACTATGCTCGACAATTTCCCAACCGAAAAGACGTGAATGCCATTATTGCGGGAGATCATGAACTGATGTGTTACACCCCGGAAATTTCAGGATATATTTATAAGAACGTACGTAAGAACTCAAAAATGTTAAGATTTGAGACGAGTAAAAAATTTATCGGAACTTTGGAATTTGTCGGAAAACGAAATATTGCGACGAACGGGAGGGCGACACGTGTCACCCCCTTAGTGGTCTTGGACGAAAATGGCATGGATAGAATGGTCATTTGACCATAATTTAAATGTCCAAGTCTTGCTAAAGCTAGAGCTTGATAAAATTGACTAAGTCAAATGCCACTTGGCTTGATCCTTGTGAAAAGCATCCAAACCACCCATTTGTTCTAATCTTGACCCTCCATATATTTATATAAGCTTCCTAGTGAAAAACAAGGTTCTACACTTAGCTAAATTTTCAAGAAATTGGATGAACATTGAGGAGTGCTCTCGGCCAAGGCTAGGGTTTCAAGGGAAATTTTTTCAATTTTTGTCCAATAATCCCCATACTTTAAACCAAGGTTCCTAAGAGTATTGTAAGGGTATCTCAATAGAAAGATCCCGGAAAAGTGGCGTTTTCGTATTAGTCGCAAGGCGGAAACTAAAGGAGTTCTTCAACTTTGAAGTTGGAACTTGAAGATGAGTTCATCATAAGCTTCTAAGGGTTGCTTGGAGTGGATTGGAATGTCAAAAAGAGGCGCTAAAGTTGCTAAGGATCGACTTGTAATCTTGGATCATATTTGGGCTAAATGAGGTATAATCTTTGTCTTACTTTTGTAATTGAAGATTCCATGTTATTATAAGTTAGAAATGATCATGTGATATGTATTATGAAGATTGATAAGTGTTATGGAAATTTGGAAGCTCAAATCCGAAAATGACATGTTGAGTCATTTGAAATTGAATTACAATTTGGTCGTTAACTAGAATCGTCGCATGTTATCTACTTGAAGATTATAGTTGTTATAATCAATTACGGCTTTATAACATGTTATACTAAACAATTTGGATTGAATAGAAATTGGAAAAGAATTGGTATTGTTGTCCCTAATTGCCGAATGGACATTGTATTTTTGGACTAGTTTAATGTCAATTGTGGGGCGGAATTTTACACGTCTTGATTAAGCGTGTAATCCCCTATTGTTAACTACTTTGTTGAGCCTTAAATATGGCATGTTTGGTTATTGAATTCGGCCTTGAAAAAGGTGGCAAAGTATGTAGAAACAAAGGAAGTGCTGTCCGATTTTCTGTAGAATTTAGTGACTTTGCACTTGGAATATTCTACGTTTGAAGCAAGAAGTTAATAGATGTACTATGGTCATTATAGGTTGACATACTACGTACGGCATATTGGACTTGGCAAGTGGATTAAACCGAAGAGGTATGTGGAACTTTCTTATCTCTTGAGCATGAATAAGTTGTAAATGTATAGTACGGTAGACGTACGAGGTTTTGACGAATCTAGTTCATTTGATATTCTTGGTTTATTTTAAGAATGTTCAAGTTGGTTGAGTTAGGAAATTAACTCACTTGTTTAAAAATAATAAGGATATCTTGGTTTTTAAAAGTTAAGAGACTTTAAGTATTTCGAAAGTATATGATACTTGTTTTGTTTGGAAAGTTTAAGTCTCTTGGTTATAAAGAAGAATGTAAGTTTCTAAAGTATACAACTAGTATAACGGCTTTATGGGAAGTTGGTTATAATAGCTTTATGAAAAATTAAAAAGAGTGGTTTACTCTAAGTAATATAAGTATGATAAATGACTTGATAATGAAAGGCAAATTGATTTAAAGGCATCAATTGCTTAAGGTTTTAAAAGAAAGAAATCACTTGATTTAGAAGCCTGAAAATGTATTTTCTAAAAGGTATTGTGACTTGTCTTAAAATGTAGTTATGACTTGATACTACGGTTATTAGTATCTTGGAAGTTTTATATGAAAAGGAGTCATTTTAAAAGAATAGAAGTACGTAGTACTTTGGGTTAGATTCACGGATTTTTATAATGACATGTTAGTGCCTTAAGTAAACTAAAATGAGAGTGTACATATATAAGACTAATAAGAGGTTAGGGGATTTCTTAACTTGCTTATGTTATGAATGATAATCCGGTAGTGCTTATATTATGAATGATAAGCCGGTAGTGCTTATGTTACGTATGATAGCCGGTTTGTGCTAGTGATATATTATTCATTACGGGGTCATTCCCCGGGTTTGTGGCATTTGCATATTCCGTGGATTTGCTACCCATGATGCGAGGAATACCTCATGCGAGTCCTGGGCTTATGCGGGTGAAATAGTCCCATGCGGGCGGGTACAGCCTATGCGAGGAATACCTCATGCAGGTCTACACGACCTATGCGGGTGAAATAGTCCCATGCGAGACGGATGACCTCATGCGGGTCCACAGGACCTATGCGGGTGAAATAGTCCCAGGAGTAGGATTGCTTATTGATACTACGGGCGAGGGACCCTGTTTTGATCATGAGCCTCCTATTTTTATGCAGTAAAGTATATACTTGTTTACTCTCATTGTTAGTAAGGCACAGTGTACTGTTGTTTTTGTTATCATACGTGTCTCCAGCTTTATTTTAGACTTATGATTTCACTACAGTACTTTCAGTTTCACATATTTGGTACATGTTATCGACCTCCTTGAAGTGCATTCATGCATGAGTAGAGTATCTGAGTTCTTGATCCCCACTCTTAGGATCACTGTTCAGCTGTTGGGAATCTCCATTACTCCGGAGGCCTATCCCTGGTATGGTTGGTTGTTGTATATTCTGGGGTATGGCGGGGCCCTGTTCCGTCACAGTTGTTATTCTTAGAGGTCTGTAGTCACATTGTGGATTGGGTTGTAAAGAAGAAAAAAAAAGATGTACTGTTCGATTTCTAGATTGTGTATATTTTACGGGAGGTGGCCTTATCGGCTAGCCTGTTGCTGTTTACTGTCTAAGTTTTTATGTGTGTTATGTATGTTCCGCTGCTATTCTCTGATATATACAGCGGGGTGCGGGGCGGGCACGATCCACGCCCGGGTCGGGTCGTGACATGATGGATGAAGATGGTGGTGTTGTGGCGTCGTTGGAGAATCCACTTGGTATGTTACTTAACAACACCGTGTTGTTAAATCCAATTGGAGGTCCAGAGAATAATCTGCATGCATTGCTCATAAACATTGCAATGCGGATCAATGGCAAGCTGGTCATAGCCATGGTCGATACCGGGGCTACGCATACCTTCGTAGACACGAAGATTGCAAAGATGATTGGACTCAAGATGACAAAGAGTTTTGACTACAGGAAGACGGTCAATCAGGCAACTCAGATGATAGATGGTGTCGCATTTGGAGTGGAGATATCGATGGGGCCGTGGTGCGAGAAGCACAACATATTGACTATACTATTGGTAGACTATGAGGCGATCATAGGTGTTAATTTTCTCAAGAAAAACGCATTTGCTCCGATGCCGCACCTAGGACGGGTGATGGTGATAAGAGATTGCATGAGGGGATTCATAAAATGTATCCATCGAGGAGTGGCGATGGATCGTGATGGGAAATTGAAGACTCCAGAACAATGCGACGAGAAGATGATGTTTGGTGGCGCCAAAGCAAACGGAATGGTTAATGTGCACATTAAGAGTGAGGCTTTGTCTTCACATGCTATCGAGTAGGGGGACGACATGGGTCTACTCTGGGGTAGGAAGTGGAGTTTAAAACCACTTGGGGGTAGACCAAGGAAGTGATCGACGGCGGACTTGAGACGTGAGCGCGAAGACTACCAGGGCGTGGTTCAGGGAGGAGGGTCACAGTGTTAGAAGAAATAGGTAGGGATCCCGGTGGGGACAGACCCTATATTTTTCTTAGTCGTTGGGTGGCACGAGAGATGTTTATTCGAGAAAGGAGTTTTGAAGGTACCAGGGGGATTCCGATGACGGCTAGAACCTCTAAGTTCAAAACTCATGAGCTTTGCGGGTTGGATCGCGATGAAGCCAAGGTTGAAGGTGGTGTTCTTGGTTACAGAAGTTTTATTGATGAACCAGCATTGGGATGCATGTGCAAGTGCTATGATCACAAGGGAATCGACCATAAATAAGGAATAACGTAATAGACGAGTTGGGAGGGTTCAAACTTCTCGACGTGGAGGTTTCGGTGGTTGCAGATTCAACGAAGTGGAGGTGTGCTCACATCTCGGAGGTACTCTTTGAAGTGGTTGGTGAGGATATCAAAATCAAAGAGTGTGGGTGGTTTGTCACACCCGTGAATTGATCTATGGAAATTCGGAGTGAGCCAAGGCCGAATGGACACAAGGTGGGTCATGTTTGACAAATGGTTCGTATGTACGAGCCAAAGGTATGCCATGAAGTGAGGGTTGATACTAAATGAGACAAGGGGTTGCATAAGCTGATGGAACGTAAATGCAAAGGGGGTCGATACATTACAAAGGTCGACCAATACACGACGAAGGACATGCACGAAGTGTAGGGTGCCCGAAGTACAAGCTATATAGTCTACGGGTCAAAGGCAAGTCACGGGAAGTCTGGCGCACATGCAAGGAATAGGGAAAGGTATTCTATGTTCATATGATATATTATTATTATGTCTAAGCTATGAAATCATGCACGGTTGAATTGCAAGTTCGAGGGAAGAACATGGAGGCCGAGAATTATGGGGCGTGTGATGATGCTTGCTAAGAAGTGGTTACGTGGTCATGCGGGGGTACAACATGCATGGGTGATGTACATGAGTCCCTTATAGTTAGTATGCATTACTTAGGTCATGGGATGGAGTGATGTTAAGGGTCGGACCAAACCAGAGACACGTGGCAGTTCAAAGACGCAAAATTGATACAGTTCGGGTTTGGGTCGGATACGGGTCAATGTGGAGCACCAGGAAGCTTTAGGTTGGTTCAAGGATCATATTACAGGCCTACACGACACGTGGAAACTGGTCTTAACTAAATTGGTTAAGTATGGAAGCTTCCACGACTCAACGTGGTCTTCCAAGTTCCGGAAGACGGGATTGTGTGTGTGATGTGCTGGACATGGTGCGAAGTGATGCGTGTCATGTGTAATGTGGATGAATACTTGCGGAACAGTAATGGGTCGTGTATGAAGCTGATAGGGATCAACGAAACATGTCCTTGAATTAAGGAGGACATGCGCAAGTTGAATGGATGTGCTGGTCGTGTGCGATGTGGTGTGCGTGATGGATGATATGCGGAAGTTATAACTTCCCAACTGATATTGCACGACTTCCCCTTGTAGGCGTGAATTCCATTCCCCTCCCCATTATATATAGAGTGAGATGTTGAGTCTTGGAAATACAACACAACATAGAGAATGAAACCCGAAAGCTGAGTTTAGTGAGTTCAATCGATCCTAAAGTAAGAACAAGTGTTTGTTCTTGTGTGTGCATACCCTAAGTGTACTTAACTTAGTAGTGTGTGAGGCTAGTGAGTTGTGTGTGAAGTGTTGGACGTTCAGTTCCTTCGCCATTGGTTGTAATTGCCGAACAAACGTCCTTTTTGTTTATTCGTAAGAAAATAAAAGAAAAGGTTGGGCATTCATTTGCCCATAAACTCTTGGTTTTTCTTGTATGTTTGAATTGTTGTCCTTGAACCTATTTGCTTATGTTAGTTTGCTTCTGCACTGTTGTTAAGTTCTTTTACTTTGAAAGAACTTGGTGTTCGGCTTGGGTTGGGTCGACGTGATCCGACTGCCATCACGTCTTGCTTGGGAAAAATTTATACTCGTTTAGCAAGGGTGTGACACCTACCATGGTAGTGACGGGTGACGGAGAATTATGGTTCGATTCCGGAGAGGGAGCCTGAGAAATGGCTACCATATCCAAGGAAGGCAGCAGGCGCGCAAATTACTCAATACTGACACGGGAGGTAGTGACAATAAATAACAATACCGGGCTCTTTGAGTCTGGTAATTAGAATGAGTACAATCTAAATCCCTTAAAGTGGATCCATTGGAGGGAAAGTCTGGTGCCAGCAGCCGCGGTAATTCCAGCTCTAATAGCGTATAATTTAAGTTGTTGCAGTTAAAAAGTTTGTAGTTGGACTTTGGGATGGGCCGGACGGTCCTATTATGTTGGCCTTCGGGATCGGAGTAATGATTAACAGGGACAGTCGGGGGCATTCATATTTCATAGTCAGAGCTGAAATTCTTGGATTTATGAAAGACGAACAATTGTGAAAGCATTTGCCAAGGATGTTTTCAGTAATCAAGAACGAAAGTTGGGGGCTCGAAAACGATAAGATACCTTCCTAGTCTCAACTATAAACGATGTCGACCAGGGATCGGCGGATGTTGCTTTTAGGGCTCCGCCGACACCTTATGAGAAATCAAAGATTTTGGGTTACGGGGTGAGTATGGTCGCAAGGCTAAAATTAAAGGAATTGACGGAAGTGCACCACCAGGAGTGGAGCTACGACTTAATTTGACTCAACACGGGGAAACTTATCAGGTCCAGACATAGTAAGGATTGACAGACTGAGAGATCTTTCTTGATTCTATGGGT